>OZ007589.1:306675727-307018227 GCA_963931845.1 Maratus michaelseni
CTAATGAAGTATTTTGCTTGTTATGTCACATTTATAAATAAATTGCTTCTGAATGCATATACAAGTAAATTGCTTCTGTAGATGCACATTAATTAAACTAATTAAATAATGAAAAAAAGCACTTGTTAAGTGGGACTGCGAAAATATGCTAGAAAGTGCTTGTGAAAATTCTTCTTTTCTCGTCAAATATGTTTTTGTATCTCACTACTGATGCTTCTTTATGTACATATTAAATAAATTGCTCCCATATGTATAGTATAGTCATATGTTTAATATAAATTTTTGGTACTTCTCTATTATGCTGTCGACCACTTTTCATAACAAAAAACTATTGCCAAACTGTAGGATTAAACGCCAAAAATGCAGTCCCATTTACTTGATGTCAGAAGCATTATACGTGTTTGTTATGTCATCAAGTGGTTTTTAATTCGACATTTGCGAGTATTTTTCATTATGTTTTAATGATTTATTAGTTATTTCATTAATTAAAATAACAATTGTGTCCTTAAATTCTTATATTTTATTTATTTATTTATTTTGATATTCCAATAGCAACATTCTCCCGTTTATTTGGCATTACAGTTTGGCAATAGTTTTTTGTTATGAAAAGTGGTCGACGGGATAATAGAGAAGTACCCAATTTTTTAATAAAATAAATTAATGTAGGTTCTTTTTTTTTTATATGAAAGGTAATTTAGGTTAATTTTGTAAATTATGAGAATTTACTTTAACAAAATTTTACCCTAAAACTGTTTTATTAAGTATATATTTTATTAATTGCATTAATATATAATTTTTTGAAATCTAAGATTCAACATGTAAATAATTGTGCCCATTTTTCATCTGAGAGTGTAGGAGGTTGTTTTTCTAGAGGGCCACACACGGGTGCTTTTAGCAGTCCCTTTATGCATTTTGTATGCAAGTATCATTTTCCCAGGCAATGAGTGTGTTTACTATCTTAAGATATTTTCGTAGCTCACTCTGGACAAAGCCAGAGCATGAATGTCACCCACCCATGACTTTGTCCAATCGAGCTGAGGCATGAATGGAGGAAAGAGATGATCTTGTATACACATAGAAAATTTGAAGCAGGAGTTTGTGGAGAGATGTGTTTAGTTTGGATTAAAAAAAAGACGTTTGTTTGAATATGTAATGTGCTAATGATTTAAAATTATAAGGGGTGATAGGGAGAGGCCAGTTTTGTTATGCAGGCCTTTCCTCATTACATGGCCCTGGGTTGATGTTTTTTTTTTTTTTTTTTGGACACCACAAAGGGCTGTGGAGATTAGATGGCGAGGACTGAGATGAGAGGCACACCATTGTGAACTTCCTGATGTCATACAGTCTTAAGATGGCTAGAGGTTAAGAGTTTATTTCAAAGTGATGAGATGTAAATCTTGATGTTATTTAGTGTATGTGTATTCCAACACCATATGTATTATCAATTTTGGTATGCCAGTGAGTTGTCTCCAACTTGTGATATGCAGATCTCAATTTTGTTTAGTGCTCATGAGCAGGGCTGTACAAATTTGATAAAATCTGGTAACCTGCAAGAAATTCTAGTCATCAGTAAAAAATATCCACCCCCTTCTGCCGTCATTGATTTCCAAAAAACAAGCAGTTTTTTATGAATTAATTGAGAAAAAATAATAACAAGCATAGTTTAGAATTATTAGTTACATAAGTTTAGAATAGTACACAATTTAGAAAGATAATATCTAAGTTTTCTGATGAAACATATCAAAATTATATATCTCTGAAAAGAAAAGAAATACTGTAAAGGCTGAGTTAACCGGCATGTTCGGAAAATGCTGATTGCCAACTTCAAATGCTCGGATAGCTGAGTGCAACAAAATCTATATCTGATGAGGGGGCATTGATAACATAATAAAGCAGGGAAACAATTTTTGCTTATTTTGCTGTTGAAGTCAGTCAAATTATTCTGATTTTATTACTTTAAAATTTGCAGTTGATGAACTTATTTTTTTCAAATTAAAAATAAAAGTTTAAAATACTTTTTGTTGTTTGAATATAGTTTCTAAGTTTATTTCTTAATATTGGGGGAGAGAAAAAAATACCATTTGTGTTCATTTCTTGGGTCAATTTCTATAAAAAGAAAAAAATCCACCGTCAGATGAAATAACTTGGTCGCCAGTGGTGACCGCATTTGTCAAGCCCTGGCTACGAGTATTCAAACATCCCATCTGTGTTAACTGTTTTTTGTTTGACGGTGAGCTGTGTACTGTACATTGTCTTCAACTTATCAATAAAAAGACTCATTCAAGGATCAACAGAGTACATTTTGCAATATTGTATCCCTGAGTGATCTTCAAGCTTTCACCAGAAAGATAATTTTTTTAATGCATGTTCGACATGTTGAACATTATATGGAAGGAAATTTTTTAAGGAGAGAGAGTGAATGAAATAAATGACAAGATGTCTACAGTGCTGGTGAGCCAGTTTTGTACTTCATTTTCATGTATGATATTGGTTGGTTAATTTACAAAAGAAAAACAATTTAAGCTCATTTGTGTCAGTTTTTAAGTAATGTGTATAAGTATAAACATGTTTCTTCAGTTTAAAGGAGGAAAACCACAACAAAATTTAATTTACTTTCCTGTTAAATTATTGAAATATTGAAGCAAAAGTCATAAATATGTGCCAGTATCTGTTATCTTTTTTCCCTTCATATGTTTTCAAAATCTGGTCTTCTTACCAATACTTCAATTAGTTTTTAAAGTACTCAAAATTTTGTAAAAAAATACAGAAAAATCCACAAAAATTACATGGTCTAACGCAAAACATTATTTAGATTTCAGATCTCTTTGTATTTTTTGTTTATTTTTATTATTTAAAAAATCATGCAAGATTTTATAAACCTTTGGATTTTGTAGTAATGTGCAAATTTCAGTCCCCTCTATTTAAAAAGGTTTAAGATGGATTTGTTGTACAAATGGATTTTGACTTCTTTTCTATGTAGGGTATCACATACAAAATATAGAAAAAATTTAAATTTGTCGAAATTCTGTAAAATGGCTCCCATTATTTTTTTTCTTTTTGCATCATATAACATAGCTTCACTCTGTATAGTTTTGTATTAATAATATTTGTCAGTTTTGTTTTTTATACTTGAGAAAACTTGTGCATCAAAGACTTTTTCTGAGTTAAAATCATCTAAAATAATTTCTGTATAGTGCATTGTTAAGTGTAATTGTCAGCTGGAAATTCATCAGTTTTTAACATTACATTTTTTGCTAACTGTATACTGATATAAAGTTTGCTTTATTCAGTTATTTATAGTCTTGTATTTGGCTTTATTCAGTTATTTATAGTCTTGTATTTTTAATATTTATCAGTCTTGTGCATCAAAGTTTTATTCATGTATCTATACTTGAAAAAGCCTGTGCATCACAAACTTTTTTCAGGCTTAAAAAAAAAAAAAAAATTGAAAATTACCCTTTTTTTTTTTTTTTTTTTTTTTTTTTAAATCTGTGGTTGACCATATGTATGATAAAAACTAATATGAAAATGTATTCATTAAAACATGTTTTATTAATTATTAAAATATGATTCTTACATATTAAATGTGTTATTTAACAGTTTGAGAATTGTTATCTTTATTCTTATTAAAAAGAAAATAATAAAATAATATACTAGATATCTATAATTACACTTATTTCTTTCTCTCTATGTATAAAGTAAAAAAATTTTTCAAACATCTGTTAAATTTTGTTCCATGTGTTTTGTTTTATAATTATTTCCTAGTAACTCCATATATGTCTGAAATTAAAATTTATCAGGATATAATTTATAAATTAATGTATTTAGATTTTTAAATAAGTTTTTTTTTTTTTTTTTTTTATTGTAGGAAAATAAATTATATAATTCAGATATTTGCGAAGCTTTTGTTTGTGATGTCTCAAAAGAGGAATTGATAAATTATATAGCCCCAGATTCTGTTGATATTGCTACAATGATATTTGTCTTGTCAGCAATACACCCAAGCAAGATGACTGATGTTCTAAAGAATATTCACAAGGTATTAGTTACATAATTTTATTCAAATATAACTATTGTCTGAAGTTCAAACATAGTATCAAAACACATTTAATTATTACCTTATTTATTAGGAATATATTAGCAGTTTAATAGAATCACAATTTGTCCTTCTTCTGTGTTTATCTAAAATCTATTTAATTTTTTTTTCCATTTAAAAGGAAACACATTTTAAAATGTGTTACAAAAGCTTTTTCCTTGTATTTATTCAGAAATGTTTCAGCCTTTTAAAATAAAACAATTATATTTTTAAATAAATAGTTATGTATAAAAATTCTGAATTTTGTTTGGTTCATCCAAACTGCACTTTGAAATATCAAATTGACCCTGTTACTCTGTTGTCATATACAGAGCAAAATTAGCAGCCACCACTGGCCACAGGGTTACTAAAAAAAAAATAATAATAACACGACCATTATAAGATTATTTGCTAATCACACCTTTCCTATTTGAAAAATTCCTAAAAATGAATCCCCTATGTTCCAAAACATGTGCTTCCAATTCCTTGTCACATTGTTTCACAGAAGGTGTATGGCCCTGTTTGGTTTTCCCCTTGCTGTGTTACTGTAACATGTCATTCATGCATCTCTGTCAAAGTACCACCAATGCTTGCACTCTTACCAGATCATCTGAGTTGCTCCACCAGTGATACCAGCATTGAGAACTTTAGATTTTCATCCAAGAACTTATAACTTCTGCATAAATCATTCTGGATTGATTCGAGATAAATATGGGCAGTGTGACCCATGCAGGGGTGATTCTGGTCCGAATTTTCCGAAAAATTAAGGCAATGATTTCCGAAAATAAAAAAAATATATCTGTCATAAATCCGAAAATTCGGACATAAAATGTATCGGTATTTCGGCAAATGATCACCGAAAAAATCCATCTCGTCATTCGTTCGAAGAAAAGTCACCAATTTTGTCAAAGGATCGCAGGAAAAACTTGACTTTCGTCAGAGAATCGAAAAAAAACTGGCAAATTTCATTGAAAACATTGCGAAAAACGGCAAATTTCGTCAAAAAATCTCGAAAAAAAAATGCACATTTTATCAAAAGATCACAAAAAACGGCAAATTTTGTCAACAGATCGCGAAAAACAGCAAATTTCGTCAAAAAATCGCGACAAAACGGCAAATTTCGTCAAAAAATCATGAAAAAACGGCACATTTCGTCAAAAAAGCACGAAAAAAACCGCACATTTTATCAAAAGATCGCAAAAAACAGCAGATTTCGTCAACAGATTGCGAAAAACAGCAAATTTCGTCAAAAATTGCGAAAAAACCACAAATTTTATCAAAATATTGCAAAAAAATGGCATATTTTGTCAACAGATCGTGAAAAAAAAACACAAATTTTGTCAACAGATCGCGAAAAAACGGCTAATTTCGTCAACAGATTGGGAAAAAACCTGAAATTTTATCAAAAAATCATAAAAAACCGGCAAACTTCGCTAAAAGATCGCGAAAAAACGCAAATTTCCTCAAAGGCAAGCAAAAAAAAAAAAAGTGGCGGGAGTGCCCCTCTCTGTTGTAACTTTTCAGAAAATTTGCTGTGAATTTCAGAATTTTTTTTTTTACTCAGAATCACCCCTTGACCCATGTAAGAACTCTATACCTTATTTGCTTTGGACTTTAACTTGACTTTCGACATGTCTTATCACACTAATTGTCCTCTAATAGCAAATTTGTTACGTTTTTTATTAAGTTTTAAAATGTGGAACGTTTTATGGAACACCCTGTATTAGTATATTGCTGTACACATTATAAACAAAATAGAAAAAAGTAAACATATAGTAAATATAATTAACACATAAGTAGAATTTTTTATTAAAAAAAATAGATTTGTTCATTTGGTACTTTTATGATGCACATCAACAAATCTGGTTTATAAAGAACTGGATATTATAAATCACAAGTCTTTTGAAGTGAACTTTTAAAGATTTTTTAACACCTTAAAACATTTCGCATATTTATATTTAAAAAAAATATTTACTATGAATACTTTTTTTTTATTTAGCTATCAGTTATCATATTTTAAAAGACATGATCCTACAGAACAACTGAAACAAAGATTTAACACCATAAAAGTTATGCTTCGGCAGTGAATGTATATAAACTATTTGCATCATGAATGTACAAGTGTATATCATTCCCCCCTCTTATCTCCAGAACATTCTAAGGCCAAAGAACTATAATCTTTACTGACCTTTCACTCTGACACTACCAAGACAGAATAATATTTCTGTACATGCTGTCAATGATTCCATTCTTGTCAGTTGCAAAATGTTAATATAGCAAGGAGCAGAAAATTTGGCAAACATATAAATAAATAATAACTTTGTTAGGAAAATACTTATTGTAACAAAGCTTACATTATTTTGTCCAAGAAACCCTAATTTATAAAATAAATGTTCATTTACTTTATTAATATTCTAACCATTTTGAGAAATACACCCTTGTAATCGTCTTTACATACAATTGGAAAAATGGTTCAAAAGGTCATGGGAAATATTGTCTCATAAGTCCTCAACAATGAGTTTTCATTCTATAATAATGGTTGAATTCTCTTAAGAAAGAATTTTCTTTTACTGGTAACTTGCTAAGTTTTAGTCTGGGGAGTTTAGAGGTCATTAAAGTGTCTCCAAGAAATTTTACTTTTTGGAGGACTCATTTAAATTAACCAGCATCTCTCAAAATTTTATCAATAAATAGTCCATTAAAATACTAAAACATTATACTATTTACATTTGCAACAATTTTCCAGCTGTATTTTGGATGAAAAGTTGCAAATTGCACCAGACGATGTCAATCATTAGTGTAAAAAGTGCCCTTCGATCATGATCTAGATTTTAACTAAATGCCTTCATCCTATTCTAAACTTTTCATCACTCAATAACATGTTCTAAGCAGTATTCTTATTCTCAAATTAGCCTCATTTTTCTGCTCTTAGACCAGCAAAATACCAAGTTTGCTCAGAAATTGGAATGTATTTTGGTTTTCTATTTTCATAACATTTTAAATGTAATTATATCTTTATGATTAAAATTCTATCTTTATGAAAATAAAATTATTGTACCCTGTCATTAAGATTGTGTATGTAGTGTGTTTTAATATTAAAAGCAAAAGCGGTAACAGCAATACTTATTTTAAAATTTTGATCTTTTTATGAAAGGGATTTATGCCAAATTTTTTTTTGCTCCCTACTGTATAAACATATTTATTCAGTCTATTTAATTTGATAGTAATGATATTAGCAGAAATTAAATAATCTATCAAATAGCTTAGCTTAAAAAATTAAAAAAAAGTGGCTACTAGCAAGATTACTACTTATAACTACTGGCTACTAATGAAATTATTTCTCACTTTTGCCCTTTATTCCCATAAATTAAGATAAAGAACAAGATAAACTGGATAAAACAAGATAAAACACAGAATAAAGATTTAAACATATGACCACAAAAAAATTTCAGCTATTCTTATAGAGATACAAGGGGAAGTAAATGCTTACATTAAAATTTGTCATTTATTTTAACACACAATTATTCATTATTAATTTATCAAGCTGCTATATATTCTGAAATTTGCAATTTTTTTTTCATTTAAATTTTATGTGCTTGAATTTAAATATTTTTTTATACTTTTTAAACTTTGTTGCTTAGCATATTTCGTCTGTAAATGTACTTAAAATATTATGTTAAACACAAATTATAGTGGAATTAAAGAAAAAAAAAAGCATTATTTGTTTCAAAATATCAAATAATAGCTTTAACATGTTTATGGTGGTAGAACAAAGTGACTGACCATCATCTGGTGACTTGAGATCTTACAAGCAAAGATTGTGATCATCTTTGCAAACTGACACCTGATATGATATTTATGGTGGGAGTCGCCCCTGTCTTGTAACACAGTGAATGTAAAGTTTTGTGATCATCAGTTAATGATTTGTTTGCGTTGGTCATTAAAGATTAAACAGAAAAACTTATTCCTCTTTATGCTGGATAAAGTCCACCAAATTAGTTTAAAATAATTAAAGCTGTTTAAATTTGTACTCATTTTATTAAAAGCTGTACTCTTATTAAGAATGCAATAGATGCAGGGCCGTAGCGAAAGAAAATTTTTGGGGGGGCAAAAAGCAAGATTGGCCGACTCAAAAATGTTTCAAATCCGACTAATGTAAAATAGTCAATCTGTCGCATTATTTCTTAATTAATAGTTTTTACAATTAATTTTAACTGATTAATTATAATTGATAGTTAAAAATAAAATATATGATTTTGTATTACTAAAATGTTTCTTTGATATAACTCAGTAATTATTTAAAAGATGAACTTTACTGGAAAAAAAAAGAATTTGTATTGATAAGAAAAAATCCTACAGTTATATTTGTGAAAAACACATTTGTTTAGAATGATAGAATGAAATGATAGTTTAGTAAATAGAACGTAGTGATTTTCAACATAAAAGCTAAATAAAAATGTGATCTCTTAGTTCTAAATATTATGATAATGTAATGAATGGGAAGTACTTTCAATATGTTATTAGCATGCGATAGAAAATAATTTGAACTTTATATTCCAATTAGAGATAATATCGTATGGAATTAACAATATACACTTTCAGTAATTCTAATTGTAAAACTAAAAAATGCACACTAGGGGTACTGAAAATATTTGGAAGGCCTCAAAATTTAATTGCACCTAGGGCCTCTTGAGTGCTTAATCTACCACTGATTGTGTTTTATAGGAATGTCAAAGGACCGACAGAAACATTTGAATTATCCACGATTTCTAATTATACACGTTCGAATTATTCAAGTTTGACTGTACTATTTTTACATGAATTACACATCACACTGAATAAAGCAAACCATTCATACCTTTCTTATCACCATTCCCTGTCGAGTGGTTTCCACTGTCCAGCCATGTTGATAAGTTCTTCGAACTTTTTGCAGCCTCCCAGTTTCTTCTTTTTGGAGTCTGTCTTTTTTTATTTCCACTTGGCGTTTCATAATATAAACTATTATCTCAACACAAGCAAAGTAAGATTAACCCCTTGGGGACGAGCGACACGTATACGTAATGCATAAGATGCTCAGAATCCTCGATTATTCCCACCAGTTAATTTTTATTGTAAGCTTTGCCTTATATAATGACAGCATTTCTGCGATTCAATTAGGGGAAAATTTTTGTTTTGAAAAACCGGTGGTAAAAGATGAAAAATTCCGTAAAAGACGCTCGTCACGAAGGGGTTAAGTTATAAACTATCGTACTATCACTACTATGCGACTCTCAACTGCTCTGACAGTCCGATATTGATGAGCAGTTAGTAAACGAATGACTCATCATGAATAGCACTAGCTCACTGCACGTCCTAGCTTGCACTTGACTCATCACTCGGCAGGCACCTGGCACGACATGACACATTTGACTCGACATTCTGCTGTCTGCTCTAGAGATGTTTTTTTGCATGCGAAGCATATGCAGTATTTGAACGGACACGCAAAAACATTTACTCTAGCACTTTGATGGATTTTTTTTATTATTAACTTTTAGCTAGGTGCTGGGTATTTTATAGGAAGTTAGATTAGATATTAAAATACAATAATTTTTTAACCATCAGTTTGGGGCCCCGGGGCAGTGCCCCGGCGGTAGTTACGGGCCTGAAACGCTGAACTATTTATATTGTTTTAAGTGCAAATGTGTTAATGTTCCGCAATCGCTTCAAGTTTTTTTTTCACCATAAAACTATTTTTAATAATTTAATTTTTCCTGAAATCCTCTACTTTCTGAATTCTTTATTAAAAAATAATTCATCTTACGCATGATTTAGTTTTTAAAAAAAGTAATCGCTAACATGTACCGTAATTTCCGGCGTATAATCCGCGGATCAAACAATTATGTTTAGACCCAGAAATTTTATTTAATAATTGAAGTAAAATATTTACAGCGATCTAGTAGGCATATGGCCACGGGCTCCTCGGCTCAAATTTGTTCGAAGTCGAAGTATGTTCCATTATATAAAATGAAATTTCTGGGTCGAAACATAATTGTTTGATCCGCGGATTATACGCCGGAAATTACGGTAATCAGGGTATACAATAAATATTAAGTAATTAATAAAGGCTCCAATTCTAATTTTTATAATAACAAGTGAAAAATCAGTGAAAATTATGTAATTATGTTATGTTGGCACACGTATATAAATTTAGTTTTAGTTTTATCAAAAAAAAAAAAGTAAGAAGTTTTTAGGTATTAAATGTTAAATGCACGGATATTTTTTTAATTTATTCATTTTCTTTTTTTAAATAGTTTTAAAAATTCTTCGTTTTTGTTTTCCAAACGTTCGTAAAACAGTTCCAAAGGCCGTAAACATCATATCGCTGCTAGAACCTACTATTTATCAAGTATAACATTTCTTGAATTTTCTTAAGCGGCTTTCGCATTCGGTCGACCTAGTTTATACACTGGCCTCCAAAAGTTAAGGTACAAAATGTTTTTCGAAGCTCACCAGACAAAAAATGGCAGTCAGATTAATCTTCATAGTTTATATGAATGACAATAATAAGCCTTAAAAAAACTTATGCAAAAATTACCGCTACCACTTTTATTTTATAGAAAAGAATAGCTACTTGTTAATGAGAGAAAAATATGCAATTATGAAGCTTTCGTAATTTCGCGTGTAAGTTTTGTTGCATTCGAACTACTGTTGTCAGTTTTGTTCAGAACAGCCACTAGAGTCTAGAAATGTCTAGAAGAAGTCGTTTGCCCGATTCATTAAGGTGGCGGGCAGTAGGATGGATAGAAATGGGGTTGTCACAGGCTGATACTGCTAGACGGCTCAATGTGTCTCGCAGTGTAGTCCAACGACTCTGGGATCAGTATGAATCCGAAAATTCTGTGTCCAGAAGACATGTTCCAGGCCGCCCACGTGTTACAACACCTGCAGAAGACCGGTTTCTAGCCCTTTCGGCCCGAAGGAGAAGACGCACTACTGTGCCGCAACTCATTGCAGACCACTTTGCAGCACCAGGGAGAAGAATCTCCCCTAATACGGTGCGAAGACGTCTTCACAATGCAGGTCTCTATGCAAGGTGACCAGTTGTGTGTGTCCCCCCTCAACAGACGACAGCTTATGTTGGGCAAGAGAACATGTTTCCTGAACCAGACAACAGCGGGCTTCTGTACTCTTCACAGACGAGTCCAGATTCACATTGGAGAGCGATTTAGGACGTCTTCTGATCTGGAGAGAACAATGCACTCGATACCATCAATCAAACACTGTCGAAACACACAGGTACCGAAATGGTGGAATCATGGTTTGAGCAGGGATCTCACTCGGAGGCCACACTGATCTGCATGTCTTCCATGGAGGAACTGTGACTGGTGCGAGATATCGGGATGAGATCCTTGATTCATATGTGCGCGCCAGGGGTGGGGAATTGCTCAATTTACTCGCCACTGGCGAGTGGATTTTCTGACTGAGCGAGTAATTTTTTTCTAACTGGGCGAGTGAATTTTTTTTTTGGCAATCTTAAAAATGTATTAAAAAAAAAGCCTAAATATATTTGTTTTTGGTGGTATAATATTCTGTGATTAATCGTTTGCAGCGATAAAACTCAATTGAGGCTTTTACGTACGTTTGTCAGCTGCATTTCTGGCTCATACGCAAATTCCACAATGTAAACACACGGCTAATCTCCTTTATTTCGATCCTGACACAGGAGTCGCCGCTGATTGGCCTGCCAGCCGCGTCATACCCAGGGGTAGGCGTGGTTATTGGAACGAAGTAGAAATTTTCTCTGTACAATGTGGCAAGGAATATTTGTTGTTTCCGATTGCCGTGTTGGTCGACAATATTTGTGAGTTGAGTTTGCAAATTGCAACACTACTTGCAGAAGAGATTTTCTCCCAAAAGTGAATGCAGTGTTGTGCGATGAAAAAAAATGTTAATCAGTAGTTATTACTTTAATAGCTATTTTCTTTTGTTTTATTATGAGGAAATATAAACAAACAAGTCTAAAGCAGGGGTGATTCTGGTCCGAATTTTCCGAAAAATTAAGGCAATGATTTCCGAAAATTAAAAATATATATATCGGTCATAAATACGAAAATTCGGACATAAAATGTATCGGTATTTTGGCACATGATCGCCTAAAAAAATCAATCTCGTGATTCGTTCGAAGAAAAGTCGCCAATTTTGTCAAAAGAAAGCGAAAAAACGGCAAATTTCGTCAAAAGATCGCCAAAAAACGGCAAATTTCGTCTAAAACAATGCGAAAAACGGCAAATATCGTCAAAAACAATGGGGAAAATGGCAAATTTCGTCCAAAAAACGGCAAATTTTGTCAGAAACATTGCGAAAAACGGCAAAAGATCGCGAAAAAACGGCAAATTTCGTCAAAAACATTGCGAAAATGGCAAATTTCGTCAAAAAATCGCGAAAAAACCGCAAATTTTATAAAAAGATCTAAAATTTATGTATATTATATAAAACTAAACTTTCCTCTGACCTATATTTCTTAATTTTATACTAAATTTCATTTCTAAAAAAATTGCGGTTTTAAAAATGCATTGTAATATAAGTTTTTTTTACATTTCGTTTAAATTTTGTTAATAATTTGTTGCTATATATTGCTGGCTGGTGAAAAAAAATCCTGGCTGGTAAGTTTTCCTGAAAATTCCCCACCCCTGTGTGCGCCCATATTCCGGTGCTATTGGCAATGGTTTCATTCTAATGGATGATAATGCGAGACCACACCGAGCTGTGGTTGTTGAGGATTATCTTGAGGATCACGGTTTGGAGAGAATGGAATGGCCAGCTCACTCTCCAGATTTGAATCCGATAGAACATCTTTGGGACTATCTTGTAAGATAGGTTGCGGCTTTAATTCCTCCTCCAAGGTCATTAAATGAGCTGGAACAAGGCTTACTCCAAGTCTGGTCAGAATTACCTATTTCGGTGTCCGACAATTTAATTGAGAGCATGGAAAGTCAATGCCGTCCGGGGTGGGCATATTCCGTATTAGAAACAGTTTTTTAATGTTTCTGTCACATTTTACTGCATAATACTGCGATGTACTGATTTCTAAAAGAATGGAATTTTCCACCATGAGTGCTTTTTTGTTGTAATTTCATTTATACGTTTAACTTAAGTAGATTTCTATGTCGCATTTAATAAATAACAGTTTAACGCAAATTTCCTCCAAATTTGTTGTTTCTATATTCATTCGCAAATTAGATACAAAAAACCGGTTGTACCTTAATTTTTGGAGGCCAGTGTATGTTGATAGTTTTTATCTATGTAAGTTGCGAGTGTTACTGTAGGACAAATTTCTGATATTTTCAAATCAATAGATCAGATTCATTTTTCCCCTATTGGCCTATGTATCGACGGCCGGCTTTTCCATGTGTGGGTAAGGTATAGTATATGTCCAACATTTCCGGCTCTGCAGACAAAATTTATAAATAATTTTTTTTCAATGGGTAGACCGACTAGCTATTTATGTGATTCGAAAATGTGACAGAACACGTGAATTTCATACCGGCTGACCAGATAGATCTATTGAAACCATTACTTTTTTTACTCATAACCTAGATAGGTTGACTGACCGACTAGTTTTTGCCATATGATTGTAAGGGTGTAGTGAAATGCATTCTGAAGACTTAAAGTCCTGCCAACCAGAATTTTTCCGAATTGTTTTTATTAATCGGCCTACTGACATACTACAGAGACACTAATTAAATCTGCTGATAAGCCGACTGAATCCTTTTACCAAACATTGGGGGGGGCAGCTGCCCCCCCTGCCCCCCCGCTCGCTATGCCCCTGAATAGATGGTTAACAAATGGGCAAGATTTTGTAGATAACTTATGAACAGGGCTTAAATTGCACCGGAGCCCGGCTCCGGTACTTCTCTGCTTTTAGTAGATATTTAAATATTGGTCGGAATTCACCGGAGCCCAGTGCAAGTGCTTCCCAAAAACCGAAGCCTAAATTACTCTTTCCTTTTCCTCCCATATCGAAGCTTTTGCATTCTTTTGTATCAAAACACTATATGTGACATAATTATTTATCAATCCGTAATTACTTATCATTACTTATTAGTCCCCAAAACTACCGTAAGCTGTTGCAACAGCGGTGGGTAAGGCCATGGTAACCGAAAAATACCCCATTTAAATGAAAAAGCATTACAACCTGATTACAGAAGATAGTCGCCGTTCGTAATATCATCATCATCTTTTTAAAACAGGATACATTACCAGACTTTAAGAGGCTGTGAAATCAGAACGGGGGTTGATGATCCTAGCGAGCAGGGGGCAGAGCCCCCTAGTATATATAAAGTAAAGAACTCTTTTTCTTTTTAATGCTCTATTTTTAATGCTTTTTTAATGCATGAAATATAAATATGCAGGTTGGAGTGACGGTGGCAGTGTTGAATTCAGACATTTTTCTCCGGGAGGGATTTCGGTGGCTCTGGGGGGAAAATTGCACTTTTTGACCATTAAAAAAAGCATAAAATCTGAAATCTTCCAGGGGGATATTTCAATGCTTCAAAGGGGGGGGGGGGATGTTCCTCCTCGGGCCATCCCTTGATTTCAACACTGCGGTGGAGGGGGGGAAGAGGGGCACGCTACAGTTATTAGTACTGCAGAATATTAGGGCTCCGGTACTTTTTTTTGTTAGAAATTAAGCCCTGCTTATGAAATATAAGGATAACGTAGCATTGGTGTAAATTATTCTTTGTTCAATATGATAATGAGCAAGCAGAGCTGAACACTAATGTGCTATATTTGAAATGTAGTACATTAAAAAACCCTTTAAATAAACAACATTTGACAGTATCGCTTATATAACACGTGCACACACATTCAAAGAAAGAAAATAAGATAGACAACATTTTAAATTATGTACATTAAGGAACAGTTGCATGTATGTCTATGTTTAAACTAAACACTAAAGGCAGCTTATTAAATATCATTTCTTTTTCCAGGTGTTAAAACCAGGTGGTTTACTTTTAATCAGAGATTATGGGCTGTATGATCAAGCCATGTTACGTTTTGGTCCTGGGCATAAATTAGATGATAATTTTTATGTAAGGCAAGATGGCACCAGAGCTTATTATTTCTCTGAAGGTATGTATGATCTTGTCAAATGATGCTGAAAGCAGAGTAATTTGTGAAAATTTAAGTAACATATCCTGCTCTCTTGTTAAAGCAGTGATTTTCATAATACTCATTTCAATTGTATATTAAACAACTCTTTCTTGGTTACTATTTTTACTACTAGATGTAATTTTATAGTGATTTTAGAAATAGATTGTAACTATTTATCAAAAATGCAACCATACCTCTTGCATTCCATATAAATATTTTTAAAAATATACTTGCTGACCCACCCGGTGTTGCCAGGGTCCATGATAAGAAATTTTTTTAAAATCAAGTTTTTATTATTTTAAAGCTTTAACCCGAATTTGTGAGAAATTATATTTTAAAATGAAAAATTCACGAAAAAATATTGATGCTTAGTGATAAATGTGCTCATTTTCTTGTTTTTTCACGTAGCGTCATTTCATAGTTTTAAAATAAAAAGTTCTTTTTATCCAAACTTTTTGAAATCTTTATCAGTTAGAAATAAAACAGTTTTACAGCCCATGTAAAAATTTCGTGAAAAAATATTGTTATCTAGTTGTAAAAGAAAAGTTTCTTCTCGCTTTTTTATTTGTTTGTTTATTTTCATGTCGTCTCCTTTAACATAGTAATAAAAAAAAAAAGTTCTCATCTTCCGAACTCTCTGAAATTTCAATCAGTTATAAATATAACTGTATCTTTAAAACTCTCTTTAAAAATGTTACAAAAAAATATGCATATTTAGTAGTGAAAACATGAGGTTTTAAACAAAAAAAACAGCTTTCAATGCAATGGCCATATTACACAATCCGTTTTCAATCCCCCTAGGCTAAACAGGTGAGAGCTAAACATGTTTCCCACTTCTGAGGGGAGAAGCGTTCAAAAAAATGCTGAAACATACTCAATGAGACGATTTTTGTGTGGAAAAGAGAATGTGAATTTGACAGAATGCGCTTTTCGCTTTAAATATATAGATATGTTAAATTTCTTTGAAAATGCAAAAGCTTAGACTCTAGCTCTTAATCAGAAATGGCAGTCTGTAAAACTGCTAAACCTTAACTGGTAATGTACCATTTGTAAGACTGCAGTGTTTGACATTTTCAAAACATATTTTTCTGCTGTCACATTAAAAATTTGGCCATGTTAATGCATCAGTATTGAATAATAAGTATTTATGTTCTGTTTATGGTAATTTATTATAAATTTTGATATATTATAAATTTTTATTATTATTAATTGTTATTTTGAAATATTAGAAATTTCTTTTTTCTAGCAATTTCTAGAAATTAGCAGTCTTACAGACAGCATGTTAGTGTTTGTTTAAAAAATATTTCATGTCTCCAATTAAGAGTTAAATAAAAATATGAAAATTATAAGATTAATATATATGTATATTTGAATAAATTGTTCCATTATAATTTTCAGCTTATCAGAAAAATGCAGTATATACCATATTTATATCTACATATATTAAAGTTTTATGGTCGGTTTAATAGCCTATGCTTATTGACTAGAAGATCCTTTAATTGCCTTCAAGGAGGACTTAAAGGAATCGACTTGGAGCAGAAACTTAATGTCCAATCTGTGACTTCCAACGAAGCAGCTTGTTAGTACCCTTGCCTAGTGCATGAGAAATGAACATAGATGAGCTTCTTCCAACCCACTTGGTCAGCATGAAATAATTTGATCCCCTTCTCCCTTCATTTTACCATTAATTCAAAAATCAAATTGCAGCCCACAATTCCCAACAATCTGTGTGTCCCTGGTTATGGCAGTGATTAGAAAGACATGAAGACAGAAGGTGCTAGAATCACTTAGAAAAATGTATTGGTTAAAGAGACTTCTAGTCCAGATTCAAGTATTTATAAGAATTTAACAAATTGCTACACCAAAGTGCAGTTTGCACTACAAGACTTCTCAAATGGAAAAAAAAGTTAATCAAAGATAGTTTGAAAATTTTTTTTCTTTTGCTACAAACAATCTGATATGTCTCATGAAACAAACTGCACCCCAATATAACAATTTGTTCATTTTTTATGAATTTTTGAAATGTGAACAAATTTATGGGACATTGGATATTATAATAAAAAAATTTCAAGTATCCCAGGATGGCTACAGAAATTGAGAAGAAAAGTTCTCGGATTTTTCCTTGATGTTATCAGTTATCCCTGATTTTTATTACTGATGTCTAGGGTTACTAATGTCTAGTTTGGTTGAATGTTTTAACTGGAACGAATTTAATATAATTAGATTACAAAAGGATTAGTTTTATTGTGCTAAACTTCAAATAATTTTTATGTTTTGTGCAAGGAAATCAACATACAGAAGTGGATGGAACATATGGTAAGTGCTGCATATTAATATCTAGCTATAATTTTTAATTTCGATAAATTTAAGTAGTACAGGTAGTAACATTTACCCAATTCAGCATTTTTTCAAAGTATAATTATTATTTGTGTGAAGCCAGTGCAGAAACAAACTTAAAAATCCACATTGTGCTGTAGAGATTTCTAAGTTTTACAATAGCAAACATTCCTTTTGTACACATTAGATAATTCCATGTTGAAAAATTTAGAAAAATCAATAAAATATATCTTATTATTCAAAACTCTAATGAAATAAAAAAAAATTATAAACAAGAATTTGGATGCATTTTAAGATTTGCAGCAATTGTAAGCTGAAACCACATGCAGTTGAATGACATCATAAATAATTCTTCTTGCAACCAGTTTCTTCTTTCATATTATCTCATAAACAATCCTTTTTAATAGAAAAACTTCTTTTAATATTACTATTGCCATGGGATATCATGACTACCTTAATTACAAGCACTGCATGAATACACGTTCGTGAGATTCAGATGATAACATACTGAATCAACTCTCTGTTCTTTTATACAATTTTAATTTAGATAAATTATGTGGCCTAAAACATTCTTCCTTGAGTTGCTTTATGGCTCTGCAAGCTGAAACAGCATCAAATCAATTATTTTTGTATAAAATAAACATTAACTTTGCTTTCTCAAACTATATTTGGTTCAAAGTCGTTGATTGATTAAAATAAACCATTGTTGTTTGTTCATATACAATGGATAATTTCAGCTCAGATATCACCTGTTTAGCAACAATCAGTCTCATTGGCAAGGTGAAAATGTAACTATTTTTTACATCTTGTCAGTTTCTCTGATTTTTAAATATTTTTATAAAATTTCCCAACTTTTCCAGATTAACAAACTTCTGCGACTTTTCCCTGGTCTGTTGCCACTCTGTATCCATCTCATTTTAAATACTAAAAGTTATCTAAATTTATTTCAAAAGCCCAACTTTATCCATCTTTATTCAACATTTTAATCATTATTATAAGATTATTCTAAAATATTTTTTCTAGCTAAAAATCTTTTTCAATAATCTTCTGAAATTGTTGGCAATTGACTCTATATTTTACATTGCTCCAACTACTGGATTAACCCAGGACTGTTGACACTATTTTAAAGCAGATGTCGCTTTAAAAAAAAAAAAAAATTCTCGCAGATGCTTCACCATCCAGTGTGGACATTTGTATTTTGCTAGACGAAAGGAGGAGTAGATAAGCATTTATTTTTGGATTCCCTAATGAGGTCAAAGAGTTTTTCTTTTTTTTCTAAGATGTTTTAATTGTTTTAAAATATAATTTAGGATCTATATTTACTATCTCCATGAACATTGGATAAATGTGTTATACAAGATCAGAAGCACAGGCGAGGCTTATTTAACAAATTTCAATGATATCAATTCTATTCTATTTCAAAATGACGCATTCATATCATTATCGTAGTTTTATGAATAGAATTACTTTCATTGCACTGTGAAGTTATGTGACCCACCTTTATCGACTGTCTGGACAGTTTTGTCTAAGATTCCAATTTTAGCTGCCTATTCAATTCATGTTGTATCTTTTAAGATTTAATACAGACTAGTCATTGAAACACATGTACAAATCTGAAATTGATATGTTACATATTACAAAGAGATGTTTTAACATTGTTTTAATCAATATTATATTTTATTGGTACAAAATTCTTATCAATGGCAACCTTTTGCTACCCCTTGAATATAATATATCATGTAATGTGAAAAAATTATATGGATACTGTCCACAGTTGCTATTTTAAAATAACTTTTCTTTTATTCAATTGAAAATTTATAAGGAAATAAAAATACATGTACAAACAGTAGCACAAATCTTTAAATATGAAACAATGGATTTATTCCATAACTACTGGAAAGTGAACTACAAAAGATAATCATAATGTTTGTGCAAGTTTGAATATTAGCATAATACCTTTGCTTCCATCTTTTTTTCACAAATTGGTGTTTTTGAAATCTTTTTCAAGATATCCTCATGAATCATAAAAACAAGTTTAACTTGTTCATTGATTTTTCAAGATTAGCATTTTTTAAATAGGCATTGTGTGAATGTAACAGAAAATTACCTTATTTACTTGCAAAATTTACATTCCCAGATATTTTTCACATTCCTTAGATTTGAAAACAAATTTTAGCAAAAACAGAGATTTGCATAATTTGCATAAGTGCTGGGCATTAAAAAAGCAAATTTTCTATTCTGTTTCTCGCAACTTTTCACCTGCTACAACAATACAAGTTGTTGTTGAAGTAGTACTACATCATCAAATGTAGGTTATATTAGAGCTTTTTGTTGAAAATTAATCTCTCTCTGTTAAAATTTACTTGAATTCAGTTACATTGTTCATGCTCTCAATTTACAATACTTACTAAATTAAGAGCTTCACTGCAGATTTTATGTTTATAACGTAGTCCCAGTCAAAAAGAATATAATAAATTTACAACCTGCACATTTCTTTTTAAAAAAAAAGTTACGGTGTATTCTCAGTTGGATTCAGGAAAATCAAAATTTTTGCAATCTGCTTGCGAGCGATTTCAGTCCAGAATATAATCAGGCTCTGATAAGTTGGTCAATGGCCTTGAAAGTGGTTGCGATGCAATGGGGATAGAGGGTAAGTAGCTAACAAACGCAAATAGGAAAGGTATGCATAATTTAATGAAATATTAGATTCTAATAGTTAGTAATAGTACTCATCATGTTAATTAAATGTTAAATTAAGTGAAATTTACATTACTCATCAGAAATTTACTGTGGGCGAACTATACATTTAGTCTAGTCTTATTTGTGTGTATTACAGATTATGCAAAAGATATCAGCATCATGCTCATTGCTCAAAAAGATTCCATTTTTATAAAAACAAACATTGTTCTTAGTGAGTTTAATTATAAGCATTTTAATTATCAATTAACTATATGTAATGCTGATTTGGTTGGAACTACAAATACTTCTTGTTAGTTTCACAAAATGCTTAAGTGCCTCCCCATCCCCCCATACACACAGAGGAAAAAAATTATTACAGTATACCTGCTAAGGTGTAATTTTTTTCTGGTCTCTTCTCTTATGATTCTATCTTAACAAATAATATTATATTATAAGTTTTACATTTCACTTAAGTTATTCTTGTTTTCTTTCAGAATGTATTGAAAATAAGATTTTAGATGCTGGATTTCAAGTAATAACAAATAATTATGTTTCAAGGAAGACTGTTAATATTAAAGAAAACATTTCTGTGCCTCGGGTTTATATTCAAGGAAAGTATTTAAAACCTGATAGATGATATATTTGAAACATATGATTGTAAATGAAAATTTTCCTATTGCCTTTGTTATAAACTTTTATATACATTAAAATATATCTTAAATTTTTGTTTTGTGTTTTGATGCTTAAGTGCTCAATTTATAATACAAGGAAATGTTAGATCTTTGTTACATACAGTAAAAAATTGAGATTTGGTCCTCTGGAATCTGGAGTAGCAGCACCAATTTACATGGGCATGTGGGGCCCAAAGCCGTCCAATAATTTGTTCTTCCAGTCTATACAGTTTTCATAGTTTTGTTATCTCTTTTCTCGTCGCACCAAAACAAAATTTTGTTCTGCGTGTACATTCACAGAACCATTATGTTTTAAAATCAGCAAGGCCAGCAATAACAGACACATAGGAGCAAAAGTTCTTTCAGCAAATGTAAAGATAGATTTCTATCAAAAGATTGCCTATTTCACCTGTGAATATAAATATATCAGTGAAAATTTGTTTTAATGTCCTGAAATCTATAAAGCATTTAGGTGACTAAATGTTTTGCCCTATAATTTGCTTTTTCGCTTTTAATTTGTATTAATATTTATGGGTATTATAGGAAATATTTGTGCTTTTAATTTGTATAATTTTAATAACTCAATTTGTACGCAGCTTCCGGATTTTTGAAGAGGTTTGGCTTTATTCTTGCGTTTGTAAATGGGTACAAAATGAAAGCAGGTATGGTGCCCTTCGTGAAAAGTCTGATTGTGAGTGAACTTGTAAATGATGCTTTAGAGAGAGATTGGTGGTAGAGATTGTAACACATGGGTTTAGAGGCACGTACAATGTTTAGACTTTAAGAAACCGAATGAAAAACAATGACGATGCAAGGTAAAAACAAAAATACAATTTTGAAAGGAAACAGAGGTAAGTAAAAGCAAAATGCATTTTAAATAAATGATTTAAATAAAGGTTATTGTAATAAAGTATATCCATATAAAATGTAAACAAAGAAACCAAATGGATATTCCTCGTATGGTGACAAGAAAAGCAATGTATTTCTTGTCAGTTACTGCCCTATGCTATTCATATGTTGTACTCATCATGGAGAAATGTCACTGACAAGTATATTTAAAGATGGTTTAAGAAAGCAGGATTTCTTGAAATCCTGCTGAAAATGAATGTAGGAGCTAGAAAATGAAATAGACTAACGAAATTGGCATACTATACAAATTTCTAGTTGACTCGCTATGGGTACTTTCAACGAATTCGTTGATGAAAATTTAATCACAGCTGAATTGTCGGAAATTGGAGACATTGCAACTGAAATAAATGGTGGCGACAAAGATGAGGCAAAAGTTCCCAACTCGCACAGCCGTGTTAGAAGCATTAGAAAACTCTGTGTCAATTTTCAGTTCAATTCCGGAAGTGAAGGAATTTTTTCACGTCTTGATGAACTTGAAGAGACTTTTTTTGAAAATCACAAAAACAATTATAAAATTATTTTGTGAGAAAGTAATAGAAGAAGTAAAACAAAATTTTGGTATGCAAGCATTTCCATTCTCTTAGTGTTCTTAAAAAATAATGAAAGGAAGTTATACACATATTTGCATTCTGAAACTAATCTTATTTACATTTTTCAGTAGTATATACATAGTATTAATTAACAGTATATGTACACTGTACTGATGTTTCACTTATGCACGTTTTTTTCTCTGTCCCCTGCACCCGCACATAAGTGAGAGATTACTGTACTAATAAAATGTTTAAATAGACTAATGGTAGCTGAAATGCAGTTATACATGCATTTAAAAAAATAACAAATACAAAGCAATTTTCATGACAACCTTTATTTTAAAAATTAAACACTACATCATTTTAGCTTGTCATGTTCAAAACAAATAATTTTAATTACATAGTCTTTTTTTACAATTCACTCGCTTAATGATTGCATCTTTTTTATAGCAGTACAAAAAGACTGCGTTCAAAATTTAAAAATCTAATATGAAACGTTTTTAAAATGCACAAAGTTTATCTTTACATACACACACATATCGTTCATCTATAAAAATTTGACAAATATTTACAAATAAAATATAATTTACATTTGTTATGTACTATGGTAATGTTTATAAAAAACACAATCCAAGTGATACAAGAGTTGCTAATTTGCAGGTTTAGGTAAATCCAGTGGTGGGATTTTCGACACTTCAAAAAACACCCTGTAATAAAAGAAAGTATGTTAATAAACTTTTCACACCATGGTTATAATTAAGAGTTCATTCATAATTCCTAATAGTCTGGGAACCAGCAACAGTTTAAGTTAACAATTTTAAACAAAACAATCGTATTTAATTGTGAAAGCAGCAGTCAGTGGGAATGGTCTCAACAGTGGTGGATGTGTCCTCAGGGATAGAGTCATGTACAGATCAGGTTATACTCAACCAGGACTCTAAAATTCTGCCTGAAATCAACCTGAAACCAAATCTTGTCCAGAGTTTTCCCGAGCATTGCTTTTTTAAAGTATGTTAGCGGTATAAGGCAGTTATTGCATAGACTCATGAAAAGATGGATAATACAGGGTTATTCTAAATGATGGACCCATTTTCAAAAAATTGTATTTAAATGTGAGCTCGGGGTTCGAAAGGACTGATGCCAATATATAAGAACAACCAAAAGGCTTTATTCACTATAAACAGTGCAATACGAACACCAATATCTTCTGAAAATTACAAGATATTCAGTAATCTTCAAATCCAATAAAAGCACAGCAAAATTTCACACAGAAACAATGCGTTCAATACGACGTATCAACGACAAAATCAATCCGAGAAACACAGTTCTCAATGCAAAGCCTCTCGTATGAATTCAATCGCAGTTGACAGACAACTAACTGAACTGAACTGGTCGGAGGCCCTTATATAGGCTTTAAAGATAACTGTAGAATTTTCCAGAGCCTTCAGATGCTAAAAATTACCAGAAAGTGCTTTAACTTTCGATAGAGAACCTAAGCGAGAAAGGATCCCAATGTACAGGTATAAAGGGGGGGGGGGGGAGGGGGTGGTTGCACAAAAAGTCGCCAAATCTGTCGCCAACTTGGCGACATATTGCCAAATTTGGCAACAAAAATAAGTCGCCAAAACCATCGCCAACGTGGCGATAAACCCATTCCTTGGCGATTTTTCCATAGACTTCCATTATAAAGATGAGGGTGTAAGGTTGTTTTCCTTGCAAACCATCTGAGGCCTTTAGCATTGAGTTACATGATGCTCAATAGGAAATACATTAATAATACTGCAATTTTCACAATAATAAAATAAAATAAATTTAAACAAATGGAATATTTACAAATATATACAAAATTCATAACATTTAAGGTTTGGTTTTATAATCCGACTCGGCACAAAGGACTTTCTCCCAAACTGCAATCACACTGGGACGGTCCTTATACAGTCCTAAACAGACTGAACGATGTCGTAATTCGGATCCGAAAGTCACCAAGTTCGAAACCTAGAGTCGTTCATTACGACAGGCTGGCTCCATACTATGGCCATAGTACTTAGTTCATTGATTGTAAATAGTGTAATGTAAATAATGTAAATTAGTATGACCATGGTCTTGTATATAAGTTAATGTAATAATTTCTTTTGCTTAGCATTATCATTATTAATGTTATTATTATTATTTAAATAATTGTATGTAATGATGTCTATGCTTTAATTTAATTTAAGTGTATATTTTGTATAATTCAGCATTATGAATGTGTTTAATGGTTATTTTGCATGTTTGCTTTAAGTGTTTTGAATAGTATAGCATTTGTTGGCAACGGGTTTGCTTTCCGATCAAAGGTTGAACTGCCCGGGACGTGCAGTCCTTGAAGGGGGGGGGGGGGGCAATGTTATGAATTTTGTATATATTTGTAAATATTCCATTTGTTTAAATTTATTTTATTTTATTATTGTGAAAATTGCAGTATTATTAATGTATTTCCTATTGAGCATCATGTAACTCAATGCTAAAGGCCTCAGATGGTTTGCAAGGAAAACAACCTTACACCCTCATCTTTATAATGGGAAAAATCGCCAAGGAATGGGTTTATCGCCAAGTTGGCGATGGTTTTGGCGACTTATTTTTGTCGCCAAATTTGGCGATATATCGCCAAGTTGGCGACGGATTTGGCGACTTTTTGTGCAACCACCCCCCCTTTTATACCTGTACATTGGGATCCTTTCTCGCTTAGGTTCTCTATCGAAAGTTAAAGCACTTTCTGGTAATTTCTAGCATCTGAAGGCTCTGGAAAATTCTACAGTTATCTTGCCTATATAAGGGCCTCCGACCAGTTCAGTTCAGTTGGTTGTCTGTCAACTGCGATTGAATTCATACGAGAGGCTTTGCATTGAGAACTGTGTTTCTCGGATTGATTTTGTCGTTGATACGTCGTATTGAACGCATTGTTTCTGTGTGAAATTTTGCTGTGCTTTTATTGGATTTTAAGATTACTGAATATCTTGTAATTTTCAGAAGATATTGGTGTTCGTATTGCACTGTTTATAGTGAATAAAGCCTTTTGGTTGTTCTTATATATTGGCATCAGTCCTTTCGAACCCCGAGCTCACAACAGTATTTATTAAAGTACAAATCCAAAATGAACAATCTTTATACCAATGTAAAGAGGAAGTTTCAAAGTTTTTTTAAAGACGAAATGACCGCTGCACTGCTATTTGCGACTCACTTCTTGCGAACTGAAGAACGCAGAAAACTTTGTGCTCCACAGTAGCCATCTCACTCACAACTAACAGTGAAACAAAATCGCGGCCTATTGTCGCATGACCTCTACCGGCCGCATCTGGAACCATCACCGCTTTGAAAGACGTGCGCTCAGTAACAGAAGATACGCTTTCTCGTGTGTGGGACGAATTTGGCTATTGCGTAGATGTTTGCCATGCAGCAAACTGTGGACACATTGAACATTAATAATGTCTTTAAAAAAAAACTTTGAAACTTCCTCTTTTCATTTTCAGGTTGAAACCAACTGAGCTTTGTCATCACTCTTTTCGAACCGATCCAGACTTGGGATTTACTCTTCCTGCAGACTCGGACAAGATTTTTTCCCCTTCTTCTCCCCCGGACTGAGCCGGACATTGACATTCTTCCTAAAGGTCTAGACAGATAGAAATTTTCAGATTGGTCTTGACCCAGAACGTATAAAAATCATTGGCCTGGCCTGTATAAAAATCAGTAAAGTTTCGCCCGGGTCCAACAGTTTTTGCAAAAAATGAATATATTTTTAAATCATTATTCTACAATTAAAATTTTAAGAGTAGTACCCATATTTCTAGGCAATAAAATTAAAGTACATATAAACTTGTTTAAAGAAATCTATCTTTGATGGACTCCTGTCTTAAATGGAAAAATAGTGTTGATTCATGCAAAATGAATATAATAATACATGTGAAAAGAATATAGTGTATTTACAGCAGGTAATGTACCAGCTAAGGTGGAAACTTGTTTACAACAGATTTTTTTTCACTCCTAATTGAGTCTTGGGAGATTTTTCAGTATAGCATTTTTCAGATTTGTAAGTCTCAAAGTGATGGAATATTGGTTAATGATAACTCAAACATTTGCGTACAAATAGAAATTCATAAACAAACAAAAACAGTTTACATGGACGGTCCGAAAAAAATCTAGGGAAGGCAGTATTTTGGAACGGGTGTGCCTGTACTTTGCAGCTCTGGGTACTTAAAAAAAAAAATGAATATAAACATGAAAAATGGCTAAAATCAATATTCTTTGTCAGAATGCCTTGCGCAAGAGAATTTGAACCACATCAGGAGGAACAAAAAAGAGAAGAGAGAAGAGTACAATTTCAGCTAGAGCTGAACCCGACAGTAAGTGCAGTAGGCAATTGCCCGAAATTCACGGAATAAATTTTTTCGGCCGGAGAACAGACCTCCCTCGCGACACGGGGCAGAGAGATAATGCGGTTACTGTATTACTTGGGGGGGGGGGGGGGGGGGGGGAGGCTCGAAAGCCAAAGCACCGCGACCAGAGGTCTATTAGAGATAATGCGGTTACCGGTATGTTCAGCTCCAGTTGATATTTTAGTTTTTATTCCCCCCCCCTCCCCTTTTTTGAAACCTTATTAAAAAGGTATTGGGAAGGACATCTATACTCTACAGACTGTCTCTTCGCCTGAGCAGTCTCTCTTCACCTGTGAACTACATTGGCATAAAAATTTATCATTTGTAGACATTCACTCGGGCCAATTAAGTTTTTGCACCAGCCGAATTTTTCGCATCTATACCAGGCTAATAAATTTTTTTTATGAGCTGGGCCAAGCTCAGACTGGACTCTAAGCTTTTATACCGGGTCGTGCCAAAGATTTTTTTGTATGGGCATGG
This sequence comes from Maratus michaelseni, assembly GCA_963931845.1. Lineage (NCBI taxonomy): Eukaryota > Metazoa > Arthropoda > Arachnida > Araneae > Salticidae > Maratus > Maratus michaelseni. Next base: position 306,702,951 of record OZ007589.1, read on the forward strand.
CCAGTTTCAGACCAAACTTTTATACTGAGTTGAACCCCAAATTTCTTTTCTACTGGTCAAGCTTTGCCTGGAAATTACGAGCAAAATTAAATTGATTAAAAATGTTCGAAACTTAAAATTACAATCTGATTTTTGAGTACAGTAAATTTGACTTGCATATTGCTAGTGTCGGGAATGCTATGCAAACGACAACTTATTGAATTCAAAATGTATAACAAGAGTGTTCTTAATTGGGCAGTTAAAATTTATCCAGCCGTCGAAACAGTAAAATTAAATAACTGCACAACATGCAACTTATATTACATTAGCAAAACCTGCGGCTTTGCTCGTGTAATTGTTGAAATATGCCAAGTGGTATTTGTGTGCCTATTTTCATTAGAAGAAATTTTACTGCCACAAGTAATTCAAAAATTACTAATTAAGCCACATTTTGAGTAACTTCCTTCTTATACTGCATTAGGCGAAAAATGAGACTTAAATGAATGAGAAAGACTTATTCCAAATAAATGATAATTTAGAACATATTTTGAAGGTTTTCCACTCATTTCATTTTCCATTTGAAATTTCGAATTTTTTGAAAACGTTCTTAGCGAGAATTCACATCTTAAATGTAATCGCCATGCCAAATTCCAAGCTTCTATAACAACTATATCACAGAAATCACAATTTTAGAACATATTTTGTTCCTGCAAACTTTAAAAATTCTAAATTTTTAAAAACTGTTCTGTGGATGAATTGATGTCTCTGAAGCAATAAGAGCCATGTAAAATTTCCAGTTTCTATCCCTAACAATTTCAGATAAATCTGAGTTTAGAATGCTTCCTGCTCATTTCATCATTTTAAATTTACTATCGTTTAGAAATACAGTCGAACCTTGTTAACGCGAACACTCAAGTGGAAACTTTTTTTGTTCGTGTTAAAAGTAGTTAGTGTTATCTGACATGTTATACATTACATACAACTGGACAGGGCAATCGGAAACAGTTTGTGCTAAAAGTAATTCACGTTAAGCGTGTTAATGAGGTTTGACTGTAGTTTTTAGTCTGCACTTACCATCTTTAAAATAACCACCATCTTATATTTAAAGTTTCTAGCTCAGCAGCATAAGAAAAATAGATTTTAGAACGTTTTTTTGCTTCTGCATCCTTTTAAATTTTGAATTTTGTAAAAACTGTTCTGTGCGAGGATTTGTGTCTTAAATATAAAACATGTCAAATGTTAAGTTTCTGTTCCTAACAATTCTGAACAAACCAAAATTAAGAATGTTTTCAGTCCATTTCACACCTTTAAATTTCAAATTTATACTGTTCATCTCTATCACTATACAAAATAAGTTTCTAACGTGAATAAATCAAACTAAATTTTAATTTAGAACGCTTTCTGTTCATTTCATCCTTAAAAATTTCTAATTTTAAAAGAAGCATTTTCTTAAATTCTATTCCTAGCAAGCATTTACATTTTAAAATGTCAAATTTTTAGAAAATTGTCCTGAGCTCAAATTTACATCTCTAGCATAACAGCCACGCAAATCTAAATATTCTAGACTTTAACAGTTCCAAATAAATCTTAATTTAGAACTTTTGTAATACATTTTTCAGTCATTTCACCCTTTTAAATTTTGAATTTTATAAAAAAAGTTCTTAGTGAACATTTACATTTTAAATGTAACCACCATACCAAATTCCAGGCTTCTATACCAACTGTATCATATAAATTACAATTTTAAAGCATTTTTTGCTCCTGCACCCCTTTTAAAAATTTCAAATTTTTAGAAAATTGTTCAAAGCCAGCATTTGCATCTTAGAAGTAGCAGCCATGTCAAAATTGAAGTTTCTATCCTTAACAATTCCATAGAAGGTAATTTATAACACCATTTTTTTTAACCTGTTTTTAGCGAGCATTTACATCTTAAAAGTATAACCACCATGCCAAATTCCAGGCTTCTATGCCAACTCTATGACATTAATCGCTATTTTTAGACTCTTTTTGCTCCTTCACCCTTTTAAATTTCAAATTTTTAGGAAACTGTTCTAAGCAAGCATTTGCACGCCTTAAAAGTAGCAGTCACGTTAAACTTAGTTTCTCTCCTCAATAATTCCGTAGAAATAAATCACAATTTAGAATGTTTCTAGAATGCTTTCCGCTCATTTCACACTTTTAAATTTTGAATTTTTTTAGAAACCATTCTTGGAGTGCAATTTTATCTTAAATGTAAAAGCCATACTAAATTTCAAGGTTCTAGTCCTTTCAAGTATCCTAAAAATCTTAATTTAGAATGTTTTTTACTCTTCTACATCCTTTTACATTTCGATTTGTTTAAAAGAACAGTGTCGTCTGTGCATTTGCACCTCAAAAGTAGCAGTTGTGTCAAATTTCAAGTTTCTATCCTTAACAATTCCATAGAAATCCTAATTTAGAATGTTTTTAGAAGGCTTTCCGCTCATTTCACCCTTTAAAAGTGATAACTTTTTTTTAGAAACTGTTTTCCGGGAGCATTTTTATCTTAAAAGTAACCATCATGCGAAATTTCAAGTTTCTAGTCCTTTCAGAATCACAAAAACCATAATTTAGAACACTTTTAAATTTAGATTTTTTTTTAAAAACAGTGGTATGTGTATATTTGTGTGCTAAAAGTAGCAGCCATGTCAAAATTTCTATCCTAAACAATTCCATAGAAATCTTAATTTAGAATGCTTTTCCTTCATTTCACCCTTTTAAATTAACAACAAAAAAAAAAAAAAAATTCGAAGAGAGCATTTACATCTTATAAGTAACTACCATGCCAAATTTAGAGTTTCTAGCACCTTCACTATAACAAAATTGCAATTTTAGGACAATTTTCACTCCTGCACCCCCTTGGGGATAGTGGTAATATAGCCTATGTTGGAGCAAGGATTGTCACCATCAATTTGCCACCACCACTTTTGAATTCGGTTCGGTAGTTCCAGAGATTACCCTCTACAAACAAAAGAAACCAAACAAACATTACTTCTTTATAATATTAGTGCAGATAAGCTTATATAAATAAACTGTTTTGACATTTAAAAGTCTAAATTCATTAAGTAATGCACATTTTAACACTCATTTAACAAGCATTTCCAAATCACTGATCCGGCGAAGAAAAAGTGTTGCTCACGAAATCGTGCGGAGTCTTTGTGCAAGAAGAACTAAAATATTTCACAGATTTTCTACTGGGATTCTGCAGCTAAATTTGACATCCTTTATAGCGTACATGAGAAGTTTCATTAGCATTATTTTCAAAATATTTTGAGCGACTTAAGGAGACCTTCCTTGTTAGTGTAATTGAGTATCGACTACATTCTACACTTAAAATCAAAGCTAACAATGTAGAGAAATTAAAGTAACTACCAGCAATATCTCATATATACAAAATAAAGAATTTTACAAATAATATTAGTGTTGACTCTAGGAAAAAAAGGCCGCCGGGCGGAATTTTTTCAAAAAGGAACACTATTCTAAAAAAAGGGCACATTTTTTCAAAAAGGGAACACTATTCTAAAAAGAGGACACGTTTTTCCAAAAAGGACACACTTGTTACCTTGTTCACAAAAAATATTTTGAACTGGTTTGTTTAGAGTCACCTAATAGAATTTGCGATATTTTCCCGCGATCAATTGAATTTCGCGACCCCCCCCCTCCTCCCTCTATCAATTGACGAATTTCAAGATTTTTTTTTTTTCGGCAATTTATCGACGAATTTCACATTTTTTTGCAACTGACTGAAGAATTTCGCTATTTTTTCTCATGATTGAATGCTGAATTTAACGTTTTTTTCCCTCTACCAATTGACGAATTTCACAATACTGTCGAACCCCGTTAAAATGCGAACAAAAGACCGACCAAAATTTGCGTATTAATCGAAGTTCGCAAATTTTCGTCCAGTGGTCCATCTAATAAGAACCTATACATATAAAACATATCTTTATGACAATTTTTAGCGTTTTAAGTCATAAAATGATATTTTCTTTGTTTTTATCATTATATAACTGATTATCTAAATTGGTTTATAATGGCTATTCTAAGCTTCAAAAATATCAAAGAGCCAATAATTATTGTCCTACATAATTATTGGTTCTACATTTAAAAAAATTCAGCTTCAAATGTAAAGCTTGGAGAAGTTTTTTTTTTTTTTTTTTTTTTTTTTTTTGGGGGGGGGGGGGGGGGGGGGGAAAGCTAAAAAGTCATTGCCTAAGACAAAAGCTTTTTATCAGCAAAAAGACACAGCCAATAAAATCTAGGAAAAGTGAACTTGTGTATGTGTCATGAAATATATCACAATATATATCCATTGATATCACCGAACCCTGCAATCTCGTACCTAAAATTGTTTTTAATTTGTAAATTCCTTATTTTAATTTTAATATATTTTTCATATAAATTATAAAACGTCGCAATCAAATTTAATTAATTTCATTTTTGTGGAATGTAAAAGATGCGACATTTAGTTTGAAATTGATTTTGTCATAAGAAGTATAAAGCAATGTTATTTTCATAGTTCACCAATACTCATAATCCCCATGGCAGAATGTACGTGACGCTGCGACGGGCGTCGTAGACTTTTTAGGGCACCTGTTTCCTAAAAACATACAGCGATGCCGCGTAAGTTATGCGAAAAATCGGCACACTTCGTCGAAGGATCGTGAAAAAAATGGCGAATTCACGGTGAAACGACGAAGAATCTCAGAAAACTGCGAAATTCATTTGAAGATCACGAAAAAATATTAATTTCGTTGACAGATTCAGAAAAAAACGCCAATTTAGTCAAAAGGCCGTGAAAAAAACGTGAATTTCGTCAAAAGGCTGTCAAAAAAACCATGAGTTTCGTTGAAGGATCGCGGAAAAATGCGAATTTTGCCGAAGGGCTACGGAGAAAACGCCAACTTCGTCAGAGGATCGTGGAATAAACTTAATTTCGTCGAAGGATCACGAATAACGGTCAATTACGTCGTTGGATCGTGAAAAAAAAACAGAATTCTGCCGACAGATCGCGAAAAAACGGCAAATTTTGTCAAAGGATCACCAAAAGACTGTAAATTTCTTCGAACGATATCTAAAAAACGGAAAATTTCGTCGAAGGATCTCGAAAAAACTGTAAATTTCGTCAAAAATCACGAAAAAACAGCAAATTTCGTCGAAGGATCGCGGAAAAAAACGCGAATTTTGTCCAAAGGCAAAAGAAAAAATGCGAAATTCATCAAAGGATCTGGGAAAAATGGCTAATTTCATTGACAGATTGCGATAAAAACGCAAATTTTGTCAAAGGACTGCAGAAAAACTTGATTTTCGTCAAAAGACTGTAAAAAAAACATGAGTTTCGTTAAAGGATCGTGGAAAAAATGCAAATTTCATCAAAGGGCCACAGAGAAAATGGAAATTTCGTCAAATGGCCGCAGAAAAAATGACAATTTCATCAAAGAATCGTGGAAAAAACTGCTAATTTCGTCAAAGGATCACAGAAAAAGTACGAATTTCGTCGAAGGGCCACGGGAAAAACAAACAAACAAACAAAAAAAAAAACGTGAATTTCGCCAAAGGATCGCGGGGGAAAAAAGAAACGCTAATTTCGTCAAAGGTTCATGAAAAAAACGTGAATTTTGTGAAATAATCCCGGAAAAGATGCAGCATTCCTTTAAAAAACAGCAGACACACAAAGTTCTATGCTTATTAATATAGACATAGTTTTTAATCTGAAACAATATACTGAACTAACTTTTGAAAAATCGGGTTAATCCTAACCCAATTTGCAAGCATCTACACTCAGCCTGAAATTGACTCAAATCAAAAGCAGAGTTAATCCGACCTGCAACAAGAATAATTATTGCCGAGAGGGAATTTTTTCCCCTCCCTCCTCTACTGTAACCTTTCAGAAGTCCAAAGAAGTTGCGTTGGCAATCTTCTTAGATATTGAGGGTGCTTTTGACAAGGTCCCTATTGACACTGTCCTTCGGGCCCTAAATAGGAGGGGCGTTGATGCAACTATCGTCAACTGGATCAAGGTTCTGTTATCTTTTAGGTACATTAATGCTTCTCTTGGTGGGGACAGTTACACTGTCCATGCAAATGCTGGGTGTCCACAGGGGGGTGTTCTCTCGCCTGTTCTTTGGTGCCTAGTTGTTGATTCTCTTTTGAATGACATAACTTCTTCAGGCTTGTCTTGTATTAGCTATGCTGATGATGTTGTTGTCATTGTTAGAGGCAAATTTATAAAAACTATTTGTTACATTATGTCTGATGCACTTAGACGTATTGAAAAATGGTGCTGTAATGAAGGGCTCTCAGCTAATCCACATAAAACCACAATGGTTGCCTTTACGAGTATGAGAGATCTTGATGTGCAAAATATTGTCTTCTTTGGTCAGGCACTCACATGCTCTCAGGATGTCAAATTTCTTGGCATCTACTTTGACTCTAAACTGAGTTGGAAGAAGCACTTTGAATTTTGTCTGAATAGGGCAAAAAAAGTCTTTTGGACCTGTAGAAGTGCTATTGGCAGAACCTGGGGTTTACGTCCGAAGACTATCCTCTGGATTTATAGGATGATCATTTGTCCTATTATTACTTATGGTTCCATTGTGTGGTGGTCTAGGACAAGGCTGGATTCAGCTAAAAAAGAATTAAACAAGCTTCAGCGGATGGTCTGTATTGCTATGACTGGCTGTATCAGAACCACTCCTACAGCTTCCCTTGAGCTTCTGCTTGGGCTGTATCCTCTCAATATGTGTATGGAAGCTGAGGCTATCATATGCATGAGGAGGCTTAAGTATTTAGGTCATTGGAAGTCCTATTCAGACTATTTGTCTTGGAAAAATTTTGATGGTGATGTTCTTGGGTATCCTCTTTTTGGTATGCCTAGTGATGGCATGCCTGTAAAGTATGCCTTTGATAAACCTTTTCAAACTCTTTTGCCCTCACGTGGTGATTGGGATTCGGTTCCTACCCATATTGGTAGGAAGTGCTCTATTTGGTATACGGATGGCTCAAAGATGAACAAGAACACTGGTGCTGGTGTCTGTTGCCCTGGTGATGGCATTAAGTACTCGTGTTCTTTGGGCAATTTTTCTACTGTCTTTCAGGCTGAAGTCTTTGCCATTCTGATGTGCTGCAGAATTTATTTAGACATTGGCTGTAGGAAAAGATGTGTTCACATTTGTTCTGATAGTCAAGCGGCATTACTTGCTTTGAGTAAAACTGTTATTTCCTCCCATATAGTTTGGGAATGTTATACTTTACTATGCCAACTGGCAATTGACAACAGGGTCACTCTCTACTGGGTACCTGGGCATTCAGGTGTTTCTGGTAATGAGTTGGCTGATGAATTGGCAAGGAAGGGATCTGCTACCCCTTTTGCTGGTCCAGAACCAGCTATTGGAATTTCAAGTAATCTTATTAGGACTACTGTCTTTAAGATCTTTAGAAAGAAGCAGTATTATGACTGGCGTAACATTAAAGGACAGCGGCAAGCAAAGGAGCTTAACCGTGGTTGTCCTAGTGTTAGGCACAAGGAACTTTTAATGCTGAATAGGAATGGCATTAGGAAAGCCATTGGTCTTTTAACGGGGCATTGCCCTTTGAAAAGGCACCTTACAGTTATGGGTGTAAAAAATGATCCAACGTGTAGGGGTTGCCATTATATGGAGGAAACGACCATGCATGTTTTATGTGAGTGTGAGGGGTTTTCTGCCTATAGGTTTGAGCACCTTGGTCGCCATATAATTGAACCTTGGGAGCTTTATGACATTCCTTTGAGATGTCTGCTGAATTTTGCTTCAGCTACTGGCCTTTTTTAGGACTATTTTCTGGGGTTAGTACAATAGACCTCTGGTCGGAGTGCTAAGTCTAACCTTTCAGAATATTTGCTGTGAATTTCAGATTTTTTTTTTTTTAATCAGAAAGTCTGATAAATGCTAATGCCTTAATTAATTAGAACTACAACAGCAGCAAGAATAGATTTATATGATATATTGCGTATTGCAGACTATTTTTGAAAACATTATTAGCGTTGCAGACACTTGAAAATTGTTCTCTCACTGGGCTCACAATTATCAAAAATATAGACTTGTGTTCTGTTATATTACTAATATTCTCAATGACATTTCATATCAAAAGAAAATATTTTATAAAGAAAACAAAAGAAATACAGCAAATGTCTCAGCGATCAATATTTTTAACGACAAAGAAAGCTACATGAAAGCATCTAAAATATACAGCACATTAAAATACACAGTAATCATGTTGGTGATAAAAATATAAATTAGAGAAACTGCTATGAATCAATTTTTAATCATCCAGTTAACCTTATTGATCAAAGCATCTGGTCTGATATTTTAATCAGATTAAAATATCAGACCAGATGCTTTGATCAATAAGGTTAATTGGATGAATTATGCCCTCCAGATTTGACCAGGATAGCTCAGTGGTAGAGCGTGGCGGCTTCAGCCAAGCGATCCCAGGCTCGAATCCTGGCCCGGACATTTTTCGTCCAGTTGGAAATTTACAACTTTTACAATTTTTCATAGTTTACAACTGCTTGGAACTAACATTAAAATATTTTTTTTAATTACACTCTGATCTTAAAATTATGTTTTTCCGTAATGCTTTTCTATAGGGCCGCGATATCCACGTTAACACATCTTGCCGGGATGGCTTCCTTATGAGGCTACTTCACTCACGTATTCAATATTTAATTTTTTTTTCTTTCTTTTGTTTGTATTGGCTAGCTGAGATGGATATCTTGGTCGTTTTTTACTTTTTTAATTTCGTTTAGAGGTCTTTTAACTACCGGCTTCGAAAGTGAAAGTATCCTCATAAAAATAAAACCCAGCAAACAAATTTGAAAAAATAAAAAACGACCTTTGTAGAGCTGTCCAATGCAAAATAATGATTTAAGAATATGGAAATGCAAATGAGATATTAAAAAATATATATAGGAATAACGAGTAGGTGTGTTTGAGTGAGTGAAGAAGCCCCTAAAAAAGCCGTGATGATTCAAAACGCTACTAATTTTTTTCCTAAGAGAAACGGTTCAAATTCTATTTTTTTACATATAGAAAGGACTCAATGTATCAACAAGTTTGCGTTGTTCAAGTACAGAAAGATATATATTGAGTTGCGAGCAAGTGAAAAAGAATCATACAAACCTCCCCCCCCCCCCCCCTTAACGATAGAAAAAAAAAAATCCCATCTCCTATGCAAATTGACCAATTTCTTTCAAATTTTTAGCAAGTTGAAATAATAGTTGATTAGGCTGTCTAACAAATTTTATTAAAATATAATAAGTTATTTGAAAATTACAGCACCTATCAAAAATGTCCTCTATAGAGAAAAAATAGAAAGGTAATAGTGGTTTGTTTTTGTTTATTCAACTCCTTGAAATCTAAGTCGAATGTTTACACAATCAGATCATCAACTTTGGATGGATATGCTGTGCTATGCCAAAAGAAACCAATAAATCTTTTTAAGGGATTGGTGATGTTTTTTTTCCTTTTCTTTTCTTTGTGTGTGTGTGTGTGTGTGTTCGTAACGGATTTCATCGGAACAGTAAAGGAATTTTAACTCAGTCTCACATGGGCAGTGCTCACATTTCTTTTTAAAAGGATCAGGGCAGATTTGTTTTTTGGCAGGCGTTTTTTGTTGAATGAAAGAGCACTTTCGTTACACTTCCTATTTTATTTCTCAGTACAGCATATACATCTGTGTTGGAAACAGTGGAAGGGACGTTTGGCATTTGCAGCCTGTATGTTTGGCACTTTCACGACAGTTTTTAAATTGTTTCATCTCTTTCTTCATCTAATTTTTTCATGCGATTTCCAGTGTTTTATCGCGTTTTCCCACATTAGTAAAAGGAATCCAGTTTCAAACTTAGTTCAATATAGCAAATTTTTTCTTCTTTTCAATAAAATTTAATCTGAATTTCCACAGCGATTTTTGATTTTTTTTTTCGATTTTTTTAATGTCATATTTACGATTTTTTCGCGTTTTACAGAGATTTTTTGGAAACCTTAACAGAAACCCGGTTTTAATCTATTAGCCCAGTATGATAAATTTTTAGAGTTTTGTAAATTTTAGCGTTTTTTCCCGTTTTCAATCTTTTATTCCTATATATTAAATTTTGCCTTCTGTTCTACTCAACAAATTTTATTCGAAAATCCTTCAGCTATTTTTTAATTTTGGGGGCTTTTATTTACGCGATTTTTAGGGGGGGTGGTGAGATTCGCTGCGATTTTATGACATTCGTACAAGATTTTAATCTCGCCTAATACAGTAAATTTTGTCCTCTTTGCATTAAAGTTTATTCGTATTCATATAGCGATTTACAATGCGATTTTTTTTCGCTTTTCGTGCATTTTTTTTAATATTTGTAATAAAGAAAAAGAAAAAAAAGAAACCTGGTTTCAATTTTTTAGTATAACATTTTATTCCTCTGCGATTTTTTTGCGTGTTTATGAATTTCTTGTGCTTTTTTTCTGCAATTAGGAGTCTTTTTACATTCTGCAGAGATATTTTAAAATAAAGGTGTAAGATATTTAACAAAATAAGGAACACGCCTTTCGATTCCTAATCATGCCTGCAAAATATATTCCTTTAAGAATTAGAAAAAAAAAAAAAGAGTGTGAATGTGTCAAAGTTTCGCGTTGTTCGAAAAAATATATTATTCAGCAACTAACAGAAATAATGATTAAAAGAAAAAGAACAGAAGGTAAAATCCTTCCTTTTTTTTTTACTATTAAAAAAAAATAATTGGTATCTTCGATGTTAATTGGCCAATTTCGTTCAAATTTTCAGCCAGCCGAAATAATAATAAATTAGGCTGTGTAAAAGATATTTACTAGAGTATGATAAGTTATAAGAAAATTATAGCCCCATAAAAAAACCCACTGGGAAAAAAAGTTGACTACGACGTCGGTTTGTTTTTTTAACTCAGAGAACCGGACGCTGAGAGAATTAAGCTTTCCATTTGATGTTTTAAAAAAAAAAGCAAGCTAATTTTACATACTTCCAACAACGATCGCTTGCACTTAAAACAAGGGCACGGCTTTGCAAAAATTATTATTTTTTCAAAAGGTGGGGAGGGGAGCTCCCCGTCAAACGTGCATGACCATACAACTGGAGAAATTTTCGATAATAAATATATATTTTTAAAATTGTAATGAGAATTGCATTATAAATATAGAAAAAATATGGGAAAATAAGAAATACAAAATTATTATTTGGATAAAATCTAAATTTTTCTATTTTAAGTCATTCATCATTGTGGGTTTCAACTACTGTAGTGGAAAAGGGGCAACCCCGCGCCCCTTTTCCACTGCAGTTCACTGTAACGCGATTTTCACACATAATTCTGAACTATTCACTGTCACTTTTACTCATCATGACAAAGCAAAGTCAGGTCTAAAGGAACAGCACCGACTTTCAACTGTAATGTTTCACAAGATCATTTGACTAAAAATCACTTTTCCTAGAGCGAACTGTACCCAAAACCTGAAGAGTTGAAGTAAATTTGGCGGAAAAAAATCCGAATCCGATCCAATTCCCGATTAGTTCACATCCCATGCTCGAAATTCTCGTTAACACATCGGTAAGAGTGGGACCGAGCGGAAAAATATGTACTTGCTTTCGTGCAAATGCTGATAGAAGAAAAGTAAATGGTGGATTTTGATTATAAAAAAAAAGCAATTGTGCGTTGTGAAACTCTCTTAAAGACCGCCGGGCACATCGGAGGGGTCAAAAAGGGACGCCGGGCACATCGGAAGGGTTAAAAAGGGACGCTGGGCGCATAAAAGGAATAAAAAGGGACGCCGGGCGCATAAAAGAAATAAAAAGGGACGCCGGGCGCTGCGCCCTGCTAAAACGGCTTAGAGTCAACACTAAATATAAACTATTAAAACAAAAGATAACCGACACTATAAATAAAGCAATAAAACAAAAGTTCAAATGTTTGATTCAATAGTATACATAAGAAAAAAAGCTGCAATTGTAGACTAAAAAATGCGGTTTAAGTGAAAAGTAAATACAAAAATTAAATGTGAATAGTGCAGCAATGAAATATGTAACTTAACATAAATTATATTGTCAAAAAAATGGTAAAATGTGTATCATTTGCATAATACTTTTGGATCTGAAACAAAATTAATACTTTCCATAAATGTGAATTTTGCAGTAATTCATTAAGGATAAATAAATAAAACAAATAAAAATTTAATAAAACTTTTGCAAATATTATAACTATTAAGTCAAATTAACCAACTTTTTGAACTTGAAGTCTTAATTTTACATATAGTGCATCTACAATTTAAAGATATAATTAAGAAATTTCTACAAACTGATAATGAAATTTACTATATTGCATCTATAATAATTTTAGTCTTACATAGAATTAGATAAAATGTTTTAAAGAATGAAATTTTATGAACTGTAAAGAAATAGTAATCGCAAAAATTACTATGCTTATGTTCATTAATTAAAACATCACCTAAGAAATATTGGTACTTACTTATGTGAATATTTAGTACGAATAGTTTGAAGATGACTGTTTAATGGAGCAGAGATCAGTTTGTTAAAAGCAAAAACAAGGTCTTTTAGATCACTTTCTTTGTACCCAGTGTAATATTCATGGGTGGCAGTCTGAAACATACAAAATTCAATTAAATTCTTTTAAGTACTTTAATTTTCAGAAATAAAACAATTTTAAAATTATAAAGCAATACAACTTATGATATTAAGTATGGTAGAAATGGGTTAGCATTTGAATGTCACCAAGTCCGAAGGGAATCGGTACAGTATGAAAATATACTTTATAATATATACAGAAAGTTAAAAAAAAAAAAAAAAAAAAAAATGCAGCTCATGTTGCAGTTTTAAACTGATTAATATATAATCAAGTGTAGCTTCGAAAATTATACACAGTGAAGACAAAAGAAAAAGATAAGATTTTAAAAATTCGTGACCAATGGCCAATTTTGCATTTTTCTTTCGCAAATAGATTGACAAATTTATTCAATGACCGATTGACAAAATTTGCAATGTTTTTTTGCAATCAATTGGCAAAGTTCCCACAAATTGATAAAAATTGATATTTATTGTTCTTGTGAGTGATAAATGACATTCTCGAACTTTTCTGCATATGATTAACGAAATTCTTGTGTCGGTGTTGGGGTTGTTAAAAGGGTAAAATTTTCACCCTATCCTTTGCTTTCAAGTTCATACAGCTGAAAAATGTGATATCTTTACCAATTTCATGATCTGGTGACAAGGACGAGCCAATTATAATATATAGAAAAACCAGTCACTGTGATTTCAAGACTACTTTTAAAGCAGGGGCGATTCTGAGTGGAAAAAAATTTCTGAAAAGTTACAACAGAGGGGGGGTGGGGGGGTGTCTACTCCTGCTACTTTTTTTTTTTTTTTTTTTGGCGTCCCTTTGACGAAAATTACATTTTTTTCGCGATCTTATGATAAAATTTGTGCTTTTTTGACAAAATTCAGTTTTTCCCAATGTTTTAGACGGAATTTGTCGCTTATCCGCGATTTTCTGACGAAATTTGCCATTTTTCTTGCGATCCTTTGGACAAAATTAAGTTATCATTTTTAATACTAGTTTATTTTAAAATATACATTAAATTTTATGTAATTAAAAAAATATATATAAAGACTAAATTAATTTGTTTAAGTAAAATTGATCTTTTCATTAAAATTTACCCTTTTTATACATTTATTAGCTAACCTGCTGGGCATCTGTGATAAGCTTAAACAAATCTCAAGTTTGTATGATTTGATATCTTCGGAAAATCTTTCAATGAACTTCATTTTTGCGGACTTCAATGCTTTTGGCAGCGTAGTGTTTCAAATGAACCTAGTTTCCGGGGCCCCAATACCTTGAGCAACATCTAGTGTGTTTCCAACAAACCTCTTTATGAATGAACCTGTGACTTACCGAGAATGCTTCACACATGCTGGAGGCAATCGAAAACAAAGTTAAAATAGCCTAACCCTGTAGTAATAGAGCTCATAAAACCGGCAATAAGAACGTGCTTTCTGGTGGTGGCTAAAAGTAGCTACACTAAAGACCCCAAGGAGGAGATTAATATTCAAAATTGATAGTAGATGTGGTCCGAGAAATTTTTTTGTCATTTATATAGTAGCTGTAGGATCTACGAAGTTGTCAGAAGAAAATAAAATAGTGCATTCGACCATTTTTAAGGGAGCTATAGTGGGGAGGGGAAACAGCCCAAAAGGGTCCAACTAACAGTTCCAAGCAGGACCCTAATATGATGACTTGTTAAAAAGGTCCTAGTGCTTTGCACTTTAGATCTTCAATTAGTTGAAATTAAGCACAGGGTATGAATTAATCATTAGAATATAGTTTTAACGAAATGTGCCAAAAATGGGAAAAAATGCTTAAAAAACGGCAATAGGTAATGGGAATAAAAATATAAGGGTGGTGTCCCTGGAGCCAACACTCACCTTTAGAATTATGCATTGAGAGGGTGACAATTAGGGGGAGGGGTGAAAAAGGCACAGTGCACAAAAACTTCAAGGGAACTCAGACTGGGCCCCTGGCTTTAAACTGGAATGTAGAAATAGGGGAATAACTAAAAATAGAGAAAGGGACCCAAAAATAAGATTGGATAAAAAAAGGGCAAGTTATTAACAACTTAGGGCACAAAAACTTTCAAGGGGCTTTGGACTGGGCACCAGGGGGCAGGGTCTTAACTGGAATGTAGAAATAACTAAATGGAAAAAGTGTCATAAAAACTAAGAAGATCGGATAAAAAAGGATCAAATTATTAACAATTTAGGGCTCCAGGGGAGTTATGGTCTTATAAAGGTAAAAATCTGAGCCACAGGTACATCAGGACCTGCCTTGGACTATCCTTACCCAAATTTTCAGAGTTCTATGCGCAGTACATTTCATTAACCATTGCACACAGACAAACAACTTTCTTTTATTAGTACAGATAGTTGGCTTTTTTTTTTTTTGGAAGGCACAACCTGCATCTTTTCTTGCCAGGAGAAGCACGCACTATTGCTTAGAAAATACTCATTTTCTGTTTGATATGAGGACAAAACAGTTATATACCTACTTGCCTTACACTGTTAGAAATTAAATTCAACCATATATTTTTTATTTAACTCAAATTAAACATTTAATATTTTTAAAATAATGTATATGTTGAAAATTAAATAAAAACTATACCCATTCTTGCTTTGACATCTTTATCGCTAATAACTGAGCAGCAGCTGCTAGTTTTGAATCCAGAACATCAATCAGATCATAGTCCATTAAAACTGTTTCTAATATGTATCTGGCCAACGTTAACTCCGGCATTGACATTCTTGAACACTAAAGCAAATTAAAATAATCTTAAATCTGGAAACATTAGAACAAAATATAACAGCAGGATTAGACTGAAAATACTTACCCTGGCATAACGACGTAAGAATCGATAAGACAAAGGAATTCCCAAGTCAAAATCAACAGTCTGGAGAATTTTAACTTCAGTCTCTATTAACTGCTCACGTGTATAACTATCATCACAAATATAGAGGAAATCATCAACTAGAGGAGGCTGTCTCTCCTATGAAAGACAAAAGGCCACTTTTGAAAAACTGCATTAAAAGTTACCAAATGTTATGTTTTGCACAAACTACATCTGAAACAGAACCTGACCTTCGTCTTCGTTTAATCAGAAAGAAAATGGAAAGAAAAGATTTGATCTCACATAAATTTGTGGTTCTTGTCTCTATATAAGCTACGAAATCATTTAGAAGCATCTTTAACCAATATAGATTATTACTAACAAAGCAAAAATGTAAGTTCCTATACATAAATAAAACTTTTCATAAAAAGCTATTTTTAAAATGATCAATTTAACTTTTACTTAATTTATGTTTCACATAGAAGCAAAGAAAAAACTAAAAATTCACTTACATTAAAAAGGGCAAAAGAGAAAAAAAAAAAAGTACAGAATTTCTTCAAAATATTAACTAAGAATTTCATTATTTACATCTGATTACCGTAAAATCCTGTTAATCCGCCTCCCCCCCCCCTAAACACTACGGAAAATCTTAAAATAATCAGGGGGGGGGGGGGACACTTACATGGTATTAAAATTGTAGTATATGATATTTATGGGTGGTGGGGAGGGAGATGCTAATGGCCGATCGTCGCAAAATATGCATTATTTTAATAAAGTGACAAAAAACCCCATATATATAAAAAAGATATACAAAGTCGAAAAACAGTATAACTTCACAATTAATGGAGATTTCAGAAAATTCTGGATTTCAGAAGCTTTGAAACTGGAATGCATTTAGATAAATATTAACACTAATATATGTCATTAATATGACAACAGAAAAATAAAAGGAACTTAATAATTTAAAATAATTAAAAAACACTGAGAAATTGCAGTTGAAAATGCCCTGAAATACTTCCTAGAACTAGTAACACTTTATGTGGTGTCGCCATCTGTTGTAAATTAGCCTTTTTAATGTTAAATAGCCTTTTTTTAAATCATGATTTCACATCTATAAATGCTAAATAAATAATACAAATCACAAAAATTGAGAACATGCAGAATGAATTGGTAGTGTTGCCAGATTTTTAAAACGAAAAACATTGCTACCACAAAGATAGCACAAAATACACTACAAATTCGACTGTGGCGCCATCTACTGATCAATCAATAATTTTTTTGTGTTGGTTTTCATAATAAAGTTAAATACGACTATAAATTCTTTGATAAAATAGATTCTTTTTTAATCAAAATATTTCAGACACAGCATCAAATACACATTTTTAAACTTATTTCATGAGAAACTTTCACTATCAATATTTTTATTACCTTCATTTCGCCATGGAGATAAATTTACAGCAAAACCAATATTTGGTTATATTGCTTCTTCAGATTGACAATAGTTGAAGTTGTGTATGTTACTTGTGTTTGTACACGTTTGCGATACATCAAAGAATGGTCACGCCTGTTTGAACAGCCGGGAAAAAAAAAACACTTGCGAGATAAAATTGTTGGTGTTGATCTTGACGTGCGCGCCGAAATTTCTTTTGGGGAGGAAATTGTTTTGAAATGAATATAAAACAAAACCCTTTGTGCAATCTTCGATCACACTTACCCACTTGTTTATAACCTCTTTTCTCATAATGGTTAAATTCATTAAATAAATTGGTTTTGTTTTACCTCAATAATTTTTTAATACTGTGTCAGTTAAAAGAGGTTTGTTTTTGTTGTTAGCACTGGAGTGGATTTGGTGGTGGTGGCTCCTCCCGAAAAGAATTTAGATTGTAGCAGCCAACACAACTCTGACAAAAAAACACCCTTTCTTTTATATTATTTCTTAAAGAATTAATTTATTGAATTTATTAAATAGTTCACGAATTTTTTTAATTCAAAAAGCCAAAAAGGTCTTTGAGTATTTTAATTTTTTTCCACGTATAAAATATACCTCTTTTCAAAGATATTTGAAAAATTAAAAATGAAGTACAAGGTGTCCATAATTAAACGACCCTACTTTAAAGTTGTCTACAGACAAAATTATTGGTCAGAAAGTTGTGAAACTTTGTTAAGGACATAATGAAGGAATGAAAATTATTTTTAAATGAAAAAAAAATTAGTTCAAAATTGCCACCAGAGGGCTTTTTAATGAATTACACACTTAGCATAGGCACGGCCTAACTCGATCGTTCTCCTTCCTCTTATACGGCTGTAACAAAAAGTCATTTTCCCTTTGTTCAAGAGGAATAACATTTTCTCCCCGGAGAAAGTAGGGGGCGCTATTACTTACCATGGCTAATGGAGAATTTCCTTATTCTCGCCTTTCACTCTTGTATTTTCTTAGATATAACGTAAATGAAATTGAGTGTTCTTATTTTTCTTTTGTTGAAAATGGTTCATTGCTGTGTTCCACATTGTGCTTCAAATTCAGAGAAAAAAATACCTGGAATTTCTTTTCATGAATAGGCGCTTTTATTACCGATACACCAGCAATCAGTAGAAGTACAGAGCAAAATTTTCGAAATATGTGCCTTATAAAATTGCTGCGGGCTCTCAATTTATTTGTAGATTTAAACTGAATTTTAATGATCGAAATTATAAACCACTTAATTAATTTCTTTTTAATTGCTAGCACCACCAAGAGTTAATCTGAAGTTTGCAAGTATTGCCATTGTTAGCTGATAAGTAATCTTGTAAGAGTAATTCAAGAAAATTTTGAATGAGAATCCTGCTTATCAAACATAGAAACAGATCAATGTGATGCAACCATACTTCAGTTAATTGCCAATCAGGATAGAGGTGGATTGTCTTATCCTAAACTACAATTCATCAGTCTAATTTCCACAATTTTAGACTGAATTTTACTAGAATTTTAGGATTGTACCAATCCTAAATTCAAACGGAATCGTCGAAACTATCTATGAATTGATATATCCGAGACAAATAAAAACTGTATGGGAATGTGACTTAAACGAGCATAAAATAAATATATGTTCATTAATATGTGCAAGATTTTTGCCCATCATTTAAAAAAAATATGGCAAGGAATTTTACAAATGAAGCCAGTTCATCTGCATATACGATCTCTTTATCAAGAAAAATTTTAAAGTTTACTTAATTTTAATTATATAATATTTACTGTATATTTCGCTGTAAAAATTATCAATGTTTAAAGTCTAATCAAGAAATGGAATCTGCATATACCTATAGATACATTTATATATACAAGCATGGTGAATAGATTTATGCATTAATATTTTTAAATTCTGAAAAAATATTCTGTAATTTCTGTTGCCCACAATATTCTAAAATTTCCACGAAAACTATTCTCTCATAAATGTTGTACATGATGTTACAGCAAAAAAACTTGTTCATTGTCTAAAATAACGAAACCTCTAAAAATAATTATTATTTTGTTTACCTCTATTTTATGATCATCACCTACAGTATTTAAATTTACTGAAAATGTCCGCAAAATGTACAGACACATATATATATATATTCTAAATAATTAACAATCATTTAAAAATAATCCATGTTTTGAGAGAAAAAAATCGATATGAGTTGATTGCCGAAATAGGTTTTCTTATTCTGTTGATATTATAAAACATGTAAATATCTTTTTATTTTTATCATATACATAGTTTTATACCATGAGTTTCCAGAATTGGAATATAATGTTTAATTTTATATGTAATTCTATTATATTTCTATACGCTTATATATTTCAGATCAGCACCTATAATGGTTAAATTTATTGAAAATTGTTTTAAATGTACATATATATACATATTTTAAATAATTAAGAATCGTGTAAAAATAATCAATGTTTTGAGAAAAAAAATTCGATATGAGTAGATTGCCGGATATTGGCGAACTTGCTTAATTTTCTTACTATTATGAAACTAGTAAATGTTTTAAAAATTTTTACTGTGTATTTTACGCTCAGAATTATCAATGTTTCAAGTAATCAATTTAAAATGTGTATAAATATAGAAATTTACTTATAAAGTTTGTTTTGCATTTATAGTAGCGTGTTATTTAAACTATTTTTAATTACTTAAAGCATTGTATTTATTTATTTTATCTCTAAATCTTATTTTTTTCTTGTTTGTAGTAAAGATAAAGCTGAAGCTAAAGTTACATATGATATATATATACCTTTTATAATGAATACATTGCAAAGATTTTTGTATTTTTATGTATAGAAGTAACCTTTATTTAACATTATTTATGGTAAGTATATCGCGCCATCTACCGGCGAAAGTAGCCCTTTAACGATTCCGAAACTAAGGGGGATTGTGAAGGCCGTATGAGGGAAGGAGAAAGATCGAGTTTGGCCATGGCATAAGTTACAAATTTTATTACAGCAAAACATGAAATTTTTTTTTTTTTTTTGCGACACATTTTTAGCATTTCCCAGAACACACTGCTGTCAACTGTGGAACATGCTATCTTATGATTCCAGATGGTAGCTGAAAAAGATGGAACATGTTTTGTTGCAATAAAATATATAAACTATCTTTAATGTATGCAAAATGTGTAATTCATTATAAACACCATCTGGTGGCGAAATTTTGAACTTTTTTTTGTCGCTTAAACAAATTCCCATTCCTTCATTATGTCCTTAACAAAATTTCACAACTTTCTGACTAATAATTTCGTCTGTAGACAACTTTAAAGTAGGGTCATTTAATTATGGACACCCTGTATACTACATAAGGTGTTTAAATTACACTTAAATATTTAATGATTTAATAATTAATCATTTTTCCGCCAATCAGCAACGTTATATTTATATTATCTAATGCAGAAAAATTATTTAAAAATAAAAACTTTGAAATAAATAAAAATGCACTAATGAATGATATTTTGTTTACACATACAGGGATGAAAGTGCACTAAAGCCATTTTGTAGCAGCAAAAATCTAATTTTGTAGCAGTAAAATCCATTTTTGTAGCAGCAAAAATCTAATTTTGGAGGAATAAAAACTGTTTTTGGAGCAGATTGAAATTCTAATGTTAATAAAAATTATTGCTATCTTGAAAATACTCTGAAAAAAATTTTGCCACGCTTTTTGCTAACCCTGAACATTCTAAACAACATTTGGGTACTGATTGCAATAATGCATGTATGTTAAAGAAATACTAAGTAATGTGCAAGTACAGCTGACTATTAAATTAATGTATCTATAAAATCCTCCCCCCACCCTTTGACGAAATTTGCAGTTTTTTTCGCTATTTCTTGACGAAATTTGCAGTTTTTCGCGATCTTTTGACGAAATTTGCCGCTTTTAGCAATGTTTTTGACGAAATTTGCCGTTTTTTCGTGATTCTGTGAGGAAAGTCATGTTTTTCCCACGATCTGTTGACAAATTGTCGTTTTTTCGCGATCTTTTGACGAAATTTGCCGTTTTTCGCAATGTTTTTGACGAAATTTGCCGTTTTTGTGCGATTCTCTGAGGAAAGTCACGTTTTTTTCCCACGATCTGTTGACAAATTGTCGTTTTTTTCGCGATCTTTTGACGAAATTTGCCGTTTTCTCAACGTGTTTGACGAAATTTGCCGTTTTTGCGCGATTCTCTGAGGAAAGTCACGTTTTTCCCACGATCTGTTGACAAATTGTCGTTTTTTTCGCGATCTTTTGACGAAATTTGCCGTTTTTTCGCGATTCTCTGACAAAAGTCACATTTTCCCTGCGATCTGCTGACGAAATTTGCCGTTTTATCGCGATCTTTTGACAAAATTTGCCGTCTTTTCGCGATTCTCTGACAAAAGTCACATTTTCCCTGCGATCTGTTGACAAAATTATCCATTTTATCGCGATCTTTTGACGAAATTTGCCGTTTTTTCGCGATTCTCTGACGAAAGTCACGTTTTTCCCGCGATCCTTTGACAAAATTGGCGACTTTTCTTCAAACAAATGACGAGATTGATTTTTTTCAGTGATCATTTGCCGAAATACCGATACATTTTATGTCCGAATTTTCGGATTTAAGACCGATATATATATATTTTTTTTCGGAAATCATTGCCTTAATTTTTCGGAAAATTCGGACCCGACTCACAGTTTATTTCAAGTAAAAAAAAAAAAAAAAAAAAAAAAAAAAAAAAAAAAAAAAGAGATGAACTTTGTACCGTACGGAGATCGGCCGGGCAGGGTTACACACAGCAGTGACGTCAAGAGGTAATTCAAGCGGAGCTGCAAGAAATGGCGATGTGGCGCAGGTTTGGCGCAAAATTGAAAAAAATAGCTGTTTTGTAGCAGCTTGGCGCAGGAAGGCAGTTTTGGCGCAGGTCTTACATCCCTGCACATAGTATTGTTATTGTACAACACATAAATATGTAAAGATTATTTCAATGAATTTTTCCTTTGAGGAGAATTCTTTTACTTCAAATTAAATTATATATTCCTCTTTAAAAATTTGATTTATGACATAATGACATTGTTATGAAAGATGTTCATCAACATATTTATATAAGAACTTGTGTCTATGGGAGGGAGGGGTAGAGGTCTACATGGGCCGATTTTCGTTTATGAGGCTCAGGACGCTGGGCCTGATTTTATTCTGCAGACTGACTGGACCATGCCTGGTCTGGTCTTAACTTCTTCCAGACCAGAACCTTTCTTTATTCTGCATGTTCGAACCCGGTCGGGCCTGGTGTTCACTCTTTCCAGTCTTTACTTTTTTCTGCAGACTGTTTGGTTGGGCTAGACTTCGTTTTTCTGGGTCGAACTGAGCCTAAACTTCATTCTTCTTAGAGGTCTGCAAAGGCCGAAATTTCCACTTACGATCCAAGTCGTATGAAGATCATTATTGGCAGGACTCGATCCATGCAAAAATCAGTAAAATGTGTATCCAATGCAACAACCAAGGGCAGATCAAGGGGTAGACCAAATGGTTTGCAAGAGAGGTTGAAATTCTCTTTACAGTACTTATGAAGAACAAAGCTTGATTTTAAATGGCATTCCAAATCTTTAGTTTTATAAGGAACATTTCACCCCCCCCCCCTTTTTTTTAAGTTACAAATTTTCTAACTTTTTTTTCAGAATTTTCAAATTTCCCAGACTTTTTCTCAAAAATGGTAAATTTTCCTGACTTTTCCAGGAGGCTAGGCACCCTGTTCAAATATTAGTTTCATTCTGGGTTGGGCCAATAATCTGTTTTCACGGGTCAGGCCGAATTTTCAGATTTTATACCGGCCCGGGTTGGGCCAATCACTTGTTTTACATGGGTCGGGCCGAACTTTAAGCTTTTATACTGGGCTGGGCCCTAAATTTTAACAATACCGAGCCAGGCAAATTTTTTTTGCACGGATCGAGCCGGGCCTGGGCCTAGAAATTCTGGCCCATGCAGATCTCTTGGGAGGGATTCCATTTTTTTTTTCTCCCCTTCCTTTTTTCTTTTTTGATCTATATGCAAGTACATTTCTACAAAATATTTGGAAAATTAACAACTAAGTGTACTATCTACTATATAATATAGAAAGTGTGTGTGTGTGTGGGGGGGGGGGGCTATATGCTTCAAAAATAGCTTCCATATCCTAAAGATGTGTGTTAAATTGCAATTTAGCACTAAATCGCGATTTACGATGGGTGATAAATAGATTTAAGAAATTTCTACATCGCCCAGTCCTACTTGTCAGATTCCTCATCACTAATGTTAATACTATGGTATAGGATGCATTCGTACATTTAAAATATCTCCTCAGAAAATTAATAATTTTAAGCAAATTAAATGAAAACTTTACATCAAATTTTGC
The DNA here is from genome assembly GCA_963931845.1 of Maratus michaelseni. NCBI lineage: Eukaryota > Metazoa > Arthropoda > Arachnida > Araneae > Salticidae > Maratus > Maratus michaelseni. Next base: position 306,726,245 of record OZ007589.1, read on the forward strand.
AGCAATGCATATAGCAGTGGCACCAACTAACTGGAGCTCAGACTTTTTAACAGCATGTTTCATCAAATATCTGTCAACTAACTTCACAGCTAAATAAAGAGTTTCGTGATTAAGTTCAAAACTTTCTTGCACTTCAACCATCCAGTCTACTAGAATAGCTCTCATTCCTTTAGTCATATCCTTCTGGGTATTAAGATATTTTTTTACAGGAAACATTTTCTAAAAAGGAAAAAAAAATAGCACTATAACACAATTAAATTTGTTTATTCAATTAAACATAGTACATCAAGACAAAACACACTGAAGATAATTAAGATGTTACTTTTATGATAAATTCACAACTTAAAATTACAAATTTATTGTAAAAACAACATTTTATTTTCAACATACTCTAATATGAAAACTTTTGAATAATAAAAAGGATAGAGATGTACAGTGTTAAACAATTTAAAATCTCTTAAAAAAACCATTAATAAAAAAAAAATTTAGTATGTCCTAAATTTACAATTTTTTTTTTTTTTTTTTAAATTATAAATATCTATTTACATAAGAATAATATATTAGCATACTGTATTTAAAATTTCCAAAATAAAATAGTTTAGACATTATGTACTTTTATATCCTCTGAAGTATTCTGAATTTTTTCTCCTTTGGACTTTGTACACTTAACACATTGACAGACAGTAAGAACAAGTGAAGTTCGAAAATTGACACTATATGTTTTTGTAATTTTTAGAATATTAGAAGTATAGTTTTACTCTTTCTGCTTAAATAAAATTAATTTTGATTAATTCAGCACCTTTAATTTGGTTGCACTACTCCCTTCACAACCACGTCAGGATGGCTAGTGGTCAGGGAAAAATACAGTAAAAAGTGATAAACACCAGTATATTCTTATTCTTTTTTTTAACTGTATTTTTCCCTGACCACTAGCCACCCTGCACGTGCATACTGAAGCTGCAACTCGTATAACAGGTGGAAAAACGAACTCCAACCTAAAAAATTGTTTCCAAAACATGACACTGGGCTTCTACTTGTATGCTGGTAAATGCACATTTGTGCTGCTATAGCCGTAGTGTCTAAAAATGACCATTTTGTTTTGGATGGCTATTGCCGTCATGCCACATAGTGAACTTCGCTTTGACGGCTATAGACGCAAGTGTCCGTCAACGTGTTAATTATTAGACATCTCATATACATAATAGGAAGCCAATAATGCTGAAAAGAGATGGGTAAAACTGCTTTTGTATCATGTTATTAGCGACTTAAATTTTTTTTTAACAGTATGTTGGTTGGTTGGTTGAAACTGCTCCTAAGGCAGGAGGCTTTTCTTTTATTGAATGGATAACTTCCCCCAATCCCTTGACATTCCATGAATCAAATTTGCAACACTAGATGAAAAGCACACACATTGTAACATTGTCCTGGAAGAGTCTATTTTAAGTACTTGAAAATAGGATGAGAAAAAAATATATAAATCAGATTTTATTTATTGTTCTACGCCAAGTATGTCAAACACATGGCCTGCGGGCCAGTTTTGTTATTTTACCTGTGTTTAATTTAGTTCCTAAAACGCGCACGCTGAAAAATCTAGAGACATGGCAGTGTGTCAGCCAAATTCCCAAAGCAAAACAGTCGATACACCGGCTGATATATCGTGGGTATATTTAAACAAACCATTGAGCTGTTTTCACCAAATTTCGACACTCTACTACTGAAAATCTATTTGACCTACATACTTGTAATTTTGAATGTGTAGTAAGGCTCCCTTAATTATCCAGAATCCAAAATTTTATAAGTAATGCATAATTAGTTTGAGATAATGATATTTGAAAATGTCTGATAATCTATAATTTTACCACTGACTCACTCATTCATCAAAAAGATTTCATATATCTACTGCACCTATAGACTTCAACTTCGGTAAGAAGTTAGTTTACACTATAAAAAAATCGAAAAATTCTGAAAATCTACTAATTACCCACTTGGGGATGTCCATTTTTACTTTAACGTTACGTCTATAAGGCGAAATTTTAATTTGCCAAAAAAAGCGCCAAATGTTGAATCTGGATTGACCTTACAGCAAAATGTTTGATTATCAGCCATTTTGGGCTAATTTCAGAATTAATTTTTTGAGTAATGGTGCATAAAATTTAACTTTTTAGACACACTGTGAAAAAACAAAAATATCTTGAGAGAATACATATCGAACGCATATATTTCGAGACATCCGTAATTGAAATTAGTCTAATCCCAGAATTAAAAATGTAAACAAAAGAGTCATTCCTATGATTCAAATAAATATTGATCATGGATTTGTAGCTACCATGAGTCTAGGTAATGTAGCTGTGGCAAAATATCAGTTTATTTATTCCATCAAACTTACAAATAGGCACGTGCGAGGAAAAAAAAAAACTTATTTTAATTGCATCGAAAAAAAAACATGGGACAATCCATGGTGTCTTTCTCTCCTAAACATTGTAATTTCAATTTTGCTTTTTAATCATAAAATATAAAATAAACACGTGCGGAGATGTCACTTTATCTCTTTTGTGCTATTTATTTTTTTATAATCATTGTTGAGCATGATATACTCCAGAGTTTTATTTTCGTGGCAACACTACTTTGAGGAAAATTTCATTTCATTTATGAAAACAATGCCGATTTAATTTTCAATTATCTGTAAATTTTATACTATTTGTTTGATATTATTTGAATAGCTTCATCATTTTATTTGTAAATATGAATCGGACTGTTGATTTATATGTTAATGAGTCTGTAATGGTAAAACATAAAATTATGTCAATATGAGGTACTTCTCTATTATCCCGTCGACCACTTTTCATAACAAAATACTATCGCCAAACTGTAAGATTAAACGTCAAAAATACAGTCCCATTTACTTGGTGTCAGAAGCATTATATGTGTTATGTCTTCAAGTGGTTTTTAATTCGACATTTGCGTGTATTTTTCATTATGTTTTACTGATTTATTAGTTATTTCATTAATTAAAATAACAATTGTCCTTAAATTCTTATATTTTATTTATTTTGATATTCCAATGGCAACAATTCCAATACGTTTATTTGGCGATAGTTTTTTGTTATGAAAAGAGGTCGATGGGATAATAGAAAAGTACGCAATATGATTGTTACTTCAGAAATAAAAATTTCGAATCAATACTTTGTTTCAAAACAAATATTAAATACAGATTTCTGCTGCAAATTGACAGCCAAACATTTTGTTGTAGGAAATTTAAATTGAATGTTGCCTGGTGAATAAAATAGTCACTTGTAAACACATTAAAAACCAAAAGTGTTAAGCATATTGTAATTGTACAAAAAGTAATGAAATCCCCTCAAAAACACATGTGAAAGAATGCCAAGTTCGTTAACAGTTTTGCTAATAAAAGAAATGAGATCCAACTGGAAACCAAGTTCTTTCGAAGCTCCTTAAATCATAGCTCTTATGCATAACGTTCTTCAATTGCTTAAAATGATTTATGTTATTTGCTACTCAATAGAGCGACTTGGCAAATTCTTATTCAAATTTCTAAACTTGATTGATCCGAACTTAATTACTTCCTTAACTTATCAATCAATACCTTAACTTAGACATACTTATTCGAATACTTGATTGACTACATCTTTGCCAATGACATACTAGACTAAATTGTACTCAGACTCAAAGTTGGTGGGTGAAAACTTGCCAAGTCGCTCTATTGAGTAGCAAATAACATAACAAATCATTTTAAGCAATTTAAGAACACCAGAGGGCCCGTGCGAAGATTTCGCACTGAAATCTAATATTTTTTAGGTACTTCTCTATTATCCCGTCGACCACTTTTCATAACAAAAAACTACCGCCAAACTGTAAGATTAAACAGCAAAAATGCAGTCCCATTTACTCAAAGCCATTAAATAATTGACTTGATGTCAGAATCATTATGCGTGTTTGTTACATCATCTAGTGGTTTTACATTTGATATTTGAGTGTATTTTTCATTATGTTTTACTGATTTAGTAGTTATTTCCTTCATTAAAATAAAAATTATGTCCTTAAATTCTTATCTTTTATTTTATTTATTATTATTTTTTTTATATTCCAATGGCAACATTCTCCCGTTTATTTGGCGATAGTTTATTGTTAAGAAAAGTGGTCGACGGGATAATAGAGAAGTATCATTTTTTATCAATATGTAATATTTATTAGATGCAGGTTTAAACTTCTAAAGAAAAAGCAAGGATAAAAATATCTGCAAACAACATTTAGTTGTTAGTCAAGCCAGAATATCATCTAATTTATTCCATCAAAGTTAGACTAAAAACAGATCCAAGATTGCTAAAGGCACGCACGAGAGGGGGGAGGGGGGGGGGGGGAAATTAACAATCGTATTTTGATTGCATTAGAGGATGACGTCATCCGCTTTGGGAAAACCAAGGGGATTAGATATATAAATCTAAACATTTCAATTTTGCTTTTTAATCATAAGTATAAAATAAACCTGTGCGGTGTTTTTTATAATAATTGCTATGAGCATCATATGTGGTATTTTATTTTTTTTTGGCAACAATACTTTGAAGAAAACCTTTCTTTTCTTTTATGAAAACAATGCAGATTTAATTTTTAATTTTCAGCAAATTTTAATCAAAAACATGTTTTAACGAATTGTTAAGTGGGCTATGTCAGAAGCCGGTTCTAAGACCTTTCATATGATATCTCATTCGTTGTTCTGAGTTTCATATTTTCTGAGAAAAAGGGATGTTGACAGGAGAAATAATATATATAAGGATTATGCATGACAGGAGCTATGATTTAAGGAGCTTCGAAAGAACTTTGTTTCCACTTCGATATCATTTCTTTTATTAGCGAAACCATTAATGAACTTGGCATTCTTTCACATGTATGTTTTTGATGGGATATACTTTGCACGAACACACTTGCACCAAAAGTGGACTTAGAGATGGCAAACATCCAAAAGATATGTACGTATATCAGTTTGGCAGGATTTCTTTTTATTCAGAATGTTATCACTATTTTTATATAGTAATATTTACTTTATTCATTCAGCCATTAAATAAGGGAAATATTTCTCTTCGGAATGTGGTAGCATTCTGAATTTAAAAACACTGTTGATAACAGGGTTGTAAAAAACACCAGTTTTTTTTTTTAAACCCAGCTTGGGCAGATACCCGCGCAGCTACCCACTACAACCCTGGTTGATAAGTGTTATCTCTCCTATTTTTCTAATAATTTTCTTGCATGTTCCATTTACTAACTATTTTATTTTAAAGGGCAATTAATTTGAATTAAAATCGCTCATTTCTAAGCAGTATGCCCGGAATTATAAAGATTAAAAATACTTTTATTATTTTGATAACCAGTAGCTCCAACATTAAATTATGTTAATTCAATTTTTCACAATATATTAGAGTATTCATTAGTAAATTAAAGAGAGAGCACTTTAACCCCTTTGCGACGAGCGTCCTTTACAGAATCTTTAATCTTTTTTACCACCAGTTTTTCAAAACAGAAATTTTTGCCTAATTGAATTGCAGAAATGCTATGATTAAATAAGGCAAAGCTTACAATAGAAAATAACTGGTGGGAATAATCGAGGATTCTGAGCATCTTATGTGGCATGTATATGTGTTGCTCGTCTCCAAGGGGTTAATTTACCTAATATTGGTTGAAAGAAATTATGTATATCAAATTATTTGTAAAAATGGAATCTTAATCGATCTTATTCACTACACTAGATGTTGAAGGAAATGTTGAGTAAATTAAATTTTGAAGAGAGATCGACAATTTTTATCATAGTCATAATAAATAATATTAATTTACCATTATGAGTTTTTATTTAAAACCTGCAGTGCATCTCCTTTATTTTTAGTTTGGATATGTATTTTTATTCCAAGTGAAAATTAGCAATTATTGAATAGGTCTTAAATGCACCAATTTTCTATTATCAAAAGGATTAGTTTTATTCATCAGCAATTTAATTTTATTAAACATTTATGTAATTTATTGTTATAGTAAAATTTTGTAGCATCTTTAATAATCCCGCCCTTTCTTATATTTGGTGATTTTCAATGACAACAGTAAGGAAGACAAAAATTTAGGAATGACAGAACACAGAACCAATTATAATTAAAGTTAAATTAAATTATAAGTAATGGAAATAAATTTTATAGATTAAAAAATTGATGTTAGAATTAAATTGAGTAAATAATTCATTTCTTAATGAGCTATTGGTCCTTAGAGATAATTGTTTCTGTCATGGAATTTAAGCTTGATTCAAGAAAGAATTGAAGACTTTAGTTTCAAAACACCTTATAAAAAAAAAAAAAATCAAATTCGAGGAAATCGCAAAAAACCTCTTACTGCTTCCATTGGTTTTCATTGTAAACCAAGATTTTAGAATGCCAGAAATACATGGTAAAGTAGTTTTTCTGCAGATTGTCGTGTTTTTTTCAGTAAAGATTTTCCAATAGAATAGATTAATAGGGAGAACACTATTTTTTTAATTTTGGATAAGGCAAGCTTTGAAACTCACATCCCCAATTGAATAAAACAATTGACTCTCTCTTAAGTTTAATTATGTTCAATTCACCTAAAGCTTAATTCACTAGCAGGGATCTGTTCAGGAAAAAATTAGGTCCTTTAAAGGACCCTTCACAATTTTTATTTCAAAACAGGACTCTTCACAAAACTATTTTTCCTGAAACAGGACCCTTCACAAAATTATTTATCTTAAAATTTTTCCATCTTTTAAACTGAACATTTCACAAATTAATCATTTAAAAGTAAAAGCTGACCTGTCACTTTTACACATATAAAGAAAATATATGTATTTTACATCCATATATCTTCTTAAAAATGTATAAACAAGAACCTGAATATAACGATCCTTTCAAATTCACAAAATTATGACTAGATTTTTCACAAATATGAAAAGCTGTTCACAATTTCACAAAAACAGAACCCTGGGAAAAAAGCCGGGACAGACCCCTGACTAGGTCTAGCACTTTGGTTAATATGAAAATAATATTATTAATATATGGGAATTGGGATAACACATAGGTTCAAAACAACACATAGGATCAATTCTTAATTTTTATAAATTGTTCAACTTTTATTGGATTTTAAAAGTAAAAGAAAAATCGAAATTAAACAGTCCCAATTTTTAACAATGAAATTATAATTTTGATTGTGTATAATTTAAATAGAGACCAAGAATTTAAATATTTAATTTGTTTGTGAAGATTATTATATAACCAAGAATATTAATTTAATTATTTTTGATGAATCAAATTTTAATAAGAGTAATTTATGGATTACTAAGAAGTCAAAATAATTATTTTCATTGAGAAAGAAAGTTGAATATAAAATGAAATTTTTAAGATGAATAATAACAAATAAGAATTTTTATGAAGTGAACATTTAATTAGAAATTTTTAGATTAAGGAAATTAAATCTGTCGTGGTAAGACAACATTTATGAACCTAAATTACCAGTCCCCTAAAGTATCAATATCATAAAAAAGGCAGTTTCTGTCATCAACAGTGTAATTTTGTTTGTGCAAAAAGCAAAGAATGTATTTGTAGTGTTATTTTAACGTCGGGTCTCAAGAGGCTAAAACTTTCGTAAAATTAGGTTTTAAGTAAACCAGATTCTTGAGACTCATTACAAATATAACATAGCACATTTTATCAATGATTGAAAATACCTCTCTTTTCAGATAATAGTTGAAAATATCAGCAGCATAACGGGATTCGCTGAATGGATCGTTGTGGCATGACTTATCAAAATCTTCAACCCCTTGTGGAATTTTCTTTTCAATCTGCCTTCTTTTGTGGCCTCCAATGCAAAAAGCAGAACTGAAAATAAAATAAATGGATTAAATACTCTTTACTGGAGATTTATCGAATATTTAATATTGAGCCATATTACTGAATATTCAGTTTGGATGGATATCAAAATATTTAGTACACCGAATACTTTAATTTTTATTTCTTTTTTCAAACTTTATATAATATCAATTGTTAATAAATACAGGTATTCAGAATAATTAAGAAATAGAATAATTTTTAAAAAGGATTGTTTTTAAATTATTTGCTGTTTGAAAAGTGACAATGGTGAAAATTATTAGTGGCAGCACTTAATAGGAATTAATGATGTATAAACAAAAGTTCCTGAATATTGTTAGGTAATCGATTTCTTGCTTTTTTACAAACAGGGTGTTTCTAAGCAGAAAGAAACTTTCAGAGGTAATAATAGGCATCTAGACAAACTGTTTTTGTATAGGAAATCAAGACCACAATCCAGTTAAAAATACACAGTGTACATGTACCGTACCAAGCCAGACTTGAATTTTTGTTTATTACCTTAACCAAGACCTCCTTATGATATATTACACATCACAATCTCCAAGTTTCCTTTGACCACTGTACACATGGTTAAAAACCACATGGTTGTCTTGCTACTAGCACCATCTAACGTCAGTAACAAGACCATTTTTAAATTTGTTTTCTTTATGTTTTCAAATGAGAATTGTTTATTTCAAAATTTTCATATGTTCAAGACTTTTTTTTACAACATTAACTTATTTTACTGTTAAACCAAAATGGTTTATAGCTGTATTCTGTTACGCAAATCAAAAAACAAGAAAATAATAATCAGGAAATATTTTTTTCCATAAATTCCTTTGTAATATTTGATTTTGAAGTAAATGGATAACATCTAGTTCTGGATTTCGAAAAAATAAATATTTGAATATATTTTTTTCTTTTATGTTTTCATATATTATATGAATTATTTTATTACTAGTGTTTTAATTTTTTTCACTAGTAGAATTTCATGTTACAGTATTAATTTAACATTGTTCAATTTATTAAATACACAGTTTAATTATTTTATTTATTTAGTGATCTATCGTTTTATTTATTTTTGAAGTGATGGGGGATCATTTCAATTTTAAATTACATTAGACGCAAGCTTCACTATTTTTTTTGATAGAATGTATATATTAATCCATGAAATGTTCCATAATAAAGACCCACAGCCAATTGGCATATCTGGGTGAGCATGTTTTGATGCATATTAAATTTCCATGTTGCAACTTGTATACATTCCAAAATGCATTGTTGTCAACATTGCTCCTGTTAGACGACAACTTTGGCTGTGGATTCGATTACAGAAGATTATCCTTGTTTTCATTTATTATAAAATCAGCTTTACCACAAATTTTCTATATAAAAAAAAATAATAATAAATCTTGCTTTTTGTTCTGCTGGTGCTGAGGATTTTATCAATCTAGAAATTCTGAAAATGTCGAGTTGAATGAGTGAAAGCAAGCCTAATTAAAAATTTTATTCAAGTAGTTTAAATTTTTTTTTTTTTTTTTTTTTTTTAAATAGAGATTTTGGCACAACTCTGACTTAATTAGGGCGACTTAAGTCATATGTTATAAACAGTAACAAAAACGGCCCTATATAATAAATATAGTTTCATTTAATGCGTATAAATTCTAAATATTATTGTTTATATAAGGGCCAATTGGCTTGTTATTGTAAGTGTAGTTTGGCACAAAATTAATTTAATTTTTTAACCAGTGTTGTAAATAACATACTTGGAATCTCATTGTTCCAGCATTGCTCATATTTGGCATTAACCCTGGCTGTGGACTTTAATTCGGAAAATTTTCTAAAATACCATATTATATAATAATTTTATATGTAAATTATTAATTTCTTCAATGTGCACATGCTCTATAGTAAATTAAAAAACTTTCTTGCTAAATAAAAAAGAGCAGGAGTTTTTTTTTTTTTTTTTTTGCAAAGTTGCCACCATTTAAATAGTTTTTTTTTTTTAAGTGGAACTCGTGAAAAGGCCTTGTTCATCAAAATGAAAGTATTTGTGTTAAATGATGCAATAAAAAAAATAATAATGTCTTTAAACCAGGAAATATAGGAGTATTAGCCCAGCTGAATATTCAGTATTCGGCCGAATAATTACTATTCGCAGGGTTTGACGGTATTTATAGTCTTTGGAAAACATGTTTTTACCACCTTTGAATAAACTTTAGTTTGATTGTTTTTGTTGCTTTTATGAAAATTTATCTACTAATTTTTCATTTTCCCAGGGGTGAATACTTGCTGTGTATACTTAATTCAATCATAAAATTCTTTAAATTTGAATCGTATTAAGTATAATATAAATCAAAGTATGTGCATTCAAATAAAATAAGTTGAAACTGGTGTGAAACAATAAGAACAAAAATATCTTCTTAAAACATCAAAAACTTTAAAATGCGCTATGCCTTTCGAAAGATCCGAGTCTTTCTTCGTCAGGCACAAAAAGACGTGCTTCTACTATGAAAACAGCAGCAAGACTGAAATGAGAGATACGGGAGAGGAAACAAGCTGAAACAACAGCCAATAGGAAAACAGAAGGGGAAGACAACAGCCAATCACAGAAAAGTAAAATCAAAACAATAGAATACAAAATAGAAAGGGAATAAGGAAGGGGAAAAAATATATAGAATAAATAAAATAAAATGAATAAATTAATAAATAAAAATTAATGAAAATAAAAATAAATTAAATAAAACACACAAATATATTAAAAAATGGAAACAGATGAAAATTAAGAATTAAATAAGTAACCAAAACATAAATATATGAAAAAACAGATTAATATTAATCAATACAAAATCAATGTAAAATTATCTTTAATGCCAATAGTATCTCTGCATTGGACTTTCTTGAAAATCTAGCTATTTATCTTAATCGTGAAGTTATTGTTAATGATAAATCTGATTCCACAATGCTCTCTGCTGCTTGGAAAAACCTCTTCAGTAATACCATATAATTTATTTTTGTATTGATTAATATTAGTCTGTTTTTTACATATATTTATATGTTTTGGTTACTTATTTAATTCTTAATTTTCACCTGCTTCCATTTTTTAATATGTTTGTGTGTTTTATTTATTTATTTTATAAATTTTTATTTATTTATTATTTATTCATTCTATATTTTCCCCCTTCCTTATTCCCCTTCTATTTTGTATTCTATTGTTTTGATTTTACTCTTCTGTGATTGGCTGTTGTCTTCCCCTTCTGTTTTCCTATTGGCTGTTGATTTCTACTTTCCTATTGGCTGTTGTTTCAGCTTGTTTCTTCTCCCTTATCTCTCATTTCAGTCTTGTTGCTGCTTTCATCTTTTTGCGCCTGACTAAGAAAGACTCAGATCTTTCGAAAGGCGATCTTTTTTTCACGATCTTTTGATAAATTTTGCCTTTATTTTCTCGATTTTTTTTTTTTTACGAAATTTGCCGTTATTTCGCGATTTTTTTACTAAAATTTGCCAGTTTTTCACGATTTTTCGACAAATTTTGACATTTTTTCGCAATGTTTGACAAAATTAGCCGTTTTTTTCGCTATCTTTTGACGAATTTAGCCGTTTTTCGTAATGTTTTTGACAAAATTAGCCGTATTTGCGCGATCTTTTGACAAAATTTGCCATTTTTCGCAATATTTTTGACGAAATTTGCCGTATTTTCGCGATTCTCTGACGAAAATCACGTTTTTCCCGTGATCCTTTGACAAAATTGGCAAGTTTTCTTCGAACGAATGGTGAGATTGATTTTTTTCGGCGATCATTTGCCGAAATATAGATACATTTTATGTCCGAATTTTCGGCGATCACGTGTTTGTAACTGATTTTATACATTTTCTGAGACTTCAGATATAATGTAAATACCAGATTAATAGAATTACAATTCGCGGAATCCGTGAATTAGGAAAAAAAAATTCGCTGAAAAATCACATGCCTGGTTATGTGTTTTGGTTTTAATTTTTCTCGCTGGATATTTAAAAGAAAGTATAGAGTGATTTTGCCAAAATCAATCTCGCCATTCGTTCGAAGAAAAGTTGCCAATTTTGTCAAAGGATCGCGGGAAAAAAGTGATTTTCGTCACAGAATCGCGAAAATACGGCAAATTTCGTCAAAAATATTGCGAAAAATGGCAAATTTTGTCAAAAGATCGCGAAAATACGGCTAATTTTGTCAAAAACATTACGAAAAACGGCAAAATTCGTCAAAAGATAGCGAAAAAACAGCAAATTGTCAAAAACATTGTGAAAAAACGTCAAAATTTGTCAAAAAATCGTGAAAAACCGGCCACGCCTAGAGTGATCCACGCCTGAAAGACTGCCAACTATTAACACATTCACGACGGCGCCGATTTGCATTTGTTTCACCCAGCGGCGGCATACAAATCTATGTTGCGCTTCATCTGGCGAAGAAATAGACCGTCATATACCAGCACATAAACATGTTCTTCAATCACACAAGGGGTCTGCAAGAGAGTTCCGTAAATGCTGCAAGGAATGCTACAAAAATTTGTCCAAAACGAAGGGCAGAGATTATGCCACTAAGAAAGCAACAAGAGTGAAGACTTATTGTGGTCAATGCAAGGGTCAGCCAGCACTTTGTTTGAAATGCTTTAACAAATTATACTAAAAATAAATAATTAAGTTACAAATAAAATATTGAATTATTATGTTAATTTTATCAGAGTTACATTTTATTGAAGTTACATTTATAATACTGAATTTTTATGTGTATGTTATTGGGCAAAAGTTATGTTTATAATATATTAATTATAATTTTTATTCAACATAAACTTTTTTATGTATGCACGTTAAATTTTCAGTGTCTAATAGCACAATCGAATGCTGAACGCCGGTGGTACACGCCGCCCGATGGGACAATCAAGCGCGTGCCACCGGTGGTACAAGCCGCCCGATGAGACAGTCTAGTGCGCACCGGCGTGAACGTGTTAACAATGCTATTGTAGTCTAGGGTTTAATCTAGAGCTAGCCAAATAGCCAAAAAGCTAACTGAAAGCACCTTTTGCCCCCAAAGCATTTAGTGGATTAGCCAAATAGCAACAGCCAAAAAAAAAAAAAAAATTCCATTTTGTTGTTTCTGCTTTTCGTGAACCTGATGATGCTGCATGAAAAAAATCTCAAACCACCTCTGTCCCGGCAACTCGCTTCAAAATTTGTGTCGTCCTCTCTGTGCAAGCATCTTACAAATAGTGTGACGTCATTTGCGTTAAACAAGTATTGAGGAAATTAAAAGAGTTTATTTTTTGTTGATTATCCTAACTTAGGAAATGAAATCAAAACGGTTCAAGAATGGAAATTGTTCTGGCTACAAGGGGTAAAGAAATGAAACCAGCTGATTATATTCTTTTTTCCATAAAGATGGCATTACTGACATGTTTCCCAATGGGACTTCTTTGTATGAATTTGTAGCAACAATTCTGTTGTCTACAGCAGATTGTGAAAGGGGATTGAGTCTTGTGAATATAACAAAAACTGACTTGAGAAATAGACTGACAATCAAAAATGTGAGTAACTTAATGGTGATTAATTTGGAAGGGGAAGTTTAAAAAGAATTTCTATTATGATGTATGGCCAAATCTTGAAGGGTCAATCTTACATAGTGATGTACTGTTTGTATATTGCATAATTAAAAATAATACTCAGTCACTTATATAGAAATTTTGTATAAATAAAAGTTTTTTTTTTTCTTGGCTAAACCTATTTTTATTTGGCTAACAGTTATTGGCTGCAATTAGCCAAAAAGCTACAAATCTCTTTTTCCTAGATTAAACTCTAGTAGTCAGTCGCCAATTGCATTCAAAACCGCAATTAATATAAATTTATTAAATACATAACATAGTTAAAACTGATCAATATTAAAAAAGCAAACTAAAATACAAACCAATAATTTAGTATACATTATCAGGCTAGTGGCTTTTAATAATAAGATATTTACTAGCTGACCTGCCCGGTCCTATGATAATAATTAAAAAAAAAAAAAAAATAAAGTTATTTTATATCTTTTCTTTATAAAAATATATAGAAAAATCTATATAATACGAACGTCAAATTCACCCAATAAAATATTTATAAAGCACAATGTAAACACATTGATAAGTTACGTTACTATCGAGGTGCAATAAATCAAAATACAGCTTCAAAACATTAAAACTGTAAGATGTTAAAATTTCATGAGCTTTCGGCTAAACATTAGCCTTCCTCAGATGAACAACAAGCAGTCGAGGAGACGCTGCTCCGAAAACTGACCGTTCTACTGCAGATTTAGTTAGCATAATTAAAGGCTTTAAACTGGAAGATAACAGCATTCTAGCAAGTTTTGATATTAAATCTCTGTATCCTTCTATTGATGTTCAGGAAGTTAAACCTATTATTGAAAATAGCATTATAAATAACCCAGCTTATAATGACAGTATTAAACATACTCTGATTTCCAGTATAAATTTAATTACTAACAGCAACGTTTTCTTATTTAACGGATGTTATTATAAACAATCGGAGGGAGCCCCTATGGGTTCACCTATCTCTGGATTACTGGCGGAATTAAAATTACGACCTCTGGAAAAACATATAATTTCTACATCCCCCTTTAAACCTGCATTATGGGTTAGATATGTCGATGACATACTACTCATATGGAATCACGGTATCTGTGCATTGAATGATTTTCTGGCGCATGCCAACAGTATAGATAGAAATATACAATTTACTTGTGAAATTGAAGAAAATAATTCATTACCATTTTTAGATATAGAACTTATTAAAAATATTTCAACACGTAGCATTGATAGGAAAGTTTATAGAAAACCTTGCAGATCCAATAACACAATATCATACAATAGTAATGTTCCGTTTAATTACAAAGCAGCAGCATATCGGTTTTATATCAAAAGGGCGTTTGAGGTTAGTTCAGAATGTTATTTAAATGAGTAGTTGAACAAAATTAAAGTGATTGCATATGAAAATGGTTTTTCAAACAAATTTATTAATAAGTTAATTTATGAGTACAGAAATAAACAAGCTACAATAGTTAAAAAAGATATGCAATCTTCAAAATTCTACAGTATAGATTATATCCCACATCTGTTTGAGCAGATTAAATACGCATTAAAGAAATATAATGTAACTCTTATCGCTAAACCCCCAACCAAGCTTAAATATTTGGTACATAGAATGATCGACCCTATTGATAACCGAGATAAATCTGGCATTTATATTATTCCTTTTAAAGTTAATGACAGTTCTAAAATATATTCATATATATGCATGACAACTCGCAAATTAAAAGGAAGGATTAAAGAGCATACAGCTGATATGAAAAAAGGTAAATTATCCACTGCTTTATCCAGATTAAATCAGGCCAAAGATATTGATGTATTTTTCAGTAAAGCTAAAATATTTTCACGAGGTTCACAGTATAATAGTTGCATAATCAGAGAGTCCCTAGAGATTTTGAAAAGAGGTGATAATGCATGTAATGATGTATTATCTTATCAGATCCCTCGTTTATGGTACAATATGCTAGGTATCACTGGGGTTTTCGGTTTCTCTTGACCCACCCCAGCTGGTAATGGTATCATCCGGACTTCAGTCACCCCCTTCATTTCATGTCTGTTTGGTTTCGCCCATTCCTAGCCTGTCCAAAACGCGCCATTTCGGAGCAACGTCTCCTCGACTGCTTGTTGTTCATCTGATGAAGGCTAATGTTTAGCCGAAAGCTCATGAAATTTTAACATCTTACAGTTTTAATGTTTTGAAGCTGTATTTTGATTTATTGCACCTCGATAGTAACGTAACTTATCAATGTGTTTACATTGTGCTTTATAAAAATCTTTTCTTTAACCCGATTTTGTATGAAATTATATTTTTAAATGAAAAATTCGTGAAAAAATATTTATGCTTAAGTAATAAAAGTGCTTATTTTCTTGATCTTTTTGTCTGAACTCTTAGAAATCTTTATTGGTTATAAATAAAATGGTTTTACAGCTCATGTAAAAATTTCGTGAAAAAATATTATTTGTAAGAGAAATGTTTTTTTCGCTTTGTTTGTTTTCACGTCGGCTCCTTTAACATAGCAATAAAAAAAAAAAAAAAAGCATTTTCCGAACTCTTTGAAATTTAAATCTATTATAAATATAACTGTATCCAAGCTCTCTTTAAAATTTTATGAAAAAATATGCATATTTAGTAATGAAAACATGAGTTCTTAAAAAAAAACTTTCAACACAATGGCCATATTACGCCATCTGTTTTCAATTAACCCAGGGCTAGCACTAGGATTTTTCAAAATTTTAGGGAGGAATTTTAGGAATTTTTTCCCAAATTTTAGGGGCATTTGCGATATTTTTAACATTACAAGTATGTAATAACAGTATTTGTGTGCTAGTCAGGCACATGTGGTACACTGCCAAAGAATATTTTCATCATTCCAATGAATTCAGCCCTTGTTCCATGTGCTTGTGTTGTTTGTTGCGAATGAGCGCATTTAGATTTGTGCAATAACCGGCTTCATATTACAAACCGTTTTGAGAGCTTATGCTTACTGCAATTGCATTAATTAGAATTTTGAGTTCCTGGATCATTGAGCCTAACCAGAATGAATGCTCTCCTTCTCTCTCTTTTGGATGTTCTTGGTGAACCTAGAGAACAAGAGGCAGGAAGCAGGGGTGGGGTGATTATGAGGGAAAAAAAAATTATGAAAGTTTTTTTTTTCCACACTTTTTTCAGCGATATTTTAACGAAACATGCATTTTTTTTAGATTCTTTCACGAAATTCGCCTTATTTGCACGATTTATTGACAAAATCCCACGTTTTTTAATGATCTTTTGACGAAATTCGCTTTTTTTTTTTCGATCTTTTGACGGAATTAGTATTTTTTTTTTCACGATTTTTTGACGGAATTAGTGTTTTTTTTCTGCGATTCTTAGACTGAATTATCTTTTTTCCTTGATTTTTGGATAAATTTGAGGGGTTTTTCACGATTTTTTAAATCGAAATTCACATTTATTCTGCGATCTTTTTAAGAAATTCTAGTTCCCCCCCCCCCCGAGATGTTTTTAAAAAATTTGCGATCCTTTGAAGAAATTCGTGTTTGTCACGATCCTTAAAGTTTTTTTTCAGGATTGTTTGTCGAAATTAGCTTCCCCCCCCCCCATGATATCCTTGGATGAAATTAAGTTTTTTTTCCCAATTCTTTGTCGAAATTTGCTTTTCTCGAAATTAGCAATCTTTTGACGAAATTTGCGTCATTTTAGCAATCTTTTGACGAAATACGCATCTTTTTCGGTGACCATTTGTCAAAATTCACGATATTTTTTGGTGAAATTTTGGCAATCTCGAGTTTTTAGGAACAAGACGAAAATTTTAGGGGATAAAATAATATTTAGGAAATTTAGGAATTTTAGGAGGAATGCTAGCCCTGATTAACACTTTTCAATCCCCCTAGGCTAAACACGTTTCCTGTTTCTGAGGGTAGAAACCTTCAAAGAAACATTGACGCATGCACAAAGAGTGCGAATTTGACAGAATGCGCTTTTTGCTTTAAATATACAGATGACTAAAGTACCGGCAAAGGTAACTTGGCAGTGGAGATTATACTACAGAAAAGTGTATATGCGCGAGAAGAAATAGTTCTTTACTGAATTTGAAAGAAAAGCACTTTAAATATGTCCTTTTTTTTTTAGATTTTTCCATTGAAAAATGATTTACTGATTAAACAAAATTGATTCAGCTTAATATATAATCATTTTTATGATAAATACCTGTAATATTAACTGAACTTGTATTGTTTCACGAAATGATTTTCTGGCGAAATTTTGGCGATTGGAATAAATCAGTGGGCAACCCTCGGACACCCTGCAGCGTTAAGTGCTTGACCTGCGCCAGATAATTCTCCTGCGATTGCGGGAGATTTAAGATTTTTGATGTCCAATCAAATGTTTCATTTTTTAAAATATTAAAGATAGAGTAATAATTTCGACGGATTTGAATTTTTCGGAAAATTTTAACTCAAGTACATACCAAACATATCGATAAAATATATAATATAAGAAGAATTTTCTTTTCTTTAAAATAAAACTTGTCATGAAAAAGTTCTTTATTCACATTCAACGATATCGATATTTCCGTGTTTCCTAAGTTAAAAGTATTCTTATTTTATTTGCACAGAACTGATCAGCAGTTTATTTAATTTGTTTTTTGAGGTATGGTAAATATTCAATGTATCAACAGTATTTTAGACTCGGAAACTCCACACTGTAAAAATGTACTCATTTCGAAATGAGTATTTTTGGATCAAAAATGAACATGTGCATTCTCAAAAATGAGTAAGTTCATGTACTCATATCGAAATGAGTATTTTTGGATCAAAAATGAACATGTACATTCTCAAAAATGAGTAAGTCCATGTACTCATATCGAAATGAGTATTTTTGGATCAAAAATGAACATGTACATTCTCAAAAATGAGTAAGTCCATGTACTCATATCGAAATGAGTATTTTTGGATCAAAAATGAACATGTGCATTCTCAAAAATGAGTAAGTTCATGTACTCATATCGAAATGAGTATTTTTGGATAAAAAATGAACATATGATCAAACCCAACATACTTGTATATTTCAGAATGTGTAATGATGAAATTTCGGAGCGTATAAAGCTATTATTTGAAGGAGAAACGAAGAATAAGAGAAATGAAAAGTGGATCTGGTTGTTCGGGATTTTCATCAAAGTGGATCCACTACAACACATTTACTATTTTTTTTTCCTCACATTTTACACATCTACTTTTTTTTTTTTCCTTGATAGTACTTCAAAATTATGATTTTTTTCCCCACTAATTTTTTTAAAATTTTAATTTTTTTAACGCGAGCCAATATTGTGTTATTTAAAAGTTTCATAACATAATATCTTTGCAAATTATAGCTATGCAAATTGGTATTAAACTAAGCTGATTTGGCTTACAAATTTATGAATTACGCTAAAATTTATTATTTTATAAATTATAATTTTACAAGTTTATAATTTTTTCCTTGAATTTATAAAATTAGTTTATTTTTATAAAAGTAAAGAAAAAATATTAAGTTTTTAACTTTATAACGTTTTTAATTTATTTCTTTAGCTTATATTTTTATAAATTAAACTAATTTAATTTAAATAAAATCAATCCGAGCATATTTACGGGAGTTAGAGCACGGACAGACGGCCATACAGCAGACAAACCGAAGTAAAATTAGTTAATATTTTTTCTTTACTTTTATAAAGATAAAGTTTTTAACTTTATAACGTTTTTAATTTATTTCTTTAGCTCATATTTTTATAAATTAAACTAATTTAATTTAAATAAAATAAATACGAGAATATTTACGGGAGTTAGAGCACGGACAGACGGCCATATGGCAGACAAACCGAAGTCATAAACACTGTTAATAAAAATTGAAGAATGCTAAATAAGTAATAAAAATCTTATATTTATTTAAAATGTTATTTTTTTGTAAATAAACTTCTTATACGGTTTCATAAACACTGTAAATCTTTTGAATTTTAGTATTCATTAATATGAGTTTGTTGCGGTTAGAATTTTTTTATTATTATTGTAATACAAGCTTTCAAATCTGTGACTAAATAACAACTGACTTATGTAAACTTGAAAAGATAAAAATATTTCTTCCTATTTTCTTTTATGATTTTCCTAAAAAGAGTTCTGTTACATAACAAACACCAAACACGATTTATTTTTATTAGACAAATAAGGAGTAAAAAGATTTTTATTCATGTTCTATATGTGATTTACAATGATTTAGAATAAATTCGATGTATTTATTAATGTACTCCAAAATAGAATCTCAAATAAATAAATAAACGTTCAATTTAGAAAAAACGATATATCAGATTTTTTGTCTGTACCTTTTTGATTATTTATTTATTTTCATTTAATATTTTCTAATTGACATAAAGCATGTATTATATATTATTTTTTAAACTTTCTTATCCATTTTTTTTTCTTAAAAAAAAAATAAAACAACTTTTTCTTTTAAATTAGTTCTTTCTGAATAATCTTGTACATTAAATCATCAATAAGTTTAAAAGTTAGAGTCGCATCTGTTTGCGGCTCACAAACTCCTTTCATTTGGCGATTTATTTCGTGGTTTAAATTTTCGGCAACCCTCCAGGCTCCTAATTTTGTCTGTTTTCTTTGTCATTGGTCATTCATTTTCTGGACTTCGGACTTGACACTTGCTTTCTCTCACTCTCCGGTAATTTATCTTTTCATCTGCATAATAGCTTCGTTTACAAACCAATTTCCTCTTTCTTTCCAACCTCATGAGAAGGGGAAGCCATTGAGAAGTTCTGCTAAGGTTATCATCTTAAATGTTTACATAAAGCTCAAAGAACAAAATCCCATGAAATCTTATGTACATATATAACGTTATCAACATTCTGTTAATTTCGGACCCCCTCCCCCCCTTAATGATATCGTTAAAATATATTTTAAAATGATAACGATATCCAGTGTTGAATTCAGGGGGTGGCCTGGGGGGGGAATCCCTCCCCGGAGCTTTGAAATGTCCCCACTGGAAGATTTGAGATTTTATACTTTCAATGGTCAAAAACTGGAACCCGGAACTTTATAATTGCACCACCCCCGGAGGAACAGAAATCCCTCCCGGAGAAAAGTGTCTTAATTCGACACTGACGATAGACGAATCGCTTATAACTCTATGTAATTTTTATTTATTAAAAAATGGAAAACTCATTTAAATACTTCCACCGTTAGATACTTCCAGTCTTTAGTTAAAAAAATGTAGTTTTCTTTACGGCTGTTTGTCAATTTAAGTTAATTAATTTCTAACATTTTCAGGAAGTCATTTTCATTCGTAAATACATACAAATTACAGAAATTCTCATTCAGATATCAAGAAATCGAATAGTGTTTCGCGTCTTCATAAAAAGGCAAATAATATTTCAGAAAATGGTTAAAAATTAGCATTTTAACCTGATGAATGCCGAATAACCTTCATTGAAAAGAGAACAAAATTTACTATATGCGTCTACAGATATAAACAGGATTCTTTTTGCTCATGTGGAAAAATCCCGTAAAAACGCTAAAAATAGCATTAAAAATCGCTAAGATTTCAAAAATTGCAGAGGAAAAAAATATCCGTTTTTGGATTAAAAGACAAATAGGATTTCTTTTACGAATGTGGAAAAATCGCCTCGAAAAAAACCCAAAATTCTATAAATTCAAATAAAAATATACGCATAAATTTCAAAAATGTACGTACGAATTCCGAATAAACTTTATTGAAAAGAGGATAAAATTTACGAAATTGTACTAAAAGTTTAAAACAGGATTTATATTTAATAATGTGGAAAAATCACCGCTAAACGCAAAACATCCCGTTAAATCGCATAAAAATCGCTAAAATTCCAAAATCGCAGATGACAAAATTTATCAGATGACAATGAGTTAAAACATTGTAAAAGGAATTCTTTAACGAATATCAAAAGATCGGCGTGGAACATAATAGTAACTCGTGCAAAATTTATTCCTACAAACAACGATAAACAGCCAAATATGGCGATTCAAGGATTTACATGAAAAGTAAACAAATGTTATAAGTTAAATCCAAAAAGGATTTTTCTACACGCCAAATCATGGCTTTTCTCCCAATATGGGAATCTTCGAGCGCCAAAGTGAGTGAGCAGGCCGTCGTAGCTTTGTCTCCACTGCCAAGATAAGTGTGCCGCTACTGTAGTTTGTTCACCAGGATGTTAATACATCAGAATATAAATCCATTCCGGTTTCACGCACACACACACACATATATATATAATTATATACATGAATATGATTATACATATCAATTCTATAGTTATTATAAATACTTCAATTGCTATATAATATTAACTATACATATCAATTCTATAGTTATTATAAATACTTCAATTGCTATATAATATTAACTATACAGTTACAATGCAAAAAGTTATTTCTACCATTGGTGCAGTGAGTCTTCCTGGCATGAATTTTACACAAGTAAAACAAAACACTTGGCTCTAATAAAGCAATTTATTAACATTACAATAAAACACTTAATTCAACAATTTCAGAAAATTTAAATATGGGATAAAACATACCTGTCTTCAAGAGCAGTTGTGTATATAGAGTCTCCTACACTTGTTTCACCCTTTTTTGGAGATTCTTCAGAAATGGTGTTTTTTAATATAGAATTCTCATTCTTAACAGAAGAAAAGGAATTTTCACTGTCTTGCTTAATACTTTTGCTCCCTTTTCTTGTTGTAATATTTGACTTGAGATTTGTAACTTTAGGCTGATTTGTTATATCGCCAAGAATTCTCTTTTTATTACCAACATCTGGAAAGTGATCCGCAGATCTTTTGGGCCCATCTTTAACAAGAACTGCTTTGTCAGATTCCTATAAAAGCAAGTAATTTAACAAAAAGTGATTTCTACAAAAATGAATATTTGTTTGCAACAATATAAAGTAACATTTGCAGTAATGTTTAAATATGCAAAATCAAGATGTGGCATAATTATCACGATCGACAATTTTTTGCTCATGCAGAGTATAGGTGCAGATTCACGGTCGCCATGTGGCGACTAAATTATTTGCTGTGGCCACTAACTTTCGGTGTTTAAGTCGCCATGTAATTTAAAAGTAATCAATTTCTGGTATTCCCAGTCCCCATCGTGAAATGATATTTTCTTTAAAAATTAAGACCAAAACACATAAACATTATTGTTATCTTTTAATAACATTTCATAATGATCTGTTTAACACAGCAAACTATTAAATATATTCGAATAGCAATGTTATTCGTAACAGTTTGAATCTGATAATTTTACATAGACTTTGGTTTGTTTATATATACATATAAACAAATGTTTAAAGTGTGTTTTGATTTTTATTTTATAGTGCAATATCTCACAAATTCAGATTTTCTTTCATACGTACTGTTGTCTGGCAAAATCTAAATAAGAAATATTGTTTTTCTGATATTCCCCGCTATCATTATGATTGCTTAGCTTATACATATTTTTTTAAACCGTATCTTGCCCAATTTTATCTTCTGACTGTACATGATTTAAGATTTAATTAATATTCAAATATTGTTTACACTTTGAATTCCTGAGTTTTTTTTTTAGTTTTTTACCCCATATAAACACTATTGCTTTTATGACTTTGTTTTACAATTGTGGACCCTGGATTTTTTGGGTTTAGGAGCCAGTGACCCCTTCTAAATTTTGGGAATCTGTACCTATAATGTAGAGATGATTGTGGGTTCATGAAAAAATACCAGAAATTTTAGCGAGAAAACGTTTCTGTATGGAGAGAGGGAACATATTTTATTACAGGGAGGTCAAACTATGAATTTTAATTATGTTTAAACATAATTAAAATTCATATTTTTCATATGAAATTGATATTGTATCTTGCTTTTATTTTATGAATTTAACTATCAGAAAAAACAACTTTTGTACTGAAAAGGAAAAAAATACCAGAATTCAGGTATATAACCTGAACACAATCACCCTGCTCATGCTTACCAAGTAAAATATATGTTTTAAAAAAAAATTCAATTAAAAAGGAATTTTACCAATGTTCTGCACACTATAGGTGCAGATTCCCAAAATCTGAAAGGAGCCAGGGGCTCCTAAACCCAAAAATTCAAGCAGCCACATTGTGAAACAAATACAAAAACAATAGCATGTATATGCAAAAAAAAAAAAAAAAAAAAAAAAATATTCAGAAATTCAAAGTGAAAAATAATTTAACATATACACACCCAGTATAACAAAACAGACTAAATACATCAAATGTGTATATTTAAATTAATCATAAAATTCTTTACATTCGAATATTGAGTATAATATAAATCTTAAACTATGTACAATCAGAAGACAAAGTTTGGCAAGATACAGTTAAAAAATATGTATATATAAACTAAGTAATTGTGGTATAGGATGAATGAGAATATTTCTTATTTTGGTTTTGGTATTGTCATAGAAAATTACATATAAAAAAAATTGTGAATGAGAGAGATTATTTTGAACTATAAAAATTAGTGATTGACCGAATCAGGAATTTTGCCGAATACCGAATATTCGGTCAAAGTGCACAACGAATATTCAGTATTCGGCAACCGAATACTAAAAAATTTTTTATAAATATTTTTGCATATTACATTTTTTATTAAAATTTAATTTAATTAAGTTACATTTTTATTCTTAAATCTATTTACATAAAAAAATTTGTTCAAATTTTAAAAAACATACAAGTAAATGAACTGAATGTAGTGCACCTAAACAACTCATTCAAGATGTTAAGACTAGATGGAATAGCACCTATTATATGTTGGAGCACTTATTGGAACAGAAAAAGACATTGTCGTTATTTTTTACCGAATTTGGTGGGATTATCAATTTAAAAGTTGATCAGTGGTCCATGATAGAAAGCATTCTTAGACTTCTTCAACCTTTCGAAGAAATAACAAAAATTATAATTAACAAAAAATCATTAATTACAGAAGTAATAACTGTTTCTACATTCAAATGTTACTTGGAAGAAAGTGATAGTAGAAAATTGTTTGGAGTGGGGGGTACCATAAAAAAAAAAAAAAACGTTAACAAAAAGACTCGCAGAACGTTTTTCAGAAATTTATGATGAGTTATTTTTTAGCCACTATTTTAGATCCCAGTCGAAACAGCCTTTTTTAAAGATGAAGCAACCACCAATAAAGTAAAAAATGTACTTAAAAGTAAAATGCAACAAATAATAAAACCCTATGAAATTACAGAACCAAATCAACCACAAAGTTTCGATAAAAAGGATTCCCTCTCACAAACTGTGCATTCATCATTTTGGGAATGCTTTGTTGAAATTGCTACAAGTGAAAAAACAGAAAGTGAAAATCCTTCAACTGAAAATGATAGCCTCACATCAGATGTTAAAGGTCAACATGTATGTTATTGGTCATCATGTATTTTTACAACTAATAATACTTTACCTATTATTTTTCATAAATTATTTGAAAAATTCAGCCGAATACTTAAAAGTATTCGGCCGAAACCGAATATTCGGTTTATGTGCCGAATCACTGAATACCGAATCTACTATTCGGTAAATCCCTAATAAAAATCAACACACACTTCAAAGTTTTAACATTTGTTTTTCTATAAAAAAAAAAAAAAAAAAAAAAAAAATTCTTTAAAACCTTATCGTAGACTATATAAAATTATCAGACTCAAACTGTTGCGAAGAATACTGCTACTTTAATATATTTAATAGTTTTCTGTGTTGAACAGATCCTGAAATGCTATTAAATAAAGTTTGTGTTTTGGTCTTAATCTCGACCAATTGATGAAATTCCTAATTGTTTTTCTGTGACAGATTAATAAAATTCACAATTTTTTTAACAATCAATTAGATTCACAATTTTTTCCAACGATCGATTGAGAAAATTTGCAGTTTTTTTTTCACAACTGATTAACAAAATTTGTGAGGGGAAGGAGGGTTGTGAGCGATTGATGAAATTTGTGGTTTTATTCAGGGATAGCACTAGTATTTTTCAAAATTTTAGGGAGGAATTTTTTCCCAAATTTTAGGAAAATTTTAGGGGCATTTGCAATATTTTTAACATTACAAGTATGTAATAACAGTATTTTTGTGCTAGTCAGGCACATGTGGTACACTGCCAAAGAATATTCCCATCATTCCAATGAATTCAGTTCCATGTGCTTGTGTTGTTTGTTGCTAATGAGGGCATTTAAATTTGCGTAATAACAGGCTTCATATTACAAACCGTTTTGACAGCTTATGCTTATTACTGCAATTGTATTAATTAGAATTTTGAGTTCCTGGATCACTGAGCCTAACCAGAATGAATGCTCTCCTCTCTCTTTCGAATGTTCTCAGTGAACCTAAAGAACAAGAGGCAGGAAGCAGGGGTGATTATGAGAAAAAAAAATTGTGAAGCTCACAGAAAAACTTCTGAAAAGGTTTTTTTTCACACTTTGTCAAAATTTGCATTTTTTCTGCGATATTTTGACGAAATTTGTATTTTTGCGTGACTGTTTGACGAAATTCATTATATGCACGATTGATTGACAAAATTTCGCGATCCTTCAACGAATGTGGCGTTTTTTTCCACAATTTTTTGATTAAATTTGTGTTTTTCTGCAATTTTTAGACGAAATTATCTTTTTCCTTGATTTTTGAAATTGGAGGGGTTTTTCACGATTTTTTTTTATCGAAATTCACGTTTATTCTGCGATCTTTTAAAGAAATTCTAGTTCCCCCCCCCCCCACGTTGTTTTAAAAAATGTGCGATCCTTTGAAGAAATTCGTATTTGTTGCGATCCTTAGATGAACTTTGAGTTTTTTTTTCAGGATTGTTTGTCGAAATTAGCTTCCCCCCCCCCCCACGATATCCATGAAATTTAAGTCCCCCCGATTCTTTGTCAAAATTTGCCTTTTGCCGCGATCTTTAGACAAAATTTGCGTTATTTTAGCGATCTTTCGACGAAATACACGTCTTTTCCGGTGACTATTTGTTGAAATTCGCGATATTTCTTGGTGAAAGTTTGGCGATCTCGAATTTTTAGGAACAAGAAGAAAAATTCAGGAGAATTTTAGGGGATAAAATAATAGTTAGGAAATTTAGGGGGAATGTGAGCCCTGCTTATTTAACGAGTGATCGACAAAATTTGCACATGAAGTTCGCAATCGATTGAGAAAATTCCAGAGTTATTTTCATGACCAACTGATCTGAGGATATCTGCTAAAAATTTAAATAATTCAAGGAATTCCGCTAATTTGTGGAAGAATCGCACACCAATATCTAGTGTCTACAAACATATCTAAATAATCACAGAGCTATAAATTTAATGAGTGGAAACCAAAATTATTCTTTCTCGGCACAAATTATTTTGCGTCACTGTCTAATTGCAATGTGGTATCGCAGCTGAGTTAATTCGTGATGCATATCAACAATTTTCATGATTTTGCAGGTTTTTTTTTAAAGAAAACTGGAAATTTACGGATATGCTGAAATGTAACAATATGTTCTATAACTCAGGCATAAGTATTTGCTCAAAAATCTGCTGAATCCTTAAAAACACACATCTCAAAAATGAAAAAATTTATAAAATTGGGAACAGATTGCTTACACACCCTCAGGTCCGCCATTTTGTTTTGTTGGCGAAAACCCGTTTTTCGCCAACAAGAATTTGTCGCCAAGTGGTCATTTTGGGCTATTTTAGGTTTTATTTTTTATTTAATTTTGGAATATATACAGATTAAAATATATACAGATTAAACATAAAAAAAGGGAAATTCAAGAAATTTTCACTGAATACTGAGCAAACGGCAGAAACGTAAATACAGTGATAATTAATCAAAAATCTGTACATAAATTTCTAAAATACATCTTAATAACAAACCTCAATTAAAATAAAAAAAACACCAGAAATTGAAAAATCAAACCTCCATACATAAATTGCAGAAATACATCTTTAAACAAACAAAAAAAAAAAAAAAAAAATCAGAAAAACACCTGCAGAATTAATTTGAAAAATCAAACATGGATACATCAATTGAAAAATCAAATCTCCGTGCATAAATTGCAAAAAATACTTCACGTTTCTATGAAAATTTCTTGAATTTACCTTTTTTATGTTTAATCTGTATATATTTTAATCTGTATATATTCCAAAATTAAACAAAAAATAAAACTTAAAATAGCGCAAAATGCAATTGCACTCCAAAAATAGGCCTATCTCAAGAAACCGTGAAACCTCCTTTGGCTCTCAAAATTTGCTGAAATTTCAGCACAACATCACCAACAAGCGGTAAACTAACAACAGAAGCCATTATCAATCGAAAAAAATAATCAAATATTAATAATAATAATAAAAAGTTGGAATTATACAACCTGATCAAAGATACCACGTGGAATAAAACAGGCAAGAAAAAATGAACACAACCTCTCAGTCGTCCGCTCACAGAATAAATGAGAAGAAAAAAAAAAATCGTATCCGAGATTACGTCAGGGTTGCCAGAAGGCAAAAGTTCGCCCAGTAGCCAGATCAGCAAATACATCGCCAAACATTGCCAAAAAAATGGCCGCCCGATCTGAGGGCGTATAAGCAATCCTAGCCTAAAATTGTATTATTTATAATAGATTTAAAAAAAAAAAAAAAAAAAAATCCTTTGACAAGAGATTGGCATCTAAGAAATAACAAAATCCTTTATAAGCAGGACAAAAGTCTTCTCATCAAACTAAATGTGTATCAATGATTATCTTGGGAAAAAAAAAAAACCTAGTCTATATTAGGGATGCAACAAATAGTCATTTCGACCGAATACTGAATATTCAGGACACAGGTGAACTGAATCGGGGACCATGCTAAGAAATTAAGATTATTAGCTAACAACAGGTTAGCCAAATTTGAAAATCATTAGTCAATTTTCAAGTGTTAGCCAAAAACTGCATTGAATATTTTAAATATTAATTTCTTTTATATATAATACTTAACTTTTACAATATTGAGTATAAAAGTTATTTGTAAAGTGCACCATATCATAGCAATTTACTTTCCCTTCAGTTTTACTTAAAATATTAAAAAAGGTGGCATTTATACTAGGGATGCACCGAATATTCGGCCATATTACCGAATATTCAGTAAGGCCGAATATTGAAATGATCGCCCATTCCAGACTCTCTGGTTCATTTAAAAACTTCCTTGCCCAATCAAAAGGAGCTGGAAAGTTATTCTTCCTGATTTGCCACCATTATAATACATGGTATTGTTTTACTTTAGTCCTTTCCTGACAAACATATCACTGTAGAATGTTTCTTCTAAATCATTAAAAATTTTCTTTGATTTTAAAGAAAGTATTTGTTTTAGAATATAAGAACATTTTATAAATTTATTTTTAATTCACAGAAGAAGCCACAAAGTTTAAGTTATAACTTAAAGCACAGATATATTTTTTTTTTTTTTTTTGTGTGTACAGTTTTTGTAAAAATGTCTAGTTCATAAAGTGGTAGCATCTGCGTTAAATATTATGTAAAATTCTTTTATAATTTAACTTTTAAATTCTGAAATATAAAAATATTCGGCCAAATAGTTACCATTTGGTTGGCCGAATATTCGGTTTACATGTGGGCCAAATATTCAGTATTACTGTTACTATTCGGCTAGCCGAATAATCAGTATACCTGTGATCCGAATATTCGGTACTCTGCCAAAATCACTATTCGGTGCATCCCTAATGTGTGCCTATTTCAAAAACAATCTGCGTTAAAATAATCGTTAAATACAGAAACCTTTCGCGATTAAACCACTTGGATGCGGCTAATACGAATGTACCAAACATGTTTTCGATAGGCAATCTTAAGAAAATGTACTGACTGAATGTAAAGAATATAGTATTAGTTTTCAATTAAAAATGATTCTCACTTTCTCTCTGTACACCAGACAGTATATAAAGCATCTTTAACCCAGGTTCAATCACCTTGTATACGTTAAAAATTTTACTAATAAATAATAGAATGACATAACTTACTTCAATTAGTTTTGACCTTGTGACCATCTTATGATTAGTAATAGTGGTGTCCATATTTGAGAATTCTAAAAAATACAAAATTTCAGGTTTTAAACAGGAAATTCTAAACTATGTCAATGATTATCAGTAAGATTATGCTTATTCTTATAAGAATGCTCAGAAAGAAAATTTTGGTACTTCTCTTCAAACTAAACCTTCACATTTAAAAGTAAAATCAGACTCATTTTTAAATAGTACTATAAAGAAAACATGTATATTTTATATACACATATCTTCTTAAAAATGTATAAACAAAAACCTGGATATAACAATCATTTCAAATTCACAAAATAATGACTAGATTTTCCACAAATGTAAAAAGTTGTTCACAATTTCACAAAAACAGGACCCTGGGAGAAAAGTCAGGACAGACCCCTGAAAGTAAAAGCTGCTATTGGCAAGATTTGTACTCAGTTAACTGAAAAAGTAGTTTAATTTTAATATGAAATAAAAATACGAACTTAGGGCTGCCAACTACTACTCACACTGCTTATTTGAAACTACTTTTTTTTCAAGTTTTTTGACGAAAGATACTCGTCTTGCTCTTGTTTTCTAACATGTTATAAAATTTCCCATTATTCATTAATTTTATGATTTACAATGTATATTCTGTGCAGGACTCCGTGTACTGCGTGAAATAGTTCAATTGATATTTTGGGCAAAAATTTTATCTTGTAAATGTTAACTAAAAATGCACACTTTATTAAACTTCTAGGATAATTTTTAATTAGGGTGAAAAAAAAAAAAATGAACATTCATATTTAAAAGTCTTGTTTTTTTTTTTCTTAGCAAAATTTTTTCTGAGCTGTGTGAGATTTTAATGTTTGATACTTTGATGTTCTTGTTTTATAAATAAAAATTCATTTTAATACTGCCATCATCATTTAAATTTCTACTTTGAGTTATAGGTGCAGATTCACGGTCGCCAGTCGCCACGTGGAGACAATTTTTTGCTGTGGCCACTAACTTTCGATGTTTAAGTCGCCATGTGATTTAAAAGTAATCAATTTCTTGTATTCCCAGTCCCCATTGTGAAATGTTGATATTTTTTTTTAAAGATTAAGGGTGTATTCAAATCCAAACTGCTTATTTTGAGACACATTCGTAAATTCATTTTTGCTCTAAAATACATCCAATTGGCAGGTTCTCTTATTCAGAAACTTTATAATTATCAGAAACTTTATATTTATGTCCCCACTGTCTCGATTTTTTGATAAAGGCAGAATATATTTCAAAAAATGCTGTCAAAGTGGACATTTTGAGCCGAATTTCGAGAAGCGATAGCACTGGAAACAAAAAAAAATGATCGTACTGTGAAAATAATTGTCTGTAAATCAATTTCTAATTAATTGAACGAAAAATAAAAACATGGGGCCCTTATAAATGTCTTTATAAATCACAAAACCAAGTTTCCTGTTGTTACTTTTAAAAATGAGTCTGGAAATGTGTCACAAAATTTTGAGTTGTTGAGCGCAGAAAAATTTTTTTTAATACCGCCTTAAGACCAAAACACTATTATCTTTTAATAACATTTCAGAATGATCCGTTTAACATAGCAAATTATTAAATATATTCGAATAGCAATGTTATTCGTAACAGTTTGATTTAAATATATATATATATATGTAAACAAATGTTTGAAGTGTGTTTTGATTTTTATAGTGCAAAATAATCTCACAAATTCAGATTTTCTTTCATATGTACTTTTGTCTGGCAAAATCAAAGTAAGAAATGTTTCTCTGATATTCCTCGCTATCAGGATTGCTTAGCTTATAAATATTTTTTTAAACCGTATCTTGCCCAACTTTATCTTCTGACTGTACATGATTTAAGATTTAATTAATATTCAAATTTTGTTGTACATGTGTTTATATTAAATAAATTACTTTACACTTTGAATTCCTGAATTTTTTTTTTTAGTTTTTTACCCCATATAAACACTATTGTTTTTATGTGTTTGTTTTACAATTGTTGCCACTGGAATTTTTGCATTTAGGAGCCAGAGACTCCTTTCAAATTTTGGGAATCTGCACCTATACTTTGAGTGTGTTTATAATTTTAGTAATTACACTTGACACCTTAAAATTACACATTTTATGAGCTTGAACTCAAGGTTGGATGGTATTTACAGTCTTTGGATAAACATGTTTTTATCACCTTTGAAAAAACTCATTAGTTTGACTGTTTTTGGTCACTTATGAAAACTTATTCTACCAATTTTTCATTTTCCCAGGGGTGAAAGTTTTCCGGGTATTTAATACCACTATTTCCACAAACAATATTCACCTAATTTAGTTTCTGATTAGGTAAGTAAAAGAACAAAAATATTGGTTTTTAAGGAATATAAAAAGCATTAAAAACTTTCATCTATGTTTTCTTCCTACAAGAATTCAAAAATTTTAAAGATATTGTACATTTATCATTATTAAATCTAAAACTCATTATAACTATTATTATGAAAATGCTCACTACAATATTTATTTTGATGGAGATTAGTTAGTTTACTAATTTTTACTAAAGGAAAAAAGAAATTATAAGTACACCTTTATCACACTTAAAAACCTTAATCAATTTAATAAAAACAAAACTCTTACAAATATTAATTATCACTAGGGTTGGCACGTTTTTGCCAAAGGTGGTAAAAACCATGGAAAAAACCGGTAAAAACCGTCCTGGCAAAAATACATTTTTGCCACTTTTTGCCAAAGTGGCAAAAATAGATATGTTTTATTTACAGCGATGTAATTATTATATTTTAGTTTTTAATAATTTCAACTCCAATAATATGTAATTTTATTTTTTTATTTACCTTAGAATATTCAATGCGTCATTAAAACAGTAATGTAAGTAGTTTGTAGTTTTTAGTAAATAACTTATTGGCTTTGGTTTAAACTGTCATAATTATTAAACAATCAATCCTTATGCTTCAGTTAATTTTGTAGCAAAGTCTGAGAGAGAAATAGCACTTACCAATTTTGCTATGCTATGAGAACAACAGTAATTTGAAGTTAAAGTAAAAACAATAGAAACAAAACATTTTGAAAGATTCTCATTGAGATGAGAAAGATTCTCATTGAGATTTGAATATTCTCATTTCCTAAGATCAAATCAAGATTCAAGTCTGTAGCTTGTATAATGACAATGGGGAAAATTGTAAGAAAAATTACCTAAAAGATTAATTTGCCTATATTTGCAACATTAAATAATCAATTAAAATTATTCTACCCTTTCCTCTCTTATACATATTAATGTCATCCAATCCATGTGTTTTTTTATAACTCTCCCCCCCCCCCCCCCCCAAAAAAAAAAAAAAAGTTGAAGGAATTTAAGTTTACTTGGTACTACTTGATTATCCCGTCGACCAAAAAACTATTGCCAAACTATAAGATTAAATGCCAATTATGGGTCATCGTAAATGTCATTTTCACTTGACATTAAACACGTTATGCATGTTTATTACATCATGTGAATTTTATTTTATTTTATTTGTATTTTAATTAAGGTTATACTAATTTGTTTTTCCTTTTGTTATTTAAAGTGAAAATTATGTCAATAAATGATTATCTCATGATATTAAAGAAAAAATATAACAAATTAGTTTCAACTGCCGTCACAAATTTTTGTCCACAAAATATTTTTATTTTTCTATATTTGCTTCAAACCTATATCTAATGTTTACATACATTTTATAGGTTTTTTTTCTATGTTTTTTGACTAAATAAAGAGGATTGAATTCTTTACAATCTTCAGTTATCATGATATTTATTATGTTCCTTAATAAATTCGGTTAAAATACTTACATTTAATTCACAAATTCAATATCTTAAAAATATCGGTTTGCTTATGGTTTAATTTAATAATTCTGCATTTAAACACAAACTGTTCTTAGTATTATTTTGTCCGAAATAATCTGCATAAATCAAATTTTATATTTGCTATGTCGTTGCGTCATGAGTGAACTTTATCATTAAAGTAACCCTATTATTTAGGGATTTTTTTTTCTTTAATTAAAATTCATTCATTTTCCTAACTTAAAAGTTTAGAATGGCAATATTTTTTCATTTGTATAATTTGGTGAATAGTTTGGCGATTTGTTTAATTTGGCGAAACTGGTCGACGGGATAATCAAGTAGTACCTTCTATAATAATATATTCTATACAAGTAGTTTACTTCTATAAAGTATTTGTAAAAGTTATACCTAAAGGCTCAAATAAAGATAAAATGAAGATTGATTTGGCAATGTTTATGCATTAATATTGTTTTTTGTTATAGATTTTTTAAATGTAGAAACTGTTGATTTAATTTTTTTTTAATATATATTTATTTTAAAGGCAACATTACTACATTAATTTGAGAAAAGTAAAATGTTTTTACCTGTCACCATCACGTAAATTTATCTACAAAATTGATTATGATTGATTATTGATATTTTTTTATTCATATTACCAATGAAAATTATTTTAATTAATCAAATTAATATTAATGAAACATCTAATTAATATTCTGATTTAAGTCTCAATTATAATATATACAAAATTATGTTATTTTAATATATTTATTAAATCCAGCCTTTTTGCCAGGTTTTTTCCAGTTTTTGCCACTGTCCTGGCAAAAATACCATTTTGACGGCAAATTGCCCAACCCTAATTATCACATAATGTAAGTTTGTACAAATGTTAATATAGTTTACAAATGTCCTTTGACCCTCTTAGCACTCTACAACAAAATACAAGTCTATTTCTTAATTTACAGTAGATATGTGAAAAGTTCGCTCTATGGTATGATAAAGAACTACAAGGTATGGAGCAAAAATATATTAAATGCATGAATTCAGAATTCATTTCTTTGTTATTTAATGCTTTCCAATAAACTTTGGCTTTTACATCTTTTGTTTTAAAGAAGCTTCCTTGAAATGATCCCTCAGCTTCATATGCCAACAGGAGTGAAATTGAATTTGGCATAAAATCTGAGCCTTTTTTTTTTTTTTTACTTCACTCAATAGATCTTTATTTTTGTGCACTGGATCTGTCATACAGGGTGATTTTTTTTAAAGTTGTGAAAGTAAAACCACATAACTAAAGAACCACTGATCCAAATGACCGGAAATTTCACCAGTATGCTCCCAAAGCAATGGGAATTTTTTAGGCATGGTTAAAAAAAGCACTTAAAATCTGACCGACAGATGGCGCTGTCTATTGTACATGCAGTAAAGTCGGGAGAGGAACTTGTGCAAGACACACGCACAGTGGATACTCTCCACTCTGTTGTGGAACATGCGGTTTCACGTTTCCAACTCGTAGCTGAAAACATTGGACAGCACACTGAAAATCGTATGCGTTAGTTGCGCAGTTCTGTACGAATGTTTTACTCCATATTTTTATTTCGTTCTGTTTCTGCAGGTGTTTGCAGTTCCTTTTCCCCAATTACTGTACAGAATGCAGTAACAGAACAAAATAAAAATATGGAGTAAAACATTCGTACAGAACTGCACAACTAACGCATACGATTTTCAGTGTGCTGTCCAATGTTTTCAGCTACGAGTTGGAAACGTGAAACCGCATGTTCCACAACAGAGTGGAGAGTATCCACTGTGCGTGTGTCTCGCACAAGCTCCTCTCCCGACTTTACTGCATATACAGCGCCATCTGTCGGTGAGATTAAGTTTTTTTTTTTTTTACAATGCCTAAAAAAATCCCATTGCTTTGGGACTGGTGAAATTTCCAGTCATTTGGATCAGTGGTTCTTTCGTTATAGGGTTTTACTTTCACAACTTTAAAAAAAAAATCGCCCTGTATATGATAAAAAGTGAAAAGGTTTCTAAGGCCAAATCTTTTTGTCACAAGTGGAATGGGAACCTGCTTCGTGAAACAGATACTGAAACATCTGTTCATTTATTTATACGAGGGGAATAAAAAATGTAGTAAAATATATGATTAAAGTTCTGTATCTGCAGTTTTGGAGAATTGACTAATTTTTTTATTTTCCATCTCTTTATATAGGAGAGATGTGCCAGTAATGGACCCCCTTCCAGCAATGGGCCACTTTCAAAGTTTTTGATTTATAAAAAAAAAATAATCAATTAAAATTTAGCCTTTTATATATTTTTTCATAATTCCTCCTTGCTTGTTTTATAATCTAGATTATTGTTGACACTCTTGTCTTAACCAATCGGGAAGAGTAAATAATGTTTCACAGTTCCACTGATTTTCTGTGAAAATTTTAATGAACATGCTAAGAGCTGGCTTCACTTAAACAATTGATATCTTTATTTTCTTGAAAAAATTGTATGTTTGTTTTGACAATACAAAACATTGAATTTTACATACTAATGGCAATTTACAAAATTTCATTTATTTTTCAGGTTTAAAGACCATGGTCCATTACTGGAATGCTTAATTAGTCAATTTCCAGTAACAGGCACTAGAGATGAGACAGGCTCAGCCCGAGCCAGACACACGCTCTATTTTATACCAGCCTTTGGGCTCAGGCTCATTCTTTCTGAAATTGGCAATTTGATTTATTCTGATACAGAAACAAAAAAACTTTTTCCCCCTTAAAAATTACTTATTCCATTTTAAGTCATTTTAATGCGATTTTGATCAGAATGAAACTGAAAGAGAAAAAGACATCCCCCCCCCCTTTTGTCGTAGTAGCAGTAGAATGCTACTTAAACTTGTGATATTTTCAGATTTATGTTTGGCATTGATGTGCAACGACCTCTTATGGTGCCAGTCAGAATACGGTGCATTTTTTAATTGGAATGTTTATTACTTTTGTAAAGATCTAATGCAAAATGAATATTTTCTTTTAAGTCAATTAGCATTAACTTTAGGTTTGCAAATTTTTAGACTTATTGTTAGCGAGTGCTAATCCCAGTTTATATGAAAATAAACATTAGTGATTCTATCATTTTTTATTCTTGAACTCTGCTCATTCTGTGGCTCTTCTTTTACATTCATGAAGTCATTTTTATTTATAAGTAGATAAAATTGGCATGTATATTGTTATTCCTTATAGAAATCAATCGAGCAGTGTTTTCTCTTTCCCTATAAATCGGATCTTTAAGGTAATGTCAAATTTTTAATTTAAGCAGATTTTCAAGGACACAAGAAACGAAAGATGTACACATTTTATAGAAAATAGAAAAATGTTCGATTCTTCGTCATATAAACCATAATTTTTGCAAATTTCAATTATTTATTCATAAAACACATTTCATTAATTTGTCCATCAGATTTGCTTGATGCGGGAGAAAAATGAGAATCTTTTTAAGGATGTGTATTTTTATTTGATACTAAACTTCGCTTTTGATAAGATTGAATGTGAATTTCTTAAAGTTAATTATATGCTAGGGATTAACAGTTATTTTCATGTACGAAGTTGTACAATGAGATATTACATTTTTAGAACAACTTTTAAATATTATGCAATTTTTCTTTTAGTATACTTTTTGGTATTGGGCTCAGGCTCTAATGACAGAAAACGTTTCAGGCTCAGGCTCCAAAAAGTGAGCCCGAACTCATGTCTAATGGACACCCCATGTGGACATTACTAAAATAGCAATTTCAGTAATGTTCATAAAGCATAATTTTTTTTTTTTTTTTTAGTTAACAGAAAAGTTAAGTAATCAAATTTAATTTTTAAATTTAACTTCCCAGGATGTAATAATATATATATATATAGTTTTTATTAATTTCATGTAATTAATAATTTTTTTTAAGATTGTAACCAATTTTTTTTTTTTTTTGTAAACCATACCTTGCATATTTTATAATATGGCAGTCAACATCCATCAGGAAGCAGAGAATAATCTTTAAGGGCAAGGGAAAGTGCAGGGTTTGTGGGGTTCAAACTCTCCTCATTTAAAATAATACTTTCTAAGTCACAAGTTCTTAAAAATCTATTATTTTCTTTCTTAAATGTTTCATTATTCATCTCTGACAAAAGAACTACACCCATAAAATACCCTATAAACTTATTGTAGCAATGAAAGTAATAAATTTGCAGATCAGGGGGCTCAAATGTCAGTTCTGATATTTTATTTTGAAATAATTTTATTTAATATTTAAAAAACATTCAACCCTACATTTTCATTTATTTGATACTAGCTAACCCGTCCGGCGTTGCCCGGGCCCGAAATATTAATAATCTGTTCTATACAAATATGACTGAAATCGGTAAGGCTATCAAAATCAAGTCGAATGAGGCAAACCCCGTCATAATCGGGCTCATAAAACCCAAGATCGGAAAGCGCAACTAAAATATTTAAGGCTATAGATATCAAGTCGAATGAGCCAAACCCCGTTGTAATCAGGCCCATAGAACCAGATATATTCCTATAGTTCCATCTTCCACTGCCAGGGGACGCAGTCTGTTCTGGAAGAGGCCCAACTCAATTTCCTAGTAGAATTTAAATTTAACCACAGGTAAACATTGTCAAAATAACGGAAATTTAGAAAGTGGGTTACGTTAACGATCGGTTTCTAAAAGGTTTTTTAAAACCCAATGGTGCGTTTTGAAGAAAATGAACGTGTCTATGATCTGGAGTCTACTGTTTGCCCATACTCTCATTTCAAGAGTATGCTGATTTTTAAACCTGGACTGAAGAACGAAAATGAGAGTTTTGGAAAGGATTTTTTTTGGAGGGTTAAAATTTAATTTTTTCAGAACGGTATTTTTAGTCTTTCCTATCTTATTTATAGATGCCAATTCAGATTTTTAAAGATAGGATAAATAGCTAAAAAAGCAAACTTGACTTACGGTAAGAAACTATTTTGTGATTTTTTTTTTTTTTTTAAACTAAAAGGTTTCTGCCTAAACTTGATAGAATGTAGATGTCTTTAGGTGTGTTTGTTTTTTGTTTGGTTATTTTAGAGAGCCGATTCCAGATTTTATATATAAAATCTGAATTTGCAAAAGAGTCCTGCGCACAAATTTTTTTAAGGGTTAATATTAGTACAGTAGAACTCCAATTATCCGAATCAATTGGGACCGGACCCCATTCGGATAATCAGAAATTCGGATAATTGGATTTTTTCCGAAAAAAAGGTCTAGTTTTATTAATTACTGTATGTATGTTGAAAATAGGAGAAAAAAATATTTTTAAAGAAAAAGATCTTTTAATTAATTAAATGAAAAGGCAACACTTTTACATGTTAAGCGTATTTACAAGTGCTGTACATTAGTACAGTATGTACGTACCGTACTGTAAATGAAAGTCATTGATTGCTGAACATCTTGGTCAAAGTAAGCTGTTTGACAGTCTAAATCCGTTTGCGGGCAGCCAAGTTGCGCATCCGCTTGACAGTGAGAAGTTGCATGTGGTCACACTCAGGCTGACGCTCCATCCACTTCAAAGCAGTTTCAAGACCGGCAAATGCTTCAGTAGCTGATGGTCCCGTGTCTGCTTCAACCTCGACATTAAGATCATCTTCTTCCTCGACACTTTCAATAAGTTCATCATCATTTAGAATTTGAAACCCAGGTGGGCCGGGTCGGCCACCTGTCGACGGAAGACAGCCAATAATCGAACTGCACTATGAGACGGTGACTCACCATGACACAATAATGTTCGCGCTGCGCCTACACTAGATTCGCGGAGGGAAGGACAGTAGCGCGCATAGATAGAATCATTATTTTCCGAATCGCAGTACGTTTCCGTCTTAATTTTTTTTCTGAAATTCTGAATGCGATTCGGATAATCAGCGATTCGGATAGTCGGAGTTCGGATAATTGGAGTTCTACTGTATTTTTCAAAAACAAATACAAATGTCAAAAAAGGAATAAATGTAGATATTGTCTGGTATTTTTATTTTTTCGTACTTTTCTCTGAATCGCCGATGCAAATTTTTAAAAATTCGCCAAAATTGCAAAACGACATACAGAAAATACTTTTTCAAAGGGTTAATTTTCATATTTTTAAAAACCAATAGTGGCTTTGAAAAGGACAAACTCAGATCTTTAATTTGGTGACCTTCGTTTTTCCGTATCTTTTGTATTCCGGTGGATGCAAGGCTCAGAAAACAGGAGAAAAAAAAAAAAACATGAATTTGATGCTTTTTGATTTTTTTTTTGAAAGGGTTAAATGTAAAATTTTTTCAAACAAACCAAATCGTTCGAGATGTAAAAGTACATTCTTTCAGAATATGTAGACTGTTTTTCCGTATCTTTAGCCGTCCGCCCACGGCAAATTTAGAAAAACTTAAAAAAAAAAACGGGATGACTTGTTTTTTTCTTCTTCTATTTCTGAAGATACGGATATTGGTTTCTGAGCATGCGCGAGCTAGCTTTGGAAGAATGACTATTTGTGATCTTTGATCAGTTTAATAACTACTCTAATTTTCAAAATTCTGAGGCTCAGGTACACCAGGAGAAGGTTTGGACTACCTAAATCTAAAATTTCTGGCTTCTAGGTGGGCTAGATTTTGCTAGCCATCCCCCCCCCCCCCACACACACACACACAGAGCGAAAGTTTATTTTATTAGTATAGATTTTATAAAAATTGCTAAAAGTAATATATAAAGCAGTTTTAGCAAGTTTAAGTGTTAAGAATAAAAAGAAATGATTTCCAAGCATTGGTACTCCAAGACACTAATTTTTTTTTTAAACGAACTCTTCTAACCCCCCCCCCCCCCCCTCAATGACTCAATTTGATAAATATAATTATTTGAAATTTAGTATTTTAAACATATCTAAAATAATTAAAATATCGATCTTGTGATAATGACAATTTAAACAGTAAATTCTCATAAATATTTTATTAATTATAGGATTTCCTGATTGTTAAATTTATTTGAAAATGACTATTTTATTTCATTAAATTATGGTTTTAAATACAATCATAAAATCAATTACCTATTACTTTTTGTGGGGTGTCCATTACTGGAATTTAGGGTGTTTTGATTTATTTCTGTTATCCGCAATTAAATTTGGATTCACATTGGGAAAAGTGACTATGAGCATGATTAAATAGTGTTGATAGATTAATATATCTTTTTTTTTTAAAAAGGGACTATATAATAATTATAACTATTAAAAAATATTTAAAGAAATTCCTTAAGGGTGTCCCATTACTGGCACATCTACCCTATATGTAGGATTTTTGTCTTAACCTACTTAAGATTCACTTGGTTTATAACTACAAATGAATGTATCATTAGCTTTTTAATTTTATACCATATATCTATTATTCACTGAAACAAATAATATGCTTAGTAGATCACAGCAATTCAACTACCTTGAGAATATAATACACTTGTAAACAAATATTGGAATTCACTTAAAATTCGTTGCCAAAATCCTTTTATTTGGCATTTAACTGAACTTCAACCTTCATGTTGAGATAAAAACTACGGAACACAGTCAACTTCTCTCAGTACTAAAATCTTTCTTGCATGCGAAGATCGCTTCATATCTTGCAATTTCTCCATGTTCCTCGTGTTGTACTTTTTCTTTTCATATATGATATTGTATATCGATTAATTAAAGAATTGCTGAGGATATTTTTATCCCCCTCCCCATATATATGTAAGGGCCTTTGAAATTAAAGATAAAAAACTTCTCTTTCTATATAAAAATACACCAATTACATGAAAATACAAAGTTTTTATCAATAGTATTAAAATACAGTTTAATGAGTAGTAGAGTTTATTGTATCCTAAGGTTTTTACTGGTAAAAAGCCAACCCTGCCTTGAACTACACATTAGTACTAATAAAGGTTGGCCCTGCGAATTTTTTATCCTCTCACGAAGAATTTACAAGAACTTATGATTGGGAGGAACAAAAGAACTGGCCAGTGGAGCAAAATTTTAAATTGTCAAATTTCAAAGTTTAATATCACCTGGCAAATTATTTCCATGTTTACCTTGTTTCTATATATACTTAGATCACAAATAGCATTAAGTGAATGTTAATGCATATAGAAGCCCACAATCACTATTACTCATATTCAGCCTCTTTCCCCAAGCCTTTAAAACATCTTTTTATGAATACACAAGTTTTAAAATAAATAGTTCTTGACTCATACTTGTTAGTAAGGTCAGATACATACAACTAGGATATACTACTATAAGAAATAAGCACTTAATTATACAATCAGACTTGCGTAGTAAACTAAGTTATCAGATGTTGCTCTCATCTGGTTCCAAACATTAAACATACAGGAAGGAAGCTACCTTTTTTTTTTTTTTTTACAGATAAGAGAATTTTTTTTATTTATTTAGCTAATTCTCTTTTTAGCGACTGAAAATCCCTAAGTACAAATAA
The DNA here is from genome assembly GCA_963931845.1 of Maratus michaelseni. Classification (NCBI taxonomy): domain Eukaryota; kingdom Metazoa; phylum Arthropoda; class Arachnida; order Araneae; family Salticidae; genus Maratus; species Maratus michaelseni. The sequence continues at coordinate 306,768,060 of OZ007589.1, forward strand.
AATATACACTCAGAGTAATGACAACATACGACGGATTCCGAAGGCTAATAACAACAAACAGTGTTTTTAACTTAAACAATTTCCATGTGTGTTTGTAAACAATTTAATAAAGCAAGTGGCAACATGAAAAATATGATATTGCATACACAATTATTTACCTGAACATGAAACAAATAATCTACATAAACTTGACAATTAAATAAGGTTATTACGTAACTGAAAGAAGTAGCTAATATATAAACATTTCAAGCTTTACTATAAAATAATATGACACGTGTCGCTTCAAAAATAATTCATAAAAATCTACTTACACTGGTGATAATTGGATGAAATTAAAATTAAAACATATCAAACAATACGTAAAACAAATATTATAAGATGATAATGATACATGTATCAAATAATTTTTCGAAAATTAAGCCATACGTACTGAATAACGTGATTGGTGGAATTGACGAAAGCGGCAACCACTAGAATCATATTTTAAAATGTTGAAAGTTGTAGTATTAAAATATTTTAAAATATGGAAAATACTTATGTAGTGCTGACAAGTTCAAGATTTGTTTTCAAAATGAAATAAATAAATTATGCATGTTGAAATATTTTAAAATTTGCGGTCGCCATTTCATTTATGGAACTCTTCCACTCAAACAAAATTTTTGTTTTTTTCACCCAAATGCAGAATTTGGTTTCTGTGTATTCTAATCATATGCTGAAAATCTAATAATATTAAATATTTATCTATAGTTTTTTTATTGTATTTTTGAATTCATAACAATTTGTAAACAAATGTGTTTTTTCTCAGGTCAAGTAGGCAACATGGCACGACTGTTTTGTTGACTGTCACGCGACTTTAACTCTTGTGCATATCTAATTTTCATTAAAAGTCTCTTGACAAACTTTTTTTAATGAATACATTTTAGCTGTATTTTGTTAAAGAATGCAGAGTGTAATAAATAACGTCAAGTCGAAGGCGTTGGGTGTCGCAGATTTTTTTACTCCTGTATTGAAGGTACTTTAAGCTTTCATTTAAAGTCAAATTCCGAAAATTTATTTTTACATTGGAAAATTATATTGTTAAGGAAATCTTTATAGGTCTTCTTCTAACTGTCATCACCATTCTAAATTTGTTTAACTAATTTGAACATTTTAATTATAATAGAGAAATATTTTTTCTACGAATCATTTCAATCAATTAAAAATGTTATTCTATAAAGACAGGGGCTTAAGATAAGGGTCAAATAGCAGGGCATGAGACGACTTATCGTCTTAAGGCGTACTTTAGAGGGGTTACAACTAATCCCTAAATTGTTACAGTGTCAGTCTTTAATTTAATGGAGACGGCAAACTGCATTGTGCCCATTCTGGGAAACAGTTACTGCTGTAATAAATTCCGACTTTGGGATTTGGATCTTGCGATAGCGGGACATAAATCAAAACTTATTTTAAATGAATAAAATTTATTAAAGTTTTGCAATATCAATTATCTTCATTCTTAAACAAAATATATAAATTGGGTTCGCACTGATTATAACATAGTATGTAAAGTCCTGTATCACCAGAATGTCCTTGTAAAATCTATGATCTAAAATTATTTCTATATAATAGTGCCCTGTGTAAAGCCTCATATAGTGTGAAGTAAATAGATCATTTCCCCATAGCAGTTTACAATGTAAAGTCTCTAATAGTGAAATTAATTAGATTCTTTGGTGGTCAGCTAGGGCGCTGAAGACAAAAGATTATTCTTTTAGTATCTATGGTACAGACATACCCTCCCATGAAGAAGAAAAGATTTCTTCTTATTAACTCCTGATTAGACGATCCAAAGGTTTCAGTTTCAAACTCTATGTAGGCTTTCCCACCTAAGAAAATATAGTTGAAAAGTGTTATGAATTTGGTTTGTCTGTCTGTAGTCTTCCATCTCTAACTCTCATAAATATATACTCTGATTGCTTCATAAGTTATTGAGATTTACATTGGAATGTTTCAGTATTGTAAATAAAGTGTGTACATTTATATTCACTTACACGGACATACAAAACGATACCGCTACATTATGGTATATGAGAACAATTCCTTTGTCAGTGCATTTTATTGATGTTACAATATTTCAAACAGAATGACAGAATGAGTGTCAGATATATATATATATATATATGACCTATGTCATACGATAACGCTCGTATTTATAAATCAATTTTGATGAAACTAATTGTGTGTATTACGGGGCCGTAGCTAGAGGGGTGCCAGGGGGGGGCTCAGCACCCCCTGAAAAATGTTGACCCCCCCCCCCCCCCTGAGAAAGTTGCCAAGGTCACCGAATGAAATTCTGTTTCAAAAATCCAAATGAAACTCTGTTCAAAAATTGAACTTAGTTTTTTTTTTTTTTTTTTTTTTTTTTTTTTTTACAGTTTTGCATAAATTAAATTGTAGTATTTGTTTAAAAACTGCAAATAAGTGCTTCAATATGCACGCATCCTATCTACACATACTCAGAATTAGCAACCTTTTGCTGATGCAAACATTGACTTTTGCGTTAGTTATGTACTGAAAATTTTCATTTTGCAGCGTTTTCCATTATTAGCATAAAACAAAGTTGAGTTTGATAGTAAATATGATGCTTATGATAAACATTATGTTTTCTATTTAAGTCATCCTAGTTTAAATAAATATAAGATCCTTAATTTATAAATAATACTAATGAAAAAAGCTAATAGCCAATTTAAATACAAGTGGTTTTAGCATTTGAATAATTTTAAAATGCAAAATAAATCATTGATTTTTCTAATGTTTTTTATTATATAAAAACATAACTTTAGAATCTTTAAGGGCAGGGAATATTCAGAAAAAAAAATTAAAGATTGCAACTCTTTTGAATTGTGAGCTTTTTATTTACTTACTGACATCATCACTTATTATTTCACTAGTATAATTTTACACTGAAAATTTTCATTCTGCAGCCAGTGATGTAGTTGTAAAGAAACCAGAGAGCATACGCTGTAGGCAGAGGGAGTATATGCTAAAGAGCTTATGCCCTAAAGAGTATATGCTATAGTGTTTTTGAGAAGTGGGTATACAGTATTCCTTAAAATAATCCAGAAAATATACGGCTTATCCACCATATATCTTCCATTACATCTCTGTCTGCAGCTTTTACTTTTCTTAGAATGAAATAAAGTTATTATAAACAGTTTAATAAGAAAGACAGTGCCTACAATATGAAAAAATCCCAGACAGCTCAGCCTACAGGCACAGGTAGATTTCGAAGACGCAAACCGTGGGGCGCCTGTTTATTGGGAATTGCAGAAGAAATGGCCTTTTTGCCATGATTCGGCAGTTGGGACCTCCCACTTCTAAAACTACCTGTGTCTGTAGGCGGAACCGGCAGGGATTTCTTTGTTTTTTATTTTTTTGCTGTAAGGATTGGTCCTATAAAAAACTTGTAGATAATATTAAGAGGATTTATAATAAATTTAAGTGGATTTCATATTTTGTGAATTGACAAAGTTATGAATTTTTTTCTTCTTAAACCCCTATCCCCCCCCCCCTCGAGGCCATTTTTAATGATATCAAAATCTGTCATACATAAATTTTCGACCCTTTTCCTAGAAGTAATAACTTTAAACGGATTCGATACGTATCATAATTAAGAAGTTATGGGTCTTTCTGTTTTCACAAAAAGTCCCCCACCCCCAACCCCCTTGGTTCGATTTTGCCCATTAACGAACTTGACAAAGATTTTATGCCCCTTGATTTTATGTATTAGTTTAGAAGAGATTTGTGCAGAATTATTGAAGTTATCGTGTCCATAAAAAAGTGATATCAGATAGATAGATAGATAAAAGTTTTGAACTGGGGGTGTTTTTGGGTTCTGGGAGTCATGATCGGCATAGATCTGCAAAAATTTTCCAGGAATTCCAACATAGGGGAGAATGTAATAGGTAGTATTTCTTACAAAATGTACCTAATATGCACTAATTTACTTTTATATATATACTTTGATCATATATGTCTGTGTTTGTGCATGCATGTGTCAGAGAGAGAGAAATAGTATGAGCCCCCCCCCCTTACATTTTCTTGAGCACCCCCTATTGTTTGCTTCTAGCTACAGCCCTGGCGTATTAAGCTCACCAATGTCTCGACCGAGTTCGTTGGCCAGCGTGGTCCACCATTTTGTTTCAAGATGGCGGCCACTTAAAAATTTAAAACTAAAATAAATATACAAAATAGTTAAAAATTCAAATTTATTTTTTAATTAAGTGTTAGGCCTTGATACGAGGATTCCAGAGCATTTTTTGGTTTACCTCTATCTTAAAAAATGGCTGAGATAGAGCAGTTTGAAATTCTAGGGTGGCTGACATTTTGAAACAAGACAGCACATTACAAAAATTTTCATTGTTGTAATCATTTTCCCAATCATACGGATAAAACTATATATTAATATCCGTTAGTGCCAAATTATCGCCAAACTTGGCGATGTTTGGTGAAATATCGCCAAATTTGGCGACCAAAAGTAAGTCTTCATAAATGAAGCCAATTTGGCTATTGCTCAATAATTCGGCGAATTTCTTATTCAAATTCAGTATTAACGAATCTTTTGTAAACGTTTTCTTTGCATTTTAACTTGCTGTTTCCGTGTAACATTAGCTAAAATTTTAAAATGAAGATATAGGAGAGCTACCTTTTCCTCCCGGTACAGGCCGGAAGGACTTTTTATCACTTCAACTGATTTAAGAAACTTACTGATAGCTAAAGGCACAATGATTTGCCAAAATCTGCAGTATCAATTCGAAATTGTGTAGTAAACTATAGTTTCATAATAAAGGAGTTAATTATAAGAGAATTAAAAATTCAGGAAAAAAATTTAGTTTGACTTTTGACGAATGGACATCTACTGCAAATAAGCGATTTATGAATATGAATGCCCATTCGAGAAATCTAAATTTGAACAAATTCTGAAATTTAGGCCTTATGCGCATACATGGATCTTTTACAGCAAAAAAGTGTATTGAGATGCTAACAGAGCGTCTAAACCAGTTTGACATTTCACTAAAAAGAGTCATTGTTGCTATTACGGATGCACCAAATAGTGATTTTGGCCGAATATTCAGCCTGCAGGTAAACCAAATACCAAATATTCAGCTAGCCGAATAGCAGCCCTTAGGCCAAATACCAAATATTCGGCTGGCCAATTACTTTTATATCTCAGAGTTTAACAGTATTAAAAAGTTAAATTCTAAACAATTTTACATAATATTTAGCACAAATACTTGCATTTTGATAAACGAGACTTTTTTATAAGGAAACTTTGCACTAAAAATATCTATGTTTTGAGTTATTTAAGAAGAGGATGGTTTAACACTTTTTTAATTAACAAAATTTAAATTCCATGCCCTCTGTGAATTCAAGCAAATGAATAGAATTACCTTATATTGAACAAGAAACAATATATCATTCCACTTATTCCATCACAAATGAAAAGTGTGTCATTACAAGCTGTAACTGAATTTTCGTTCACAACTTTAGCAAAAATGAAGAACTGTATATATTTATTTCTGTAAAATATTGTGACATGACAAGAAGTCCTGGAACTTTCTAAACAGCACTGAGCTATACATCCCTTTATTCAGAATGCAGATGACAGTACTTAAATATATACTGTGTTCACTGACCAAAACTCAGTCACTTTTAATGATATCCCCACATTTCGGCTTCTAGTGACACACCCTTTATTTTATTATTATTATTGAATGTATTGTATTTTTGATGGGATAAGTGGATAAAATGTTAGTCTTGACCACCACTACATTATCTCCCCTGAAAGTATGTTACAAGATTTTAGGAACAACCTGTATGTTTACAACCTCAGAAAATGATCAACCACTGCATTTTGGTGCATTTAAAAACTTTCTTGCTCAATCAAAAGGAACATTTATTCTTGCTAAGTTGTCTTCATTTGAATAGATTGTATTATTTATTTATTTATTTTTACTTTAGCCTCTTTCTGACAAAGAGTGTATGACTAAAATTTTTCTTCCATTAACTTCTTTAAATATCCGCTTTGATTTTAAAATATTTGTTTTAGACTATAAGAAAATTTGGTACTTTTCGGTTAACCGGGCGCCAGTGATATATATACATGTATATATACACTACACACATATATCTACACATATACATATGTATACATACATATATATATATACACATATATGTATGAATATATATATACAGTAGAGTCTCGATAATTCGAGGTGGACAGGACCGAGCTTACCTCAAACTATCGAAAACTCGAATTATCAAAATAATAAAATTTAATTAATAAATAAATGAAGATAAAGCATTTTTTTAAATTTCAGCATATATTTAAATGAAAAATGAACTTACAAATTATTACATTACTGCTGATAGCAACAGGTTAATTATATCTTAAAATAATTGCCAATTGTTTTTTGTTTTGACACATTGCCCCGTTTCCGTGCAGCAATATCACACCATCGTCGAAGCAGCGTATTGTTGGCTGGGGTCGACTCAGGCTATTGCTTCACGTATGGCATTGTGGACTCTAGCGCAGCAGGCAACCCCTCGCTGTGACTCATTAGCAGTGTGGAATATGTCGGATTCTGGCAGAATCCGTAAATTCTAGTTGTTCGTGACTATTTATCCATTCCTCTAACTTCTGGTACAAAATCATAAAAAAAAAATAAACAGTTTTTATATATTGCTTGAGTCATCCAAGCACTTTTTGGTTCCTATACGTAACCGGCAGTGAAGATGTCATGCTCTTGGCTTTGCAGCTTTTCTGATAACAACAAGTTTAATCTTGTGATTTCCTGAAGCATTTGATGCAGCAAGAAGTGTTAACCTCTTTCTGCTTTTATGTGACCTGGAGTACTTTTCTCTTAGCTTGACGCGATTGTTTTAGATGGTAGCATTTTTAAGTTATGGCCAGATTCATTTCAAATATAAAGCTGGTCGTTCGTAAGGTTTTCCTTTGTCACGATTTGCAATTTCTTGCAAAAATGCACGGCGACGTCTACAGAATCTTTAGATAGCTCCTCTCGACAGATTTCTAGTTGCTGGATACGATATATTTTTTTCAACTTGTCAAACCAGCCTACACTAGCAGTGAAGTTTTCATCACTTTCTTCAAATTCTTTTCGAAACAGCAAAGCTTTTTCTTGAAGAATCGGACCTGAAAGAGGGCATCATTTTTTACTTTGCTGTGTAAACCACATATAAAGTGGCTCACCAGATTTTTCATACTTAGACATTTTTAAGGATTTTCTGTCCAAGGATAAATCATAGCAGTTGTTAGTAGAAAACGTTTCTAGTTTACTTCTGTTCCAATACGTTCATAGTAGACAAAAGGAGTGAGTGTGGCAGGAGTTCGTTGAACAACTATTCTCTGATTCTCTCCGATTTCACCCGGCGTGTTCTCCCACACGTATAGGAAGAATACATCCGTTTTCTTTAAGAGGGTGGATTTCTGTAAGTGGCTTCAGGGTGCGCAGTTGACATATGACCCGTCGAACAGACTTGTATAAAACCAAAAACTTTCTGCGCACATAAATATTGAGTCAAAAACTTTCTGCAAATTAATTTAATGTTTAATAAAATTATGTGTTACATTATTTTAACGATATAAATTAAAAACAGTAGTTTAAAATAATTACCATTTAAAATTAATTAATATTAATTAAAGAATGATTATTTTGGTTAAAAATAATAATAAAGCTAAAAATCCATTATAGGAAAAGCTGAATTCTTATCAATTATTTTGTCAATGCATTTAGAAACAACCCAATCCTTAATACTTTGACCCCAGTGACAGAACTATCTTCAAGTGTCTACAACGCTAATAATGTTTTCAAAAATAGTCTGCAATACCCAATATATCATACAAAATTCGCGTTTTTACAGCGATCCTCCGACGAAATTCCGTTTTTTCGGAATCATATTCGACGAAATTTCCCATTTTTTCGAGATCCTTCGATGAAATTTACAGTTTTTTTTTTCGAGATCCTTCGACGAAATTTTCCGTTTTCTTCGAGATCTTTCGACGAAATTTACCGTTTTTTGGCGATCATTCGACGAAATTCGCCGCTTTTTCGCGATCTGTCGGCAGAATTCTACTTTTTTTCGCGATCCGACAGCGAAATTTCACGTTTCTTCGACGAAATTAACAGTTTTTTACACGATCCTTTGACGAAGTTGGCGTTTTTTCTGTAGCCCTTCGGAAAAATTCGCATTTTTCCGCGATCATTCAATGAAACTGAAATTTTTTTGACGGCCTTTTGACGAAATTCACGTTTTTTCACGGCCTTTTGACTAAATTTGCGTTTTTTTTGTCGCGATCTGTCAACGAAATTAGCCATTTTCCACGATCTTTAAATGAATTTCGCGATTCTTCGACGAAATTGGCCGTTTTTTTTTTGCGATCCTTCGACGAAGTTTGCCGTTTTTTCGCGTAATTTACGCGCTATAACACGTCCGTGGCATCGCTGTATGTTTTTAGTTGCAGGTGTCCTAAAAAGTTTGCGACGCCCGTCGCAGCGTCGCGTACATTCTGCCACGGGGGTTTTTATCTCTTCACAAGCGTCTGTATCACAACAATGTTTTGCATCTTTGAATTTTGAATTGTGCGCAAGCAGTAAATAAATTGTACATAAAATTGGGAAATATTTTTAATTTTTTAGTATTAAAAAAAAAAAATTTAATTTTAATTTTTTTTTTTTTTTTTTTTTTTCAAAGTTCCGAATTTTGTAGAAAATTTTCCGCGCACGCCGTGCGCGCGTGCGTCTATATTATACAACTCTGCCGTCGAACAACAATAAAAACCATATACTTGAATTTTATGGTGTGAAATAATTCTTTCACGTGTTGCGTATATGTTGGTTATTATTTGGAAGCTAAACTGATTTTTTTTCACTAACTCGGATTTATGGGAAACTCGAATTATCGAGACTCTACTGTATATGTATATACATATATATTTATATATGTACATATATCACTGGCGCCTGGCTAACCGAAAATTTTATTCATTTATTTTAATTCACAGAAGAAGCTATGTGAATGTTAGTATTTTATTAATTACAAAAGTTTCAAAACTATCCTTTTCTTAAATAATAGCTCGAAGCAATTTTTTTTTTGTGTTTTTAAAGTTTACTTGTAAAAAGGTCTTGTTTCTCAACATCAAAGCATCTTTGTTAAATATTATGTAAAATTGTTTTATAAATTTAACTTTAATACCTTTGCACTATGAAATATATAAGTATTCAGCCTAATTGTTACTATTCGGCTAGCCAAATATTCGGTATTTGGTTTAGTATTGTATACTACTTGTGTGTGAAATATTTGGTATTCAGTATTTGGACAAAATCACTATTCGCTGCATCCCTAATAGTTATAGTGTTTATCAAAATTGGTTACCATGACTTTTATTTTGCTTTATTCAGTATTAATTAATGTTATATTAACTGACAATATTTTTAATTTTTAGGAATCAAAATTTAAAGAGACTGGGGTACTGACTCCAGATGAGGTAAAATTCAGTACTTTTATTTTAAATAGCAGTTTTTCTCTTTGAAGATAGTATAAAATTTTCAATTTTTATTTCATGTGTTCATTTTGCATTGGATTATTGAAAAAGAGAATAAGTATAGTTGTAATTATTCAAAATAGTAGTTTATTGCTGTGCTATAGTAGATTTTAAGATTGAGGTATACCATGAAAAATTTAAAAAATCACTAAATAAAATATTTTTGGATATTTTTCAATGATAAATTTCTAGGTATTGCAAAAATAAATAATCAGACTTTGCATAATTCAAACAATGTTTTTAAGAATCCCACTTAAAATGACCACACTTTTTAAACATCCCACGCAAGTTTGGTTAGGATCTGAAAATTCTTAATTTTTTACCTAGTTAGAATCCTGAATAATAGCAAGAAGTGTAAGGTACCCAGGGTAATTCCTGATCACTGCATGTTCGGGATAATACTTGATCATCCCTAGTTTAATTTTATAAAAAGTAATTTCACTACATATGTAGATATAAATCTACTCACCATTTTCTGATGTCTGCAAGCGGAAAATATAGGATAAAAAGTGTAAGATATAGCTTTTTTTGAGAAACAGCGTATACAGAGTTCATTTTTAAAATCCAAAAGGTATACAATGTATACCACCATATACTCTCCACCACATCCCTGGTGTCCACTATTTTATTTGAAAGCATTAAACAATAAACTTTTGTTTAAACTTTTATTAGTATTAATCTAAAATTAAATAGCTCAAATAAATATGTTAATGTTAACATATTGCAACCAGCAAAATTGGAATCATTCATTCATGGCATAAAAGAAAATTTTACTCTCTCCTTGTAGGAAAGGTGGTCGTCGCTGGCAGATAATTTTTAATAGCCACTTTTTTCATTTAGTGGTCCGGTGGCTGGCACTTATTATGCCCTTTATTATTATTCGTTGGCCATACTTTGTATTTTTTTCTAATTACTGTGATGTAAACATGGCACTAAGATCTATCTTACACAAAATGTTTCTCAGATGCATAGCTTTCATAATTTTGCACAAATGTTAATATGGCAATCCATTGTAGTTATGAATTATTTTTGCAGTTGCATAAATTTTGCCATATCAACTTTGTCTGTACATAGCGTCTTGCTGGCTTGTAAATACAAATCTTTTGCTGGTAATATTTTAGGAAAATTCCCTATCCCTGTACTCCTGTGCATAAAAAATCATTTCTCTTTATAAAATGGGGAAATTTTTGTATCAAGAAAATTTTTCTTGGGATTCTTCAATATTCTCATTATGTTATGTACCTTTCCTCTATTCTAAACATAAATTTTCCTACAGAGGTAGCTTTTCAATATGTATTTCTAATATATGTATGTTATATATTCCATACTTTGGCACAGGAATGGCCATAGTAAATGACTATTAAAAAAGTCAAACTATAAACTAAAAACTTAATACCTTTTTAGACTTAAGTGATCACCAGGACTTGATAAATGTGGTCACTAACTCTTGAGTTATTTGGCAAACATGATTAGTTTTGGTATGTTTCATATTTTAATTTATTTTATAAGCACATAAAGATTTTTATTATTCGAGCCGGCTTTTGTATATAAATAAGCTTATTTTTATACAATAAATATGTTACTTGCTTACAATTTCTATCAAGAGCAGCATCTGTTACTCATCTTAGTCACAATATTAAATTAAATTCATCATAAGATGTCTCATTATGGATATTGCAGAGTTACAAAATATTAGGAAATAAAATTTAGAAATTATATTCAAACAAAAAATATTTTTGAATTATTTGACTTAGACAGGAAAATACCCCAAAAATTGTTTTCCTGCTTCATTATTTCATCAATGCCCCCCTCATCCAGGGTTATATTGGTTTTAATCATGGTTAAAACCAGTTTCAACTGTCCTGGTCAAAATATGTTTTGACTGGTAAAAGAAATAAAAATTTATTTTGTTAAATGATAAATTTAGTGTAACATTTGGAAGGATTTGTCAAAATCACATTTAACAATATTTAATACTTGCAAGTATTTTACTTATAAAGGGACCGCCAAACATGATGCATACAGATTTTGATGATTTTAAGGTATGTTGTAGAGGTCATACCCCTAACTATTCAGGTTAAAGGTTTCCTTCAAATGGCCCTTAGTTTTTGAGAAATTCGGGGTTAAAGTTCAGCATATGTTTGAAATACTCATTAGATTGCAACTTTGAACAAGGTCTCCGTGACGCACTGCTAGCGTTCGAGATTCCTGTACAGAATGCAAGGATTCTGTCCCATCCTATGCCCTCTTTTTTTTTTTTTTTTTTTTTTTAAATAATTTTATATTTTTGACGCATTGTATGTTTTAAGAACAAGTGTGAATTTTGCATCTTTTTTATATTTTCCTAATAAATTATATTTACATTTTCGAATTTTCCATAAAAACTTATAATTTTTCTGCAATTATTAAACTAATATTTCTATTTACGAAACTCCAAGCTAATTTATGTATAGATTTATTTATTTATTTATTTATTATTTACTTTTTTATATTTTAAACACAGTTCTAAAATAATACTTTTTTTTTTTTAACGTTATACAATTTTAAATAAAAAATTACAATTTTTATTGTATAACTTATACAAAATAATTTTCACTTCGAATCTCCCAAATGTATGTGAGATTAGATATTTTCAAAGAAATAATAAAATTTTAAAGCAGTAACACTTATATTTAAGTTTTTACCAGTTGTATAAATATTTAGTGCACTCTAAATACATTTATCTGTAAAGTTCTAACTCAACATCATTTTTCATTTGCACAAAAAAATGACAGATTACATTTCAGATTTGTTTCCACAGGGATCATTCTAGAACACAAAAAAGGGCAGGGCGCACATTACATAATAAGGGCAATTTTGCTGAAAAGGACACATCATTTCATAAAAAGGGCATTTTTGTAATAAGTGCATATACCAATAAACTGGTGGGGAGGGAAGTCTGGCAACAGCTTAAAGTGCTCTTTAGTTTAAAAAATCCAGTAACATTTCTAATTTCCATAACTTCACCATTTGAAAAGTATTAAAAATAGCAAAATGAAACTGATATTCTTGATTTTAATTGTTAAATTGTTTACTACTAGGGGGCTCTGCTCCCTGCTCGCTACGCTCACCAACCCCCGTTCTGATTTCACATCCTCTTAAAACCTCGTTATGTATCCTGTTTTAAAAAGATGATGATGATGATATCACGAACGGCGACTATCTTCTGTAATCAGGTTATAATGCTTTTTCATTTAACTGGTTATAATGCTTTTTCATTTAATTCATCTTTTTTTATTTTTAATATTCATGTGTAAACACAATTTTTATGATGTAATTTTCTTTATTTCCTGCTTTCAACATGTGATCATTTAATTAGTATTTTAAGCTTTCATTATTGTTTTTAATAGTCTCGTGCAAATACATTTTTTATTTGAGATAAAGCATAATCCTTTGCGCTTATTTAGAAATTGGCAACAATATAAAAAAATGACTTTTTTCAATAAAAGATTCTTTACTCTATTTTTAAGGATTTTTTGAGTTTTTATTGTCCGACCGTGATAATTTTTTTAATTTCTGAAAGCTTGTTATATTTCGCGTCTGGTGGTATGATTTTCGAATCCGTAGGATGGCTAGAAAAAAATTAATAGCTGCTCAAAAAAGTCCCTAGTAAAAAAGCGATGAGAATAACCCGGAATATCTACGCAGAATTTGATTGGTCCATTTCTAAATCGTTTTTGGCTCAGTTCCAGATTACTTTTTTTTAATATAGAAGGATATTCACAGTCATTTCCCCCTTTTCCTACAACATTCAAAAACTTCTCTCTCTAAAACTTTTATTCACCAGATAACTTTTTCCCGGTTTTGGCAAAACTGGTTTTGAAAAAGCTACAAAATAAAAGTTCTAAAGCTACTTCTCAAATTTTTTATAGAACTTATTTAAGTTATCATGTTGTCAAAGGCCAGAATGTCTGATCTAATACTACATTTCACTAGAGAAGGTGAAATTAATCAATGACCCTGTTACCCTTTACGTCTTGTTCAATGGAAAAAATGCTAAATGGAAAGATGAATCGCTCAAAGTCAAATATTAGATATACTAGGGCATTTCACGGAGAAATAAAAAGATAAAGAAGAGTACTCCTGATGTACCTTACTAGCATTCTAAAAATAAAAGATAGGTAAAAAAAATTTGAAAGTACAATGCAAACAAGGCAGTATTTCTTTGCAGGAATAAAAGGAGTGTAGAATTCTACCTGGAAAAAGGGCAAGGAGGGTAAAATTCCACCTGGAAAAAGGGCAAGAAGGGTGGGATTTTATCTAAAAAGGGCATGAGGGCAGGCCGCCCTTCTGAAGCTCTCTAAAATGATCCCTGGTTTTCATTCTAACAAGTAAAAACATTGCCAATATCACACATAAAAAATCAATTAGAAATGCAAAAATCGTCTGTAAATGAGAGATAAAATTTACAATACAGTAGAACTCCAATTATCCGAATCAATTGGACCCCATTCGGATAATCAAACATTCGGATAATTGGATTTTTTCCGAAAAAAGAGTCTATTTTAATTAGTTAGTGTAAGTATGGTTAAAAGGGGAGAAAAAAACTATTTTTAAATAAAAAGATCTTTTAGTTAATTAAATGAAAAGGCAACACTTTTACATGTTAAGCGTACTTACAAGTGCTGTGCATTAGTACAGTATGTACGTACCTTACTGTAAATGAAAGTCATTGCTTGCTGAACATCTCAGTCAAAGTAAGCTGTTTGACAGTCTTCATCTGTTTTCGGGCAGCCAAGTCGTGCATCCGCTTGACAGTGAGAAGTTGCATGTGATCACACTCAGGCTGAAGCACCATCCACTTCAACGCAGTTTCAAGGCCGGCAAATGCTTCACTAGCTGATGGTCCCGTGTCTGCTTCAACTTCGACATTAAGGTCATCTTCTTCCTCGACACTTTCTTCTCTCACACTTTCATAAGTCCATCATCATTTAGAATTTGAAACCCAGGTGGGCCGGGCCGGCCACCTGGCGACGGACAACAGCCAATAATCGAACTGCACTATGAGACAGTGACTCATCATCCCAATAATGTTCGCGCTGCACCTACACTAGATTCGCGGTGGGAAGGACAATAGCGCGTGTAGACAGAATCATTATTTTGCAAATCGCAGTACGTTTCCATCTTAATTTTTTTTCTGAAATTCTGAACGCGATTCGGATAGTCGGAGTTCGGGTAATTGGAGTTCTACTGTACCTACAAAAAAAAATTTTTAAAAAATAGTCTGCTGCTTTAATGGTAATATCAGAATGAAATTTTTTTCCTTGATATAAACATTTTTTGCAGCCAATTGCAACGTTTGGAGTAATACTCTATATAGGAAAATTCTCTATATGAAAGTTGACCACTGGCTACAGAGTGTAATATAATGGAAGGAACAAGCCTTGATATGGACAATTCAGGTTTGGAAGAAAAACTAAAAGATGAAGTAACGAATGCTCTAAAATATTGCAAGACATTGTTAGAAAATGATAATCTGTTTAAAAATTCATCATCTGATAATATTTCTTAATTTATGCATTCTTCCAACATTATTAAAAAAAATTCATGTTAAGAAATTCTTTTTATGGTGATTTTTAATGCCATTTTATGTTTTGAATATTTTTGTGATATGCATCATCACCCAATAAATTATATATTTATATAATTAAAAATGTCAATGATGGTAATGATAAACATTTTTGTATTTCATCAGTTAAGATGCTGCAAGATATTTAGAACTAATCAAATATTAAAAGTATATATTATTTTGTAAATGTTTTCCTAATCAATTATTTTTTTTAAAATAGAAAATCCAAGTAAAAAAAAGTATGCATTATTTTATATCTATGATAAATAAATAAATAAATGAACATAAATGTTAACAACAATAGTAAGTTTTAAAAAAATATGAGACTTCTAGACATAAATTATCTTGGATTTTCGTCGACAGAAATATTAGTTTAATAATTGCAGAAAAATGATAAGTTTTTATGAAAAATTCGAAAATGTAAATATAATTTATTAGGAAAATATAAAAAATTTCAAAGATCCAGAATTCACACTTCTGCTTAAAACGTACAACGCGGCAAAAATATAAAATTATATATTAAAAAAAAAAAAAAAAAAAAAAAAAAAGGCATAGGATGTGACAGAACCCTTGCATTCTGTACTGGAATCGCGAACACTAGATCTGTGCCACGGAGGCCATGTTCAGAATAGCAATCTAATGGGTATTTCAAACGTACGCTGAACTTTAACCCCGAATTTCTCAAAAACTAAGGGCCATTTGAAGGAAACCTTTGACCTGAATAGTTAGGGGCATGATCCCTACTACATACCTTAAAATAATCAAAATCTGTGCCCATCATGTTTGGCGGTCCCCTTGTAAGTACTATACCATAAAATCCCAATTGTAAGCAACCCCCCCCCCCCCACCCCCAAACTTTTTATGCAAAAAATTAATTTTAAAATACAGTTAGAGAGAATTTTCCATCTTTTGACTTTTTTGGCAGATTTACGCTTACATTTTTATACAATATCAATGAAGTCCCCCCCCCCCTCCACATGGAATGTTCGCTTTCCTTCTCTGCCTCTCCCCTCTTCCCCACCACAAACAGCTTAAAATCTTGATAATCTGAAATTCTTCTGTAGTTTTTGTTGCTTGCTAGTAACAATAAATAAAAAAATCAATCATCTAAACCACAAACTCTTCCCCCCTCCCTTCTCAGCATACAGTTTAAAATCTTTAAAACACTTTATAAAGAAATATATGCTTTATCTGTTTCTCTCTAGTAACAATAAATAAATAATTAACCATTAAATTATCCCTATATCCCAAAATATGTGCTCCCCCCTCCCAGCCAAAAAATAAAAAAATAAATAATAAATAAAACTTAAAATATTCTTCTGTTCTCTTTGTTTCTCCCTTGTAACAATAAGTAAATAATCAATCATTTAAATCCCCATCCTCCGAAATGTATACTTCTCCTTCTTCCTTCAGCATACAAAGTTTTTAAAACTCTTTATTAAAAAAATATATGCCCTATTTGTTGCTGTCTATTAACAATAAATAAATAAATAATCAACTATTTCAACTACCTCTATACACCCAAAATGTATGCTTCTCCCCTTTGCCATCCCTAACAAAAAAAAACTTTAAAACTTTTTTTTTTAATCTTTTGTCCTATTTGTTGCATTTTATTAAAAATAAGTAATTAAAAAATCATCTAAATTACAAACCCCTTTCTTAGAAATTCATGTTTCCCACCTTTATCCTCCAGAATACAAAGTATTAAATTTTCAAAACTCTTATTTGAAGAAATTTTCTGCTCTATTTGTTGCTCTCTAGTAAAAATAAACAGATAATCTGCTATCTAAATTATCTCTCTACCCACAAAATATCTGCTTCCCTCCCTTTGTTACTCCCTCTCAGAAAAAAAAAAATCTATCCTATTTGTTGTTCTCTCTCTATTAACAATAAGCAAATAACAAATCATTTAAAGTACGAATCCCCTTCCTTGAAAATTCATGTTTCCTCCTCATGCCCCCAGAATACAAAATTTGAAAATTTTAAACTTAGTATTTTAAGAAATATTCTGTTTATTTGTTGCTCTCAAATAATAATAAATAGATAATCTGCCATCTAAATTAGCTTTCTAACCTGAAAAGTCTTCCCTTCCCCACATAAAAAAATTTAAAATCTCTAAACCTCTATTTTTAAAAATCTGTTCTCGTGTAACAATAAATGAATAATCAGTCATCTAAATTACCTTCTTTTCTCCAAAAGTAACACTTTCCGTTCTGTCCCCAACCCACCAAATAGTTTAAAATTTTTAAATTAATATTTAAAAATTTTCTTCCATATTTCTTATTTTGCAAGTAAGATGACTCATCTAAAATCTTCATCCCCTTCGAAATTTTTGCTCCGTCCTTTCTCAAAATTTCTAAATATAAGAAAGGAAAGCAAAATTATTTTCCTCTTTTTTGCAGTTTAGCTGTTCTCAACCCTGAACATTAAATCATAAAAAAAAAAAAAAAAAAAAAAAAAAAAAAAAAAAGTTTTAAATATTTTTGAGTTTGTGTGCTTGGGGGTGGGGTGATATTCATGAGATGAGGGGGACAGGAGGAGAGAGGCAGAGAGTTTGGGAGGAGAGGATAATTTAGGTGGTAGATTATTGTTACTAATGAGTATTAAATAGATCAGAAGAGAAATTTAAAATTAAAGAGTTATACAAGTTAAACTATACATGTTTGGTACAAGAGGAAGCAAAGGTGGAAGAAGTAATTTCGTGGGGGGGGGGGGGGGGGGGGTTAGATGATTGATTATTTATTGTTACAATACAATAACAAATGAAAAAGAACAATTTGAAGAATTTTTTAGATTTTTAATTTGTTTAGGGATTTATTGTTGGGGGGGATTTTAGGAGGGCATTCAGATTATTCTTTTTTAAGAGGTAATCTGCCGAAGCACGGAAGATTTTTACCCCTGTATTTACCTTTTTTACTTCTAAATGAGTGGTAAAAATAGGGTTTTAATCAGGGTTGGGTTTTTGACATCAAAAACTGGTTTTTGACATGACAGTGGTAAAAACTGTGTTTTTACCGGTTTATTCCGTCAAAAACCTATAATTTTCGATTTTCCTCCAATTTATGGTGTAAGTGTAGCATACAATACATTTCTAGATTGATTTTACCTTGTTGTTCTTGTTATTATTATTATTTACAATTACATTTGTTAAATTTATTTAAAAGAAGATCATTTCTTAATATAGGAAAGATTTAAAAATACAAGAGTAAAAGAAAAGAACAATGTCATAATCTTCACTAATATAGATTCTACTAAATGCAATTAACATTAATATTAAATGATAATAAAATATTATAATTATTAAATAACATTCAATATAGATTTTTAATGAAGTACATTAAAATTATTTTAGAGATGCAAAAATGCTGTTTGTTACATTGTATGACAGTAGATGTTAAGCATAGACTGGCAGTGAATAAAATTGAATATTCTTAGATATAATATTTTAAAATGCATATCTTATGTATTTCATAAATGCAATTATGGTGATTTTCATTTGCACTTCAATAAGTAGCATCTTAAAGTTTTGTTTTCAACAATGTAATAAATTGTACCGAAATTATACACATTGTTTAATCTAATACTTATAGGTTACAGGATTTCTTTAAAAAATCAAATTTTTTTAGACTATGCCAAATAGCTTAAGATTATTGTAGAGATCTTCTAACAGAGCTGTACACGTATTAGTCTAATGCAATTCTTTTTTGTTTTTCTTGGATAAATATACTTTAGAGTCTTTTTGATACTGAATATTTCATGTAAAACAACTTAATATTAAAGATAGAATGAAAAAAAAAATGTAAAAACAAACTGTACTAAAAATGGGTTTTTGACAGTTTTTGACATTTTTGACAAGGAGGTTTTTGACATGACGGTAAAAACCATGGTTAAAACCTGTAAAAACCGTCATGCATCAAAAACTTGCCAACTCTGGTTTTAATGACTTAAAAGAAAAAAAAAAAATCTTGATTATAAGCCCTCCTCCCAAATTTAACTGCTTTTACTTTTGAAAAGGGGGGGGGGGGCTTACAATCGGGATTTTATGATACTTTAATTTTCATTGCTTTTTATTTTAACAGTACACAATTTTTAAAGAAATTTTATTTAGAACTCAAAAAATGATTACAAGTGTTGTTGTATTAAGCTAGTCATAAACGATTTCATAGTTTATTCTGCATGAGATCAAACTTGGAAAGCAATCTTTCTACTGAGGAAGAGTTAGCAAAACCATTTGTCAAGTGCATTATAAAATTTATACATTCAAAATCACTATTTTCAAATTTTTCATTACTGTTCACCAAATATTGTAATATATTAGTTACACTTTAAGAAAAGTAAGATTATGAAATGTATGTTTGTATATGAAATATTATTACATAAGACACAGAAAAACTCCATCCATATTTAATAATTATTAAAATATTAATATTATTAATTATTAATTATATATACATAAATAAATAATATGACATATTCACATAATTGGACAGTTTGAGTAATTGAAGTAAGCTAAAGTTATTTTGGCCACTTTTGAGTGGCTAAAACCAATTTTGACCCATTTTAGAAAACCAGTTTTAACCACTGTCCTGGTTAAAATTACAACCCTGTCCTCATCAGATATAGATTTTGTAGCGCTCAACTATCCAGACATTTGCAGCAATCGGCAATCAGTATTTGCCGATTAATTCAGCCTTTACAGCATTTTATTTTTTTTTTTTCCTCAGAGTTATATAATTTTGATATGTTTCATTAGAAAAATTAGTTATTTTCTTTCTAAATTATATACTAAAAGTTATTCTAAACTATAACTAATAATTCTAAACTATTCTTGTTTTTATTTTTTCTCAATTAATTCATACTTTTAGTGCTTTTTGAAAATCAATGAGCAAAGGGGAGTGGGGGCAAATATTTATACTGACGACTAGAATTGTTTGCTGGCTACCAGATTTTATCAAATTTGTAAAGCTTTGATGGTAACTATATGAAAAAGTATAAATATTTTGTCTTCATAAGAAATATAATATTTTTATAATGGAGAATTCTTTAATTTAAACTTTTAATATAAGTAATTAAATATTTGTATAATATCATTGTAGTTTGTATATGCTGGTGACCACCTTGTTCATCATTATCCTACATGGCAGTGGGCTAAAGGAGATGAAGCAAATTTGAAGCCATATTTGCCTCCTGATAAACAGTTTCTTGTAACAAGAAATGGTAAATACGTTATGAATGGTTTGTAGACTTAGATTAAGTGATGTGTAATTCTCATTTGGTATTAAATTTCTTATTACAGTAACCCCTCATTATATCATGCATGTTAGAAACAACAAAAAAGTATATGTTCAGAGTTGCCACTTACTACCCTAATCAGGTGCAGATCCAAGAATGGGGATCGCCGCTCCCAAAATAGTTTTAACAGACTTGTTTTCTTTTGAACTCACATGTTTTTATAATATCTCATTGTTAATTTTTCTTTTCTTGCTTTCTTTTTTTAATTAAAGTTTTTATGAAATGTTAAAAGAAAAAATATCAATGAAAGAGTGAAAATGTCATTTAGGCCAATCGTCCGTGTTATAGCTGAATATTTTCAAGGCAGGACCAGTTGCTAGTAGACCCATCATTCAATCTTAATACTTCTAAACAACTGTCTTCACCTTAATGAATTAAACACTTTTTACCGTTCTTCAAAAAGTCATCTCAGTGAAAATAAAGAGGGTAAGGAATGGGTCAGACAAAAGAAATCTGAATTAGTTAACAGCCCGAGTTGCCTGATATTTTCTTTTGTTATACTATTTGCTTAATCTTACTAATCAGGCTACTGAATTTTTTTTTAATATTTCACAAGTCAGAAACTTTTTATTATTTTATTCCTGTGTTTGAACCTACAAGAGGACTGCCAAACATGATGCCCACAGATTTTGATAATTTTAAAGTATGTTGTAGGGTTCATACCCCTAAATATTCAGGTCAAAGGTTTCCTTAAAATGAGCCTTAGTTTTCGAGAAATTTCGTGTTAAAGTTCCGCATGTGTTTCAAATACCCATTAGTTTGACAGTCTTAACAAGGTCTCCCGTGGCACACATCTAGCGTTCGCACTTAGAGTCTCGGAGCTCAGGGTTCTGTCCTATCATGTGCCTTTTACTTTTTTAAATTAATTTTATATATTTGACGTGTTACAAAATTTAAACAAAATCTAGACATAAATTAGTTTGGAATTTCATCAATATAAATATTAATTTCAAAATTGCACAAAAAATAAAAATTAAATTAAATAAATCACAAAAAATTTGAAAATGTAAATGGAATTTATTAGGAAAATATCAAAAAGTTCAAAGATGCAGAATTCATAATTCTGCATAAACTTGTAACTCATCAAATATATAAAATTTATTAAAAGTAAAAGGCACATGATAGGACAGAACCCTCAGCTCCGGGACTCTAAGCGCGAACGCTAGCTCTGCGCCACAGAGACCTTGTTCAGACTGACAAACTAATTTAATTTATTACAAAATTTATTGTGATTTTTTTTTTTTTTTTTTTTTTTACGGATACATTTTTTCTCTATTGCAGTGCCTTGTTATAAACGCTGTAAAGAAATGGAGTATACAGATCACCATGAAGAACTCTTAGAAACTGATGATGAAGATGGAGGTTGGATTGATACACATCATTATTCAGGTATATTAAAAAACCTTAACATACAGATATTTCATTATATATTGAAACAAAGTTTTTTTTTAATTTCAGTAGCTTAAATGTAAAATACCATAACCATACTTGTTTTTTGCATATTATCTATTTATAAAATCACTAGTTGACCCCTCCAGCACTGCCCAGGCCTGTGATAACAGACTGGACTGTGCTATCTATGCATGCTCTGTTTTTTTTTTTATATTTTTAAACGAAAGACTGGTATAGCCTGGCCTGGCCCTATGATAATAACCTTAAATATAACTAAAATCAGCATTGAATATATATATTTATATTTAAACAAAAATATTTCCAAACAAACCTAATATTGTGGACCCTGTTGCCATCCATCAATAGCATACACCCTCAATTTGTATGAGTTTATATTTTTAAATGAAAATCTATCCAAGTGAACTAAGGGGTCCTCGGTATAGTGATTGCTGATTTAATTTCTGACATTTAGATATATTAAACTTTTAATTCTGACCAAAAGTTCCTTAGAAAACCTAAATAATATTAAACATCCATCCTCACCCTCCCTCTTTTAAACTTAAAATAATATCTCTCTCTCTGTTGAAGATGTAGATTTCCCAGTGAATGTACACAAACGGAAACTCCTTCGCAAATATTCTAGAGCAGAAAAACAAGGCATTTAAGCATGTATTTTTTGTTTTAATGTATTTCGAATAGTTAAATTGATGTGCGCTTCAGAAGATGCAAAAAAAAAAAAAGTGTTTTCCGATTCTCGGTTCTTTATTTGTAGAACGAGATTTTGGATGCATTGCTGTCACTTTTTATGCCATTTTGTTATGTTCATTATGGATATCAATTAATAAAAAAACTAATTAAAAATTCAAAAAAATGACTTTGAGTAATAGTTTGGAATAATTAGAGACATAGAGGTCTGTAGACTGTGAAATCTTGTAGCTCTGTGTGCAGCGGTCTCTAAAACACAGCACACAGACAGACAAACAAACTTCTTTCCTTATTATCATAGTTTGGTACTTTCCTGTTAGAGGTGGTAACTGTCTTGGCAAAAGGAAAAAAAAAATTCATCTGTATTTTCTGGCAACCTATTTACTGTTACACAATCAATTTTTTCAATATTTATGCAAATTATTTATATCCAGAAGCCGTTATCTGTTATTACAGTTGAACCTCGAAAATCCAGAATTGGCTGGACTGCGGCGATTCCGGATTTTGGAGATCTGTTAAAAAAAATGTTTATGATAGTATAATAACATACAAAATGCAATTTTTTCCCCACTGCAAATAAACTACGATCAAATTGACGAATTAAATAATAAGATAGGAATAATACAGTAAAATATAACACCTGTGCTGAAATTAAATATACATGTTAAAACACAATAAATTAAAATATAATACACAATAGATAATACAGTATAGGATCTATTATCAGTGTCCTGATTTTCAGAACGCTCTAAAAATCTGAACACTCAACGATTTGAAACCGAAACTTTCAATTAAAAAAAAAATTGGTAGATTTTTTATTTTCTTTCTCACATCTTATTGAAGAGTTAACATGCTTTATTATTCAATATTTTAAATATTTTTAACTTTTCTCGTACATATCAAGATATCGTAAAATCTCGTTATCCCCCCTCGCAAACGCGGTAAAAAACCATAAAATAAACAGAGGTGGCCCAGTTACGATACTCCACAAAATACAAGCGTTGAATGAACACAACCGTCAGACATATGTTCTTTTTTGGATAATTTTCATAACTTCGCATCAGCAAAATCGTTAAAAATATGGAAGAATTAACTACATATTCTGAAATTTCATACTTTTCTTTCTTAAATGCCAAAATCTATCAAAATTTTTTTTTTAATTTTAACCCTTTGAAATAAAATATTTTTTAAACATCGTCATGCTTTTTGTTTTCTCTTTCTATCCCTTCTTTCTTAGAACACGTTTTTGAAGATAGAAAATCTGATTTTCATGACAACAGGAAGCCTATGTCGTCTAAAAGCACACCCACAATTCGGCCAATCAGAGAGATCAAATCAGGAGAATGGACAAGTGTGTTCTCCTGAAAAAAATTGATTGATTTTTTTTCTTTTTCACATCTTATTGAAGAGTTAACATGCTTTATTATTCAATATTTTTAATATTTTTAACTTTTCCCATACATATTAAGATACCGTAAAATCTCATTATCCCAAAGAGTGTTTATTTCCTCATGATTCAGCTGGGAGAGAAAACGAGTGACAGAGAAAAGTGATAGGATTCCTTTACTGTTTAAGGCCATTCCCAGAATATTGTACTTAGCATGTTTTATTTATTTATTTATTAGAAAGGCTGATTTTTTGGGATTATTTGAAAATTTTTAATTTTTTTACAAAATTGCGGGGGAGAGGCGAAATAACGGGATATTACGGTAATTATGTATTCCTTTATCTCCATTTTATGTATCTAAAATTACTTATTCATTAAAAAATACTCAAATAAAAATAAGGAACCTGACAAAATATTTTTTATGATGATTTTTTTTTAAAACACTTCAACGTTCTCAAGGGTTAAAAAGTGCAAAATTCTCTCACTTTATTGAGAATCCTGTTCCTGTTTTTTTATGCCTTTCTTAAATTGCCCGTTTTTTTGTTAATTAAAGTCTTTTAATTAACGGTCAGGCAATATAAAAATATACCAGAACATGTCCATATTTATTTATTTAATTTTGAGTTAAAAGTGTTTAACTGCATTCCACGAGAAAAATGGAAATTACAGCTAAGTCTTATTTCAAAAATTAATAAAACTGAAATCGGTAAAATGTCCAGATTTTAGAGATTTCCAGAATTTGGATGTCCTCATTTTCGAGGTTCAACTGTATATGCAAACAGAAGTAATGTATCACATATATGTAAATAGAAATAATTTTTGTAATACGTACATAAACCTGCATAATAGTTCATCTGTTTTGTTTTCCCATTAGTTTATATCATTTGTCAACAAATATCACTTTTTAAGTCTGGATTGCATCATGCTTTTTTTTTTTTAAATTACCAAGGCCTTTATAACAGCGAAGTACTAAATCATTAAATAATTACATTTATATTTTACAGATATAATCCAAAATATATTTACTATATTCATGCATACATAATGTGCACTTTTATCCAAAAGTATTAGGATGTATGGATGTGAAGTGTTCACAGAATATTTGCTATATGAAATCATGTATAATTTCATTAAATCACTGATTTTTTTTTTTTTTTTTAATTATGTATTTCAAAAGTCAGATTGCAAATCATTTTAAAATTTTCTACACTACAGATTATCAAAAATAATTTTGTTGATTTCAAAGGTCTTTGATAGGCTTTCTGAATAATGTAGTTGTAAGATTTCCTGTCAAATCTTATACAGGTATCCTTCACTTAGTGCAGTTTCAGTTGCTGCAATTTTCAGTTTAACGCCATAAACTTTTTTAGATGCTCCTTTTAGTGCAGGCAAAATTTTTATTTAGTGTGCAAAGCACGAAATGGGTTATCCTTTTTTTTTTTTTTTTTTCTAGCAAGATGACGGTGAATTTTTTAAAATGAAATTTTGAGAAAATGACTGAAAAAGAAAAATTAAAAAATAATTATAAGAAGCTTTTCAAATTCCTTAGACTGTGTTTGATAGATGTAGACCCAGACATCAGTGAAAGTATGAGAGTGCACGGAATATTAGCAAATAAAATTTTGTGTTTCTGCAAGATGTATTCCAAAAAGAAGAAAAAACTGTGCAATTGGAATCAATGTTTTTGCTTAAATAAACTTGAGTAAAGTTGATAAAAGTTTGAAGTAACCCAATTTGAATTACAATAAGTTTTAAATCAAATTATGTAATTTTAAAAAAATTAACCAAATGGTAAGTAAGCTAACATAAATAGCATAAAGATTTGTAGTAATGTAGAATTAAAATTAACATTCAATTTTCCATGTTTCTCGATTGTAACTTATTAAGTTAGCTCACGCATTTAATGTTAATGGAAATTCATGAAAACTGGATAAACTTTTCTTAAAGTTCCAAATCAAGCTATAATATGTATTTCCTAACAATAATACACCGAAAACAATATCCTAATACATTATTACATTGTCTATTTATGTATATAGAGTTTTTGAGAAAGTTTTGGCTGTGGATCTATTGTAGTTTTTCCCATATAATGTACTTTTCAATTAGTCCGATAATAACGTGGGTTAATTAACCACATTAATAGATAGAAACCTGTACATATAGTTACATAAAAAGTCAAAATATTGGATTATCTACTTTAAGTAATTAGTGCTATTGAACAAATATTTACAAACTTTCAGGTTTCAGGGGCATATATAATACAAACAAAGAATGTATATTAGTCGAATCTTAAAATTTGCATAAAGACACTTAGAAAATTACATAAGAAATCAAAATATTAGGTTATCTACTTTAAGTAATTTGTGTTATTGGCCAAATAACTACAAACATTAAATTTTCAGGAGTATTATATAATTCCAACATGTATGACCTTGATTTTCATGAAGTTTTCTCTGTTTAAACTTCTTAGTTTAAAAAAAAAAAATACTGAAATGTCAGTAAGGCTCAGTAGAATTTTCCTGTGTCTTTGTCCTACAGTAATAGTGTAACAATTTGATTAATTTAAAATTTGATAAATGCTATTGGGGTAATAATAATTAACTATATAATATTTAGTTATTTGTTGAAGAACTAAGTAGGCTAATTGTTTTTCATATAACGTTTTTCTGTGGTTGAATGTCAGCTCTTTGAGAATTCGGTTGATATTAAAATTTCACCATTCACTGAAAAAAATGCACATTTTCAAAGTTCATTTAAAGTTTTAATTGCCGAAACGTCAGTGAAGGCTTACTGTGGAGACCCGAAAAGTGTTTGGTTTCTGTCTGTCGGTCTGTCTGTGTCTGTCCGTCTGTCTGTTCCACGATAACTGCCGTAAAAATGATCCGATTAGTTTGATTTTTGGTAGGTATGTTGGTGAGATACCCGGAATTAGCTGTATAGTTTTTAGTTACATTTGGTTCATTCGTTCAGAAAATATAGAACATTTCTTTTTTTATCATAATGCTTTCCTATGGGAATTCAGACGATTTTGAAATTTTTCAGTCGTTGAAAATAAAATGTCGCATTTGATTTTAATGTATTTAAACGGTAAGTTATGAAGGCTAAAATTTATCAAGTCAGGTGTTAAATTATTTATATTAATTTGAAATTTTGTTTATACATTCGTCAGACTTTTTAAATTAGGTGTATAACTTTTGGTGCAATTTTATACATCTGTTCGAATAATATAATACATCTATTTTATCACTTTTTGCAAATATTAAAATGCATTCATTTTTATTTTCCTTTTCAATTTAACAGTAACTTAGCAACCATATTTCAAAGAATATCAAAATGATAAAATTTAAGTAACTCAGACGATTTTGCTACAATATTTTATTCGCAAAATAAAATATTATTGGAGGATTTTAATATTTTATTGAAATAAATGAGAATTTATTTTGTACAAGTTACCTTTTAACTACTATAGAATGATAGCCGAAACATTTTTATATGAGATATTATTAATTTTCTGGAAGAGATGTAGATTTTTCGTGGTTGAAAATTAGTATTATTTTAAAAATAGAATGTAATATCTCGTACAACGAGATAGTTAATCTAAAGAAATTAGCGTAGTAAAACGCATCCATACAGCCTGAAATAGCACAATTACTGGAAACTGAGATCATAAAATGTTATCACAAAAAATACATTATAGCGCCAAATCAAGGTTGCTATTTAGTGAATTGGCAGTGGGCACGATTATGAATGATTACACAATAGGTTTAAAAGTTTCCAAATAAGCCTATTTTGGGGAGATTTTAGTACGCTATTGCCATTGAATTAGATCAGGATGTGTTGTGTCTTACCTCTCATTAAATTAACACACAACAAGATAACTAAATTACCTGGATATTCATTTAAGTTAAACCTTTTTACTCAATTACTTAATTAAATTACTACTGCAAGAGAATTATGCCATTTTAACAATTACTTTTAAAACCTTGTTCTTATTTACTCAAATTCTGAATTTACTTGATTATTTTACATTATAGATTTTGACTATTTAGATTGACATTTACATTTAAATAAAATAAATTATATTGGCCCACAATTACAAAACAAGTTAATCACTAAATAAAATTATATGGAAGTGCGTTGTGTTCTTGCTCCCATAATTAAGTTATATAAAAACCAACAATAACTCCAAGTGCGTGGTCAAAGTGAA
Organism: Maratus michaelseni; assembly: GCA_963931845.1. Classification (NCBI taxonomy): domain Eukaryota; kingdom Metazoa; phylum Arthropoda; class Arachnida; order Araneae; family Salticidae; genus Maratus; species Maratus michaelseni. The sequence continues at coordinate 306,796,255 of OZ007589.1, forward strand.
TCATGTCTTAATAAAATCTTAACTCATTTGTAAATCCTTCTCTCTAAATAAAAGTTAATCTTCCTCTCTTCTATCATTCAAAAATACTAAGAAATGAGACAATTTTAGTTCCATAATTACAAATTCAAAACAATTCAACAAAACAATTTGAAAGCTAAAACACCTGAAAATTCAATCAAAAAAAATGTAATTTAAACTCTTACGAACTTCAATGGTCTCATTTCATTAGCAAACTCAAAATTAATCACCATCATAATTCTTCTTCTTCCTGAAATAAATCTTATATCTGAAAAGTAAAATGTTCTCCTGAAACATAACGCGATGTAACTAGTTGATTCAAAAATATATATAAAAGGTAAATCACCATTATCTTACAAATTCAACATATCAAAAATAACTCACAATTCTCCATCAAAGATAAAAACCCAATTTACCTCAACCCCATTTCAAAACATATACATTACCCTCACATCAACCAGTTCCAACGGTTATTCTCTCAAGTCTAATTTATTGAATACAGACAACTTCTTAACTGAAAATCACGCGAGAGATAATTAAATTTAGACTGTACTAAATTTACATTCTTACTATTAAAATTTATACTTAAAAGTTAACAAGCATTAGACTTTACATAAGCTGTCTGTATTCCCCTAATTCCAAATAAATTCATATCTTCTAAAGCTGAAATAAAATAAATAGAAAGAGATGCACTGCAAGGTAAATGAACACAATTCGTTTTGTACAGGAATTAATTATTTTATTGCACATAGTACCTTACAGTAACCAACATCGTTACTCAGTTAATTTCAAAAGGCTTCATTTAAAGCAATTATTCACAGCTTATCTTATTCGTACATTTACTTGAATAATTAAATCAATACTATATTACAAATCAAACAATAACTATATTCAAATAAATTCCTGTAACATTTTATTGAAGTGATAAATTGGAGCTACTGGCAGTCTATGCAAAAAGGATTAACTTAATGGAGTCATTTAAGAGAACTTAAGTTAAAGTGAATCTTAATTCACAGTCTAGAAATAATAAAATAAAATAAAAAAAATACCGGTAAGTTAATTCATGCATGATGAAAATTATTAAGAGAAGGAAAGGAAAGAAAAAGAACTTATCATCATGACAGCTCCGGAGCTGATTCACTTTGCTTAACACCTTACATGTTCGCTTCTCGTCTCCAACTGACAGACTTGATGTTCCCACGCCAAGCCCTTGATTTACCTTCAACTTCTTGACACATGCGCACCGACAAATAGTGCCCCTCAAAATGACACTATGTATAAAGAAAGATGTTGACCTGCGCCATATTATTTCACAAAACTGATGAACTTTGCCTTAAAAAATATTCACGCCATCTTTTGCAGTGATTTCAAAATTGCATAACTTAATTGAATTTTTAAAATGTGTGAATCAATGCGCTCTCTTCCGGTCACATGGGGACGCGCTGTTGTGCCGTGGTCACATGGTGACGCTATTCTTTGCGCGGGAATTGTGATCTTGTTGCCATTTTGAAGAATAGGAAAACTTAGGAAAACAGATAAGAATGAAAAAACACATTACAACAAAAATGTTAATAAAAATATAAATAGACTCCAAAAACGTTAATAAAAATATTGACTCCAAAAGCTTCTAATTAAACTCAGTAGCTCCATAAATGTTATTCAAACACAAAAAACTCCAGTAACTCCTAATTTCAAAATTATTGCCTGACAATTATATCTTTGGAAATAAAAACAACAAATTAATTAGAGAAACATAATACCTGAAAATTTCACAATTGAGAAGAAGAAATTGCGCATTTTTCATCCTCCCAAGAGCCAATTAAAAAATATCAATTTCACCAACACAATTACTTGGTTACTAAACCCAAATGATAATTGTATAATAATTAATTCATCATAGATTTTGGTAGACAGTGTGAGAATTATAAACAAAAATTCTGTGCCAGAAGAATATAAATAAAAATTAAACAACTTTAGCTATTGAATCAACCTGAAAACCATAACTGCAACTTTAACTTTAACTATGAAAAACAACAATTAGTATTAAAATAAACAAAACAGCCCATAATTACACAATATTATAAAGGTTAATAATTAGACAATTTAGAAATAAAATAATTTAATAAATATTTAAATTTAAGTTGTGTTAGCGACACAACAGATGTACTTAGCAGTGCCGAAACTAGCCTTTTTGGCGCTCGGGGCAAACATGGATTTTGGCGCCCCCCCCCCCCCCCTCCTCCGGAAGGAAAATTTCTAAAGCGAATTTTTTCTAAGTTTCTAAAATTTAAAGTATATAATCAGATAATCTGTAATACTGAACTACGTAATCAGCTTTGTCAAATACGGATTCATTAAAACCTTGAAAATGGAATCGAAAGGAGCCGAAAAATATTCCGCTTTATACAGTTTTTCACCTTAGGAAGTATAATTATTGATAATCTTAGGGGCGGATTTAAGGGGTCGCGAGGGGCCCCGCATCCAAAGGGCCCCCAAAATCCTCTTTTGAGTTCAACGAGAAAATTATTTTTTATCAAAGGATTTTCTTAGCACTTTTTTTTAAATTAGTATTACTACATAATTTTCATGTAATTTAAATAGAATATTATTTATACCATTTGCTATTCCTAGAAATGTTTTAGTTATGTTTAAATGTTTTTCCTTGTCTTCTTTTCTATTAGCAATTATCAGAACTGTGAACGGTTGTGGAGGGTTGGGGTGAGACTCAAACTTGGATCTGAGCTGAAAGGAACCCTGTTACTGTTAGAGACTTTTATGACTATTTAATTACACAGATTCAGAGTCTAATTAAATCAGATCTGATAAATCTAAATCTGGATCGTGACACTGGTGCTCCTGATTTAGGGGTCCATCACACTTGGTATGCTGTTTACATAAAGCTGATATTTAGAATACATTTGACTTTGTTACTGATTATAATCGACATTTTGCATTTTTAGAGTAGGATAAGATTAAAAACAAAAATAAATTGAGATTGACTATTACAGGGGCACACGATGTATTTGCCCCGGAAATTTACATCTGGATCTAAAAAAATAATTACAGCAAAAGAATGGGGCAGCAAAACATGTAAGAATGGGAAAAATACGATTTTTTTTTGCAAGACAGAGACGACTTTATTAATCATGGCACCCTGTGCGAGGTTCTTTTCTGCGTCTCTACAAATGCTATATTCTTAAAAAAGAAAAAAAGGGAGGAGAGGTTACTATTGTATCTTGCATATGTTTCATCCCCTTAGTTTTTAGTGTCGTTAGCAATAGCCAACTTCGCGCCCTTTAAAGCCGGATCTGTATGTAAAAAGTAATTGTAACAAATGGTATGGCGGCATTTTTCATTTATCTGGAAATGGCCAAAGGACGAGAAAATAATTTGGGAGGATAAAGGCAGGGGCGGCTGCGGTTTTATTAGTCATAACAACTTGGGTATGGTTTTCTCCCTGCACCCCTACAAATGACATTTTTTTTTTTTTCAAAAAAAGTTTTAAAAAATAGTTTTATTTTGCGTATTTTTCAAATTATCCTTTCAAATATTATTTGTTTTTAGTATCCCAGGCAGTCGCCCAACCTCGCCCCCTCTAGCCTCTAATAATACTAGATTGGATCTGGATAAAAAAGTAATTTCAGCAAAAGTAACAGGCCGGCATATATTCTAGTTTCCACCAAGGCCGGCAAAACGCTTAGAATACTTTCACAAAAAGACGAGTAAAAAACTTTTTGGAAGATAAAGCCAGGGGCGGCTCCGGCTTTACTAGCCATGGCGCCCTGTACGATATTTTTTACTGTACCTCTACAAACAAATGCTATACTTAAAAGAAAAAGATTTTACTGAAAATTTTACTTTGGGCATTCATCCCCCAATTTGTGTTTATTGTCCAGGGCAGTCATCCCTCGCCCATGACAAAATGGAAAAAGAAGAAAGCTCCACGCTGTGAGAAAAGGGAAAAAATAGAACAGCCTTCATGGAATATTTTTATCTAATAGAAAAGTCAAAGTGAGGGAATCGTTTGCCAATTATCCATGCTGGACAGTGCAGTACCGTATCCAGACGACGTTGAACAGTGTCATATACAGACATGAGTAGGGACTGACCTTGAAAAATGTTAGTGATTCTCCTAAACCATGGGAAGAGATTTAAATGATAGACGACATAGACATGATACATTTGGAATGGGAGAAAGTAAATAGCCCAAGAAAACAGTTCGTTTTTTATTCATTTGCTATCTTGTATTGTAGACGAATCTATTTGTCTATTTTAATGCATTTGGTTCAGTTTTTCTTTTGGATTTTCCGGTTGTGAGACTTTTTATACAAATTTCATATATATATACATTTCTATATCAAACAACAAACAAAACCTGTATTTGGCGCCCCCTTCGCCTTCTGTTTTGCTGGCGCCCGGGGCATGTGCCCCCTCTGCCCCCCCCTTAGTTTCGGCCCTGGGTCAAATAAATATTGTACAATGACCATCAAAACTGTTTTTCCGAAACAAAAATTGTAATAATACTAGATTTCTGAAATATATAAGTGAAATATATAGTAGATTCAGTTTACATTTCCATAAGTTACTTTTGTACACGAGATATTATTCAACGTGTCAATCAGATACGAGTGTTTCGTGATTGGTAAATATTGCTATTTAGGTATTAGGATAACATGAAATTATTTTCAAAATTTTTGCTTATCGTAATAAAACCACTGTGCAGAACGAAATGGAAGATATACTAGAATCATTCACACAAATAATAGGAAATCATGAATAAAAATTTAATAAGATTACGGAGGGTTCAGCAGGGTTGAGCCCCCCCACCCCCTGAAGAAATGTATTTTTTTTTAATCTAAAAAATAGAATAAGAAATTTATAAGAATGTCAGAATATTATTGCATAAACCGTGTTTAATTTAACGTTTAAGTTCTGAAACCTTCGAATTATTTTATATGCATATAAATATATATGTAGTAATTTAAATAATTTAATTTGCGGATTGTAAGATATTAAATATTATGAAAAGTGAGTTTAAAAAACATTGACTTTCAGAGCTGACGTTGAGGCTCCTGATCTGTAGATTTACTAGTTTATAGATTACTATTTAACTGCCGATCTTTAATCGCAGGCCTATGTCTAAATATTCAGGAACATGCGTGTCAAACACATGACTTGCTCTGACAACTTATCTGTGGCCCGCCAAGCCTTTGACATTTTCCCTATGTTGGATTCAGTTCACGTTTGATGTCGAAAATACACTTTGCATAAATACACTTGCACTAACCGTGGCTGTAGTGTTGTCAAGTTGAAGAATTTTTTTATTCAAAATATCTAACACTGTTTCAGAATAGTAATCTTCTCTTTATTTAATGACAGACATTATATTTTTTAAATAAAGAGAAAATTACCAAGGAGAAAAAAAAGGTATTAAGAAAAATTTCATAATCTTGCAACACTGCTGTGGCATTAGAAATGGTAATCTTCAGAAAGTATAGTATATATATCTAGTCAGATCAAACTCATTTTAAAATTTAAGCTTCAAGAGACTGTAGATGCAAAAATAACTGATTAGAAAGGTACAAAGAACAGAATCTGGAAATCCAAGATTAATAAAATTTTTATAGTATTTTTTCTTATAAATTGTTATGTGTTTTATGTCGAAATTAATACTTTGTTCTACTCTTCTTCGATTTACATCACATTGCAAAATAATGTACAATATTTATTAGATACTAAAAAATGTATTGAAAAAATAAAATAGGGCACTAATTAACCCATTAGACTGTAGATGCAAAAGCATTGCTTTCATTTTGCGAACAATGCTTTAGGATTTTCCTTCTAAGGTGAGTATTTTATAGATTCTTAAAAGGTCCAAGTTATTTGCATTTTGAATGTATGAGATTACTTATTTAATTTTTTTTTAAGTTTCATTTGAATTTTCTATTTTTTAAAATGTGTTAAAAAAGGCAAAATATATCTTTTTAACCGCATTTGAAGGAAATATTTAAAATAATAATAATAATAATAATTTTTTAATAAAAATTTTATTTTTTAGTTAAAATATGTTTATAACTGTATGTTATATAAAACAACATGAATCTGGATTTAATAAGTATAATAGATTGATCACAATTACCGAAAGAACAAGTTGCTCCCTAAATGAAAGCATTGCCGCCTTCATTAGTTTTCACAGCAATTTGGGGTGCCTCAAAGTCGAACCTTCCACTATGGTGCTTTGTTACGCTTGCTGCAACATTCATTATAAAAGTTCTTGCAAGTGTTTCTTTTTCATTCCTAGCAAACTTTTCTTGGAAGTATTACTCATGAAATCTGACTCTTTCTTTGTCAGATATATTTCTTTTTGCAAAATAATATATTTATAGTAATTTTTCACAATTTCTTTGCTGCATAATATTCAGATTTTTAGAGAAAATGACTGTAAAATTCTTAACTGTAGCTCAAGCTTTGTATTATTTCAAAAAATTATATTTGGGTGATTTTTTTTTTTTTTTTTATGTTCTTGAAATCATCTGTTTGCTGCCTGATCCCAGCATAGTAACAGATGAGGAAGATTTAATAGAAAGTAATTTATGTGATTATATATCTGGTGAAGTAGAACTTTTCTTAAGTTCTAAATCAACAGACAATCAAGAAATATGTGATTTAGTGTTTAAAAAACCCCCCAAAGAATTAAACGTAGATTTGATATCATAGATGAAACAACTTCAGACAAATCTTCAATTTGGGATATAGAACAACTAAACAGAGTACAAAAAAAAAAAAAAAATCAATAAATAAAATATTAGTTAAAAAACAAAAAATAAATCAATAAATAAAATAAAATAAAAATAGTTAAAAACATTTCATTAAACAAGAAAAATGCAATATATTGTTCTGTCTTCTTCCATGCAAAAAAAAAAAAAAAAAAAAAAAAATCATGTAATGGGGAAAGTAAAGAGATGGATAATAAAAATACTTATGGCCCTGGTAATTTTCTTTTATTGTTATAAATCAGTTTATCAGTTTTAGAATGAATCCATATATTTAAAGCTAAAAGCACTTTTCTTAAGATAAAATTCACACAAAACTGACCTTAGTGTGCACGCTCCAACTTTTTTTGAAAGCATGAATGGAAGGGGGGAGTTCTCCTTGCTTATTTCATGGCTAGTGCAGGAAACCTGTTTAGCTCGGAGTGTACTGGGGAAAGACATGTGCACTGCTCACAACCCGATTTACAGAGGAAGAAAAGGAGAGACACTCCCTTTTCTTCAGGGGAAAAAAGAACCATTTAAATAAAGAATGTGTTTATTTCACAATTCTGTTTTAACTTCTATCGATTAAACTATTTGGTTTTTTTAAAAACGAAAAACATATTCTGAAAGATCACACTTTTGCATCTGAAATGCTGCAATTAATTTTTTTTTAAATTATATTAACCCTTTGAAGAATATTTTGAAAAGTGTCATTTTCCTGGGAAGAAGAAAACATATTTATTTTGCAACCAGATAACAATATTTCTGACATAATTTTTACATGGGCTGTAAAACCTTTATATTTAAAACCATTAAAAATTTTAAAGCGTTTGGACAAGCTTTTATTTTTTTATGTTTTCTTATGAGCACTTTTATCACTAATTATCAGTATTTTGTCATTAAATATATAAATTCATACAAAATCGGGTTAAAGATATAAATTAGAAATTTGATGTTCATTTAAGGTTTTATCACAGGACCGGGCAACGCCGGGTGGCTCAACTAGTCCCTTTTATAACTAAGGAACTGAAAAATAACTACCATAAAAGCATGTGTAAATTTTTTTTTTAAATTACCCCCATTCAGCAGCGCTTACGCTTAATGGATTACTGATAGTTAAAAGTTTTAAAACAAAAAAATGAATATAGTTTTTAAATGAGCAGCTTTGATGAAAGTGACATGAATTCTCGCCTTGTTTCTATGGGGTGGGGGGGGGGGAGAGAGAGAGAGAGAATGTTACCCTGGCTCTTCACTTGAGGCATACCTAGTCAAACAAAAGGGGTTTTGGATTTGAGCTCATTAATTAGGTTAATAAACCAGACATTATTAATGAGCCCTGCTTGATCTTTATCTTTATTCTTTTTATTTCACTTTTACAGACATATTTGTACTCTCATACATTTTACAATTTTTAAAATCTATGTTAAAGCTCTCTACCAGTGTGAATAAACATGATTAATTGAAGATGAATATCACAGATTGTCAAAAGTCAATTTGCAATGCTTAAATATTCAAATAAAACCTGAAAAATTATGTTTGATAATGTAGAAACTCTAAAGTACGCAAGTCAAAATCGTGCATTATGAAGTTAGTAGAATAAATGATGTCTACAGCAGTTAAATAAATTCGAAAATAATATAACCTAAAATATGTCTCATTGCTAGAACGATTCATAACAAAGCCAGAAATTTCAATAAACAATTCTGTATTTGTTGCCTATTACATTGTAATTCAGGAAAATAGATGCATGAAATTCCACTCAGTTGGCAATTTTTATTCGCAGACATGATGTGTACTTTATTAGCTTCTGGAAATTACTCCTATGCTCAGTATATCTACCATAGCAAATATTTTTGACTCAATTATGAAAATTTTGACTAAATAATATTTGTCATTTAAAAAGTAAATTTATATTGCAAATAATAGTGCTCTTGCAACAATTGGTTTTATAAAAAGGAGCAAATAAAAATGCAAAGATCAGACACATAATAATGCATTTTTTTTAACAAATAGATTTATATTTTTAAATGTCAGATATGTGTTTAGACCAGGCATGTTAAACTCGTTTACGACTGCAGGCCAAATTAAGCATTATAAACAAGCCGCGGGCCACAAAAAAAAAAGTAGATAATGTTGTTATTAGTACTATTGCTCAGTATAAAATTTGTACGTGGGAAAACACAGCTAATGTTAAAGAAATATTCATGCAAAGTTCCAAAGTTATTATTATATATAGTTTATTTTATCTTATTTTTCGAAAAAATACTCAATTACTTTTCATCAACCAAATCTAGGAAATTTAATTGAAATTTTCTGAATTGTTTTTATTTTAAAAATTGATTGTACATGCTGGTCTGTTAATCATGATCTAGCAAAGGCATAGCTGTCAATCTTCCATGTTTTCTTCAAATAAAAAAAACACATTTTGATACAGAAAAGTTATTTATAAAATGTGTCTTGTATCAATGCACTACTTATTTGATTTCATTTATTAAATGCATTTTTTGGTTCAATTTATGTTTATTTGACTTGTAAAATAACAAAAGGTTGGCAGCTATACACAAAGATGTTGCATAAAAAGGTACTACTGAACAAATCTAAAATATGCGTCATTACACATATATTTTAAAAAATAAGTCGATTGGTGAATAATTACCGAATTTTGGAAATTGTATTTCCATATATTTTTGGTCTAATATGGAATCACACTGAATTTTGATTAAATGCAGTAATAAATGCTGAAGAATAATTTCAACATCGATCATTAGAGGTGAAGCAAATACATTAAACTGATTTTCGTATTTATTGAAATTCTAAAAGCGTCTTTTGAATTCATTTTTTAATATATTTTTAGTATATTCTAAAAATTTCCACTTCGATTATTTTTATAATAACGCCTGGAAACATTTAAAATGAAATGCATTTTCTTTTTGAAAATTATTTTATCAAAGTAATAAATTCTATTTGAAAACTCTAATACTATCAAGTAACAAGATAGCATTATAAAATTTGCCTTGAAGGTGAAGTTTACTTAGATGTTATGTAATTTCAAATGAAAATTCCAAGTACTTTGTCCTGCCGAAATAAAGCCACTACTGTTAATAGCAATGTATCCACCATACTTATATTTGACTCGGAATGTATGATGTGGCATTCCATTTACTAATCCCTGGATGACAGTAGCATCAATATTATCCCAAGTTTCAATGATGGCAGCCTTCAATTCTGCCACAAACTTAAACTGTCTGCCATTGGCATATACAGCTCTACTGAGGATACCCCACACATTTTCATGGGGATTGAGATCAAGGGAAAGGGCAGCCCGTTCCATGACATGCCCTCCATTATCCTAAAACCATTCCTAGGAGGATTTTGCAATGTGAATGGAGGCATTGTCCTGCTGGAAAATCCAAATTAGGCCACCAATTCTTTCTGCAAATGGCAGTAAATGGGTTTCTATCCAGGGATGTAGCTAGAAGTAAACAACAGGGGGTGCTCAAGAAAATGTAGGGGGGGCTCATACTATTTCTCTCTCTCTCTCTCTGACACATGCACGCACAAACACAGATATATATGATCAAAGTACTATATAGAAAGATAAATTATTGCATATTCATATTGTAGGCACTACGTATCTTATTAAACTGTTTATAATAACTTTATTTGATGATAAGAAAAGTAAAAGTTACAGACGGGAATGTAATGGAGGATATAGGGTGGATACGACTTATACGGTGTACCTTCTGGATTATTTTAAGGAATACCGGATACCCTCTACTCAAAAACACTATAACATATACTCTTTAGGGTATACCCTCTGCCTGCAGCATATGTCCTCTGGACTACTTCACTGGCTACAGAATGAAAATTTTCAGTGTATAATTATACTAGTAAAATAATAAGTAATGATGTCAATAAGTAAATAAAAAGCTGACAGTTCACCTGTTTCAAAAGAGTTACAATCTTTAATTTTTTTTTTCTAAATATTCCCTGCCCTTAAGAATTCTGAATTAATGTTTTTATAGGATAACAAACATTAGAAAAACCAAGGATGTATTTTGCATTTTAAAATTATTTTTGTGTTTAGTCAAATGCTTGTATTTAAATTGGCTATTAGCTTTTTTTCATTAGTATGATTTATAAATCAAGGACCTTATATATATATATATATATATATATATATATATTAAACTAGGATAACTCAAATACAGAACATAATGTTTATCATAAGCATTATATTTACCATCAAACTCATTAGAATAACTTTGTTTTATGTTAATAATGGAAAACGCTGCAAAATGAAAAATTTCAGTATATAAGTTATGTAAAAGTCAATGTTGCATCAGCAAAAGATTGCTAATTCTGAGTATGTGCAGATAGGATGTGCACCTATTGAAGCACTTATTTGCAGTTTTTAAACAAATACTATAATTTAGTATTTAGGCAAAACTGTAAAAAGCCCCAAAACTAAGTTCAATTTTTTAACACACGATTTTTGAAACAGAATTTCATTTGGTGTCCTTGTCAACTTTCCCAGGGGGGTGGGGGGCTCAAAATTTTTCAGGGGGTGCTGAGTCCCCCCCCCCTGGTACCCCCCTAGCTACGGCCCTGTTTCTATCATTTCTTGGTAGTAGGTAGCCTTCATGCGGCCTAAGGGAAAAGCCAGGTTAATTTTCCCATCATAGCCGAAGCCTCCCCACACCATTAATGAGCCTCCTCCTTGTCTTTTGGATAAGATTTACTCTTCTTTCTTCATGTCATGCCAATAGAAAGCAAGGCTGTCTGGGTCATCCAAATTAATTTTTTTTTCTCATCTGAGAATATAACACGATGCAACTGGTCCTTCCATGTTTGATGATATTTTGCCCAATCGACTCTCCTTTGCTTGTGGATAGCTTTCAACATGGGCTGCTGTTTCCTTTTCTTATATCGCAAGATGCTTGTACATTTTACAATCTGTAACAGGGTTGATTTTGTCACAGGGATGTTATCCTCTTTGGTCAATTGTCTTAGGGAAATACCACCTCGTGAAAGGCGATGCACAACATCTCTTTCCTGCCTGGAAGTAATTTTTCTGCATGTACACCTCCTTTTTTTAAACCCGTACGCATTGCCCTGATTCACAAAATCGTCTATTATGGTTTTAGATCATTTGATTTTCATAGATATTTGTCTATGTGAAATATCTTGTTCCTTAAAAGCTGTTATCTGGTCTTTGTTGAACTCTGATAGCTGGGTTCCCTTTCCCATTGCAATACTGCAGGAGAAATAAAAAATACAACCTTCTGAAGTCTGTACAAAGTTCGACTGGCATAGAACAGGTATTTGACAACTTCCTGATGTCATAAACTTGTTGACCTGTAGCAGCTCGAATGCTGGGAGTTACCCATAAACACTGATAGAGGTCGCAGCTTTATTTCGGCAGGACACTTTTTCCCCCTCTTTTTTTATGAATTTATTTTTTTTCCTGCCCATGTAGGGGGGGAGTGAGTTACTCCTTGTAAATATGTATTTGTATATAGACTATCTTAATATATTTGTTTTGTTCTTATTGGTTTGTTTCGTGTCCAGTTACAGCACACAATCATGGTGGCTTTATTTCGGTGGGACACATCTTATATATATATAATAATAATAAACTCCAATGGAAAATCACTTGCAGAACCATTATCACAAAAGCCAACCAAAATCTATAAACCACATAAATTCAATACTAGAAAAACAAAACTTAACAAACTACATTTACACAGAACCAGTAAACGCAACTAACTACATAAACTCATAACAAAAGAACACAACAAATTGCAGCAAAAATTTAAAAATCCAATAAACAACAAAGAAAGGCTAAAACAACCTGTGTCAGGTGGCATGGCTTGAGACATGCACTGCTGGGTTAAACTAGTTTTACGCATGCAACACTCCCCCCATACCTGATAAGTACAGACTGAAAAAGAATGAAATTGACATATATATATATATATATATATATATATATAGGATTCTTTCCTTTTTAATATTGTATTTATTTTTTGAACTTTAAGATTTTTTCAAAGGTTTTATTCTTTGTTGAGTGGTAGTCCCAAAATCATATTCTTTAGCAATGTTATGGCTAATATGATGATGAAACCACTCATTTTATTTGTGGTATTTAGGCATTTGGGACTTGGTAATTCTGTCTAAATTCCACAAATTCCATTCATTCAATTTTTAATTTAATTTCTTCTTCTTTTAAATAAGTATTTAATATCTATATTCAGAGTGTTGGGGAACACATTCGGTGTCAATTAATTATTACTTACTAAATCATAATTTCATAGTTTCTGTTGGTGTTTCGGTAATGTTTCATTAATGTTTATATATAGATATATATATATATATATATATATATATATATATATATATATATATATATATATATATATATATATATATATATATATATATATATATATATATATATATATATATACAGGGTGATTCATAAAAGATGGGCAGAACTTTAAGGGGTTATAGTACACTTAAAGACAAATAATATTAAATAGGAGACTAAGGGTCCCAGACGTATTCCCAAGGAGATAGGGGGCATTAAAGTTTAGGGTCCGAAATTTCAAATGATTATAAAACATGGAAAAATTGGTCGATTCGTTTGCGGTTTTTGCAAAAAATTTTCTTTATGCCAGTATTTTCTTGAAATAAAATTTTAAAGTTCAATTTCAAAAAATGCCGATAGGGGGCGCTTTAGACTTTGGAGTAACAAACAACTATTTTTTAACGTTATTTTTTGTATTTCTTTAAATGATTTCGAAAGCTTAGACTTAAACTTAAATTTTGATCTAAAAATCTGAGTCCTAACGAGTAGTTAAGTAGCGTAAACTGAAATTTGAAATTTGAAACCCTTCTCCCCCCCAGAACAAAAATCAGTTATTCCCGATCTTTGTGTCGTAGATTAGGCTCTAACTACTGCCGCGTTTTGCTAAAATTATTCTTTATGTCAGTATTTTCTTGAAAATAAATTTTAAAGAAAATTTTCAAAAAATTCCGATAGAGGGCGCTTTAGACTTTGGAGTAACGAACAACTATTTTATACCGTTATTTTTTGTGTCTCATTAAATGCTTTCTAAAGCTTAGACTTAAACTTAAATTTTCAGCTCAAAATCTGAATCGCTGAGCGTGGTTCAGTAGCGAGGGGAGGGGGTTCAAATTTCAACTTCTGAACATAGTTCAGTTTGCACTACTTAACCATGCCCAACGATTCTGTGCTGTGATACGAGGCAAAAATACAACTTTCGCCAAATACTGCATAGTCGGAATTCACTCATAAAGGCACTGGCACAGTTGGAAACGTCGCTCATGCAAACGTTAAAGCTCCATTCCTGACGCTAGTCACCGGGTGAAGAAGGAAACAGAAAGTATGCAAATGTCAAATGGGGAAGAAGAAGAACACGTATGCAAAATTTCGACACGATTCAGGCATAAAAACCACTGAACGGTGAGTCAAGTGTAAGTCGCTGTAGTAATGAATCGGAAGATGGTGCCCTTCACGAATAAGGAAAAGGCTGAGATGCATTTAATTTACGGAGCGGCAGATGGAAATGGTGCAGAGGCACAACGAATGTACGGAGAGCGATTTCCTAACAGGCGGTTGCCTAACCGCAAAACTTTCGAGCGCTTGCACAGACAGTTGTGTGAGACGGGATCATTTCTCGCTTCCCGGTCGAATGCAGGTCGTGCAAAAAAGGACGAATCAGTAGTTGTTGCAGAAGCCATTCTGGATGTAGTAGCGGCGCAGCCAAGTACAAGTACACGAACAGTGGCTAGCCAGGTGGATACCTCACAGTCCACGACTTGGAGGGTACTGAAGGATGAACATTTGCTCCCGTTTCATGTGCAACGAGTCCAGAAACTGTCTCCAGGGGATTATCCAAATCGTATTGAATTCGCCCGCTGGTTTCTGCAGCAGAACGCGCTAAATCCACATTTTGGACGAACTGTGCTTTTCACCGATGAATGTACCTTCACACGTGAAGGTACATTTAACACACACAATGCACATGTATGGGCGGATGTCAATCCACATGCTACGTATCCACATGCTCATCAGAGACGCTTTTCCATCAATGTTTGGGCAGGAATCCTCGGAGACCACCTAATCGGACCGTACCTTCTTCCTGAACGCCTCAACGGTAAAACATACCTCACATTTCTGCAACATGTGCTGCCAGACCTGTTAAACGTTGTTCCTCCACGCATCCGGCGGGTCATGTGGTTCCAGCACGATGGAGCGCCAGCCCATTACGTACGAGACGTCCGCAACTATCTGGACATCACATTTCCGAACAGATGGATTGGTCGAGGTGGTCCTGTTGCTTGGCCTGCTCGCTCGCCAGATCTTTCACCCCTCAATTTCTTTTTTTGGGGACGATTGAAGGCTCTTATGTATGAGACACCCATTGAATCCCCCGAGGAACTGGTCGCCAGACTTTCCGCCGCTGTAGGGGAAGTGCTCGAAAAGCCTGATGTTTTCGCGAATGTTCGCCGTTCCATTCGTCGCCGTTGTTCTGCGTGCATAACCTCTGGTGGTAACAATTTTGAACATTTATTGTGATTACATGTTAATAAATATGCTTTGGTAACATAATCCTAATTTGTGTCTTTTTACCTCGTATCACAGCACACAATGTGTGGACATGGTAAACTGAACTGTGCTCAGGAGTAGAAATTTCAAACCCCTCTCCCCAGAAACTTAACCACGTCTAACGATTCAGATTTTGGGCTGAAAATTTAAGTCTAAGCTTTAGAAAGCATTTAATGAGACACAAAAAATAACGGTATAAAATAGTTGTTCGTTACTCCAAAGTCTAAAGCGCCTTCTATCGGAATTTTTTGAAAATTTTCTTTAAAATTTATTTTCAAGAAAATACTGACATAAAGAATAATTTTAGCAAAACGCGGCAGTAGTTAGAGCCTAATCTACGACACAAAGATCGGGAATAACTGATTTTTGTTCTGGGGGGAGAAGGGTTTCAAATTTCAAATTTCAGTTTACGCTACTTAACTACTCGTTAGGACTCAGATTTTTAGATCAAAATTTAAGTTTAAGTCTAAGCTTTCGAAATCATTTAAAGAAATACAAAAAATAACGTTAAAAAATAGTTGTTTGTTACTCCAAAGTCTAAAGCGCCCCCTATCGGCATTTTTTGAAATTGAACTTTAAAATTTTATTTCAAGAAAATACTGGCATAAAGAAAATTTTTTGCAAAAACCGCAAACGAATCGACCAATTTTTCCATGTTTTATAATCATTTGAAATTTCGGACCCTAAACTTTAATGCCCCCTATCTCCTTGGGAATACGTCTGGGACCCTTAGTCTCCTATTTAATATTATTTGTCTTTAAGTGTACTATAACCCCTTAAAGTTCTGCCCATCTTTTATGAATCACCCTGTATATATATATATATATATATATATATAAATCTTGGGATGTATGAGAGTATGTCAATAAAATGTGTGTATATAAAAAAAAACTGAAAGATCACGCAGGATTCCTGGAAGATCACAACCAATTATTAACCTAAGTAATAAAAATAATTAAAGAGCTTAAATACAAAATCCGTATGTTCAACTTAAGCTCAAGTGAAGAACCTGGATGGCATATTCGATGTTTTTGTATCAAGCAGAAAAGTGATCATTTGTGTTACTATCAAAACAACTCATTTAAAGCTATTTAACTTTACGTTTCGATTTTTAAGAAAAAATGTAATTGTTCTTGATTAGCGCCAAATTTTATTAATTTTGCAATACATTTCTTAGTATTTAATAAATACAGTATATTATTTTGTAAAGGGGTATAAAATCGAAGAGAGTAGTAAAGTAAAGTATTAATTTTGACATAAAACAAATACAAATTATAAGTAAAACACTTCAAAAATTTATTGAAAAAGAAACAGTAGGGTAACAGCGAAACTAATTAGGACATTAGATAGAATAACTCAAAAAGTTTTTTTTTGCAGTATGTTTCTGACCATAGATGGCGCTACATGTCATGCAAAGGAATATTAAAGCATTTTAGTTATTTCAATGGCGGATCGCGTGAAGAAAGCACAATGTGTTGCGTGGTTTATCGAAACAAAATCAGATACGCAAACACAACGGAATTATCGAACGACGTATGGGGAATCGCCACCATCTCGGTCAAGCATTCGTGAGTGGTATCACAAATTTATGACAACGGGTAGTGTGGAACATAAAAAAGGATATGGTCGCCCTAGAACTAGTGAAGAAAGTGTGGAACGAATACGTGAAACATTTCGTAGGAGCCCTACAAAATCAGTTCGACAAGAATCCCGGGAGCTACAAATGCCAAGATCCATTGTACACGATGTGCTTCATAAATGATTGCGACTTACAGCCTACAAAGTTCAGATTCTGCATGCGTTATAACTGGATGATTATGCGAAGCGTTATGGATTTGCAGTTGACATGCTGCATCGTTTGGATGCCGATGAACATTTTCTGAAACGAATACTGTTTTCCGATGAATCAACGTTTCATGTGTCCGGAATGGTCAATAAACATAACGTTCGATTTTGGGGCTTCGAACAACCACATGCCGTACGTGAACTCCAACGGAGCAGTGAAAAGGTGAACGTTTGGTGCGGATTGCTTCACGATCGCATCCTTGGACCTTTTTTTTTCTCAGAAACGACTGTGACCTCAAGTACCTACTTAGATATGCTTGAGATTTATGCATTCCCACAACTGCAAGACCTTCAACCGAATGTCCTTTTCCAACAAGACGGTGCGCCTCCTCATTGGGGATTGACAGTTCGTGAGTCGCTGAATAATTCTTTTCCACAGCGTTGGATTGGCAGGGATAGTCCCATTGCATGGCCACCCCGGTCTCCTGACCTAACACCACTGGATTTTTTCTTTTGGGGTTATGTTAAAGATACTGTATACCGAACGAAAGTTAACAGTCTCGAAGAATTAAAGCAAAACATCCAAACAGCTGTAGCTACTGTTGATGTTAGCATGCTGAAACGGTCGTGGATGGAATTGGAATATCGTCTTGATATTGTTCGTGCTACAAAAGGGTCTCATGTAGAAATTTCCTAAGGTAATAACTTAAGTTATAGGAAAAAAAACTTTTTGAGTTATTCTATCTAATGTACTAATTAGTTGCGCTGTAACCCTATTGTTTCTTTTTCAATAAATTTTTGAAGTTGTACAGATCTTTCTCGGACACCCTGTATAATAAATTTGCTTCTTTCTTTCTTTCTTTTTTTGTAATGTGGCCCTTGGCTTTGTATGCAGTGGTTAATTTGGCCCTAAGTGGTAAATGAGTTTGACATGCTTGTTCAGGAACTACAATCATTTCATCAGATAAAACACATAAATATTTTCAAATAAAGTTTTCAAACAAAAGTAGAATTAAAATAGATATTTAGAAAAGTTTACTTTTTTTCCTGATTTTAGCTTTTTAATAAAAAAAACATTTCAACTCTACTCCTGTTTACCTTTTACATTACGTGTTTCTTTTTTAATTTTATCATACAATAAACCTTCTTCAATAGTTTCTGAAAAATACTTTTAATGTTGAAAAACTTCCCTAAAATTTATTTCCATTTATAGATAGTACAGTAGCAGCCATTGCTGATCAGGTACAAGAAATGACAGTGGAACCAAAAGTAGGTTTTCAAGTTACATGATTTCTGTTTTTTGTAAATATGTTTTAGACAAAATTTGCATAATCTGTAGGTGTTCATTACACTTTTTAGTTTTACTTGCTATGCTAATAAAATTAAAAATAAATGTAGATTAGAGATTTTGTTGTAAGGAAATATTTCCTTTTCACAAGAAGTAAATAATATTAATTGTACTATATTTAAAAGGTTTTTTAAAGATATACTAAAGTACTGACACCTTCTGTGGTGTATAAAATACACCACAGAAGGTGTTAGCAGAAGATGTGAAAAAAAAATAGTTCATAAATCTAAAAACAAAAAATAGTTTTCCAAAAAATATGCTTTTTAGGATTTTAATGTTTATTATCTTAAAAATCATAATATGTTATAATATTATTAATCATACTCATCAATCAATCATAATGGCAATATGATTGTCATGTTATACAATTGTCAATGATATAATATCAATTGTAATAAAGTAAAACCTCTAAAAACGGGTGCCTCATGGAGCACGAAATTTGTCCACTATTCGGAGATATTCTCTATTTAGTGGTAAAAATGTACAAATATATAGATGTTGGGAATCGAAAAAGTGTCCACTAAATAGAGGTGTCTGGTATTCGAAAGTGTCTGCTATGGAGGTTTTATTGTATTATTAATCATATTAATATAAATGTTTTATGATTAATAATATTAATCATACTACATTTAAAAGGTTTTTTTTAGATATACTAAAGATTTTTTACTTCAAGGAAGATGCCAGCAGAAGAAGACGTAAAAAAATAGTAAATATATTTAAAAGAAAAATGCTAAGCATTGCAACATGTTACTTTTATTAAAAGTCATTGCTTAGTATTTGTTTAAACCATGCTTTTATAAGCATTCAATGTTTATCATCTTAAAAATCATACCTAATTTCATAACTACAATTCGTCTTGTTCCAAAATATTTCCATTACAATATGTAAATTTGGCATTGGCCCTAATTAGGGAAAATTCACTACTTTTATTTATGGTTAAAGCAAGTGACAACCAATAATTTTATTTTTTAAAAATTATTATTTTTTTTTTTTTTATATAAATATTTATTTATGTGTTACCTATAGTCATCATCTGGTCCGTCCGTCTGTCTGTCTACATATAACAGCGCAAAAAGTACCCAACCAAATGGTTTGAATTTTAATATATATAATTGTTGCAGAATTTTGTCATCATTTCAAATATTATGAAAATCGAATCAAACTTAAAAAGATATAAATAAAAATATTAAGTAATTTGAATTTTTTTTAAATCTGTACTTCCTTGTTATAGCAGCTTCCGAGGATTAATCGTCATGCGACTGAGATGTATCGCCAAGTTATCTGACATGTATGACATTATAGTCATATACGACGTCGGCGTATATGTCATTTTATAACCTCTATGACCAAGTTAAAGTCACATTCTTTCTTCTATTAAATCTTATCATACTTAATTAATTCAATGAAATCCCATGATAGATAATGATTCTAGGTTGACATTGTGATTATGTCATATTTAAAATGGAGTCATATTATTTCCATATTACTGAATTTAAAAACCGAATTTGTATACTAAAATTGTTTAATTACAGCAATCATATAGTCTACTGACAGTTTTTGGATAGATATTTCCGGAGAAATAGATTTTAAGTGGAAAAAGAGTCTAAATATGCATTTCAAGTTCTGAAATTTTCAAAGTTAGGCTTAAGTATCCCATTGGAATTTTCAGTAAATGTCAACAAAAGATAAAATGTTGCCAACTTAAAATGTACTTATTTTATTACGGAAATTAATCATATCATAATAACAATACAAATGCACCTCATTTGTCACATTTGATGTACAGTTTCCAACTTGTTAAGATATAGTGATAATTTTTTTTAAAAAGCATTTTAAAGCAGTATATTAAACTGTCTTCAGGATTTCTAAATTGTTTTCTCAAAATATAATCATAATTTAATTAATATTAATCTATTTATTGATAATTAAATTCTGAAAATATTGTATTATCATTGCGAACACTCAACTGTATACAATTTCTGAAACTCTAGCACATCAGGGAGGGAGTGAAACATGGCTTACAAAATTCCATCTTTACATACACAAACCAAGTTAAGTGAAATAAAAGTGTGTAAATACACATTTAGTCATGGTAGTTTACAATAAATGGATTTATTTAATATTGATGATATTCAGTATTGCTTCAATAAGATACAAATAACAGGATACAAATTAACAGGAAAGTAAAATCTGCATTTAAATTTTTAAAAGCTTCATAGCTTTAAACATAAAATATGTATATATATATTTATTTTAATTTGATAACTTGTGTTATGATTTTGAAGTAAAGCATTTTGTGTAACATCTAAATGTTCCAATGATTTTTTTTTTTCGTATTTTAACCAGTAAAATACATTTGGAAAATATAACTTTCATTTAACAAGTTTATTAAAATTTAGAGATGAAGCGGTTTCTACTGGGTTACCTTTGCTGCTGATTTCATCATCTACTGTTGTATAATTAACGCATATACAGAAAGCAAACTTTGATGTAGAAAAATTATTATCTCTGTCATTAGAATTCCCCTGTTCCTTAAAAATAAAATGAGACCTTTTAATGTTATTTAGGTTGCTTGTTCAAAAGTTGTTGAAAATGATGGAAACAAGGATGAAGATGAAGAGGAGGAGGAGGATGATGATGAAGAAGCTTTAGATATGGATGCATTTATGCAAAGTGGAATGCTAGAAAATGATGACAAAGTAATTATTTAGAAATATATTGTCTTTCTTTTAACAGTCATTATTTTAAATAATAGTGTCTAGATCGCCCTATTATTTTTTAAGAAAAGTGGGTGAAAGCTGTTAGCTCAGTATGACATTAAAAATATTTAATAGTTTCATTAAAAGTTTATATAGTATTTATTAGAAAAATAGAAACATTTTGCTTGAATAAATTTATTTGAAATAGATATTTCTTTATACATTTTTGCCAACTTTTATGTGCAGCTCAAGTGGATTAACTGAAAATTAATGAAGATTTTTTGCAATCTTTTCAGGCTGCATACTTTATAACAAGGAGTGTGTGTGTGTGTGTGTGACTGATATTATGGGATGTTGTTATAATAGATAAAGAACACACGATCTGAGTTTAAATTTTTATCTCCATGAAGTAGCTTTGCATTCATAATTGAAATAGCATGTTTATGTTAATTTTTACTTTAGTTTGAAATTTTTGATTTTTTTTTTCTCAATATTTGTAGGTAATTTAAGCCTTTTAATAGTTTATCTATAAATCATATTTTCCAGCAATCTTGTGTTAAGAAATAGTTGATATATTTTTTAAATAAATAATTATTTAAAAGTTTCCAAAAAATATACTTTATTAATAAAATCTAAAGTTTTGGAAGATTTTAAGTAGGATTGGAAACTGAAGATAAGAATTGCAGTATCACCAATATCACAACTTTTAAAAGGCTCCTTTAATATTTTCTGTTTATAGTAGAAGTGAATTACTATTGTTATAGTATAAATAATGAATATTAATTATATAGGAGCCATCTGTAAATGTAGGGGTAGTAGTATCATAAGCTTTATGAGATATAAATGTTACTTTTTCAAATTTGCTTTCACAGTAAAATCTGATATGGGACTTTCTACAATTTAAGTTGCTAAAATTGTTTCCAAATATTGTAATTTGACTATATATCAATTTAAATTAATTACCTATATTCATTATTCAATTTGTTTTTTTTTTCTTTTGAGTTAATTTGTTTCAAAAATTGCTATTTAATGTAACCATTAAATTGGTAATACATGTAATGTGCATTTTTAAAAATTTTTTGTTTAAAGGCTACTTTAGATATTTCATCTACAAAAACAACAGAAAAACAAGATTCAAATTCTGCATCTAATCCTGAAGCAGGAATTGTACCTACAAGGACATACGATTTAAATATTACCTATGATAAATACTATCAGACACCAAGATTATGGCTGTTTGGTTATGATGAGGTAAGATAGTTGCTGATGTATTAAAAATAATTACAATATCTATTCTTTTTTTGTTTGTTTTGTGTTTGTTCTTTATGCAGATTTTTCATTATGTTATATACATACAGAATTTCTGTGAATTCTACACAGCTTAGGACTTGGTGGGTGATAGAATTTGGCAAATTTTAATATCGGTGTTTTGTTTATGTATATTTTCTTTTAGTCAGATTATAAATTTGCATCATTTGCATGAAAAAGGAAAATATAGCGCTAAAGTAGCTTATTTAATAAAAAATTATATTTCATCTTCAAGTTTAATTGATTGTTATTGATTTTTTAAACACTAGTGGCTCTGCCTCTTATGAGCTACACTCGTCAATTCCCGTCCAGCCCTGCAGGCTCTAAAAACACTCCAATATGACCTGGTTTTAAAAGATTATCTGATTATGGAAGATTAAATGATATTATTATGACCAGTGATGATCTTCTGTAACTGGGTTGCCATTCATTTACCGTTGACGGAAAGATTTTTCAGTTTCCAAGGGTGCATCCGCCTCTGTTTCAACAGCTGACGTCTGTTTTCATGATTGATTGATTACACATATAAAAATCACCTTGTACAAATTAAGTAAAAAATGTTGCTGCCTCTTGAACCTAGAAGAAAAGTTTTATTTTAGGCACTATATGAATATCATTTAAAATTAATAAGTTTTGAATATATTGTTTTAAATAAGATGTGATTTTTACCATTAAATCATTTTGCAGGTAATACTATAATTACTTTAAAGTTTGTTCTTTTATAATATTCATGTGTAAATATATTTTTCAATTCAAAAGTATTTGGTTATATTATTTGGGCTTTTTAAACTCTGGCATCAGTAGATAAAAACAGCTATTTCAAACTATGAATTAAATCTCTATGCAGATAATGACATTTTGAATAAAAAATTGTAAAAAAAACTTAAAAAATTATACAAATTAAAAACATGATTAGACACTGCACATCACAATCTAGTCAAGTATATGTCTACAAAAGATGAATTGCTCTGCATAGTTTTATCCTATAAAACTTATTTAATGGAACTATCTTAACCGATTTCACTATTAAAAAGCACTTAAAATAATTCTTTGACTTAAAAACTGTCTGCTTCAGTGTGCTTATCATACAATTTTCTATAAAACTAGTTTTTTTAATTTTTTATATGCAATAGTTTTTTCAGGATAAACCAAGAAAGTGAAACGATTGCAATAAATTCAATTGTGGTAGCATCAGCATAGTTACTTTTTTTTTTTTTTTTTAGAATAGGGTGAATCACAGTGGATAGAGGATTTCTCAATGGTAATTAATGGCTATAATTTTTTTTTTTAATGCCGAATAATTTTTTTCTGTATATCTCTATTCAAAAGAAAAGTTACTAATGCTGCCACTGCTGTAATTGAATTTGTGATTTTTTTACTTTCTCGGCTTATCCTGCAAAAACTATTGCATATAAAAACATGAAAACTTGTGGTTTTACAGAGAAACGTATGATAAACACACTGAAGTAGACAGTTTTTTAATCAAAGAATTATTTTTAATTCTATTTAATGTTGAAATCGTCAAGATAGATCAGGTACATAAGTTTTATTGGATCAAAACTATGCACAGTAATTAACCATTTTGTGCCGCATATGGTGACTATACTTGTTTCACATGGAATAGACAAATGATTTTACAACTTTGGAGGGTGTATCTATGGTAGTCTCTTGCTAAATTTCTCTGTTGGTCACTTTTGTTCACACATCATTTAAGGGTTGTATTTCCCCAGCTCTCAATCAAGGACGAGAAGGGAAGAATCTATTACTGACCCAAAGCAAATACCAGTACATTTTGTATAAATAAAAATCGCCAATTATAAAAATAGGAATCTGCAGTGCAATAAATGATATATATATATATTATCAGTAAAAAGAGAGATTAACTTATTATATTAATTTAATTTCATATGTGCATTATTATATATTGTATGCATTAAAAGCCATAATTCTTATGAACATACAGTGGGTTGCCAAATTATTAGGGACAGTCATGAAGTATAGGTTTTTTGTACAATATTAGGACATACAACCTGTGGCCAGAAAGTTCGGTGAAGGAGCCTGTAGAGGTCGCTGCTGTACTAGTAGAATATCAACGCACCGCGCGTGGTGAAGGTCAATATCTGTTTGAACGTTTGACAAGGTTCCGCCACTCCTGAGTACGCCACGCAAGTCTCCTGGACTCTTCTTCATGGTAATGCCCGGCCACACACCGCCTTGGTTGTACGGCAGTTCCTGGCCGCGAATGGAGTTGTTACACTTGATAACCTCCTTATTCACCTGATTTGGCACCTGCAGACTTCTTCCTCTTCCCCAGATTGAAGTCAGCCCTGAAGGGAAAGAGATTTACGGACATCACCGACATTCAACGCTACGTGACGGCCGAGCTGAAAGCCATTCCGAAAGAACTGTTTTACAGGTGTTTCCAGGACTTATGTACTCGTTCCCAACAGTGCATTACCATCCATGGAGATTATTTTGAAGGACAGTAAAATGTATTTGATGCTGTACAATACTGTATTTGAAATAAAAATTCATTCACCGAACTTTCTGGCCACAGGTTGTAATTTGAAAATAAACACTGTTTTACTTACCCATCATACATAGTATAGGGTAAGTCTTGTAATCGTTTTGAAAATCGGAAAAAAAATTTTGACGGATTTACACGTTTCAGACACTGGAGATTCCGAAAAACATATTTTTAGAAAAAATTTTTTGCCGTCCGTCTGTGTGTCTGTGTGTGTGTCTGTAAACGCTCTATCTCCCGAAAAAATTGAGATAGAGACTTGCAATTTGGTATGTACTTAGTATGTAATAATGGGAAGAAGCCTATTTCATTTCAATAACCTCGATTAACCGGAACTATTTTTTTCGGACTCTCGAAATATTCGTTCTGATAAAAGGTATATAAAAATTTTCGAAATTGTTAATTTTAAGAAATGAATATAAAAGACAATAAAAAAACATAAATTTTGCATAAAGCATGAAGTCGATCGGATAATTAGTTGCCGAGATATTTGGAATCCTATTTTCCGCACTCTTCGATTTTTCATGACCCTGTATTTCATCCAAATTTCACTTTAAAGATATATTTTAATTGGAAATTTTATGCTTAATCAGATGCAATAAACCGCTAGTTAATAGGATTATTATTTTTGGAGTTATAAGGAAAAACCTCTTTCAAGCAATTCAGCATTCGAGCCTTTAAAGTTTATGACGTCATCAAGCCACGATTTTATTTGAATTGCAATGCATTTTATAAGTAGTTTACACATTTTTATTTTAATATTTTACATTATGCATATCCATGATGGGTAAGTATTACGGTGGTCCCCAACGACTAGTTTTAAGTTTAAAAAGCTTTATTGTTATAGTTTAAGTATTTACGCAATATTATATGAAAAAAATATATATATAATACAGCCAATTTACCAATGTTAAGTAAAGAATATTAATATTTGGTGACATTTCCTTTGGCCAAAAAAAAGAAATTTGGCCAAAGGATTTCCTTTAAAATCCTATGGCCAATTCAAAAATTGGCCAAATTTTTGAAAATTCCTCGAAGAAAGGAGTGATTTGATGCGTCTCGGCATGCTTTCTATGCAATTTCTGGCACTTTCTTTTACTTTTGGGTTGTGATGCCATACATTTATTAGTTTTTCGATGAATTGTACCTTGGTTGTAATCATATCTTTAGCGATTTACTCCTTGGGGATCTTCCATAAGTTTTCTATGCGGTTCATGTCGGGAGAATTGCCAGGCCAAGGTAAAACTGGGATATTGTGGTCTGCCAAAATTTTTGTAACGCTTCTAGGTTTATGACAAGTCACTGAATCATGCATAAACATGAACTCTTCACCACCTGGGTACCATTGTTCAATTTGCGGCAGCAGCCGAGTTTCCAGAACTTGCCTGTACTCGTCTTGTCTCATGGTTCCCTGGACAATGTAGAGGCGTCCAACCCCTTTAGTGCTTATGACAGAGCACACCATTATTTTATCACTGTGTTTAACACTCTCTACGATGCAGTCAGGGCAGTAGTTTTTGCCTGGGCGTCGCCTGACAAAGCTGCTTTTATCGGCAAAAATCCCAAAGGTTGGTTCATCTAAGAAACACACCTGGAAAAAAATTAACTATGTTAATAATTTAGAAATAAATGATTTTAAATGACATAAATAATAATTATCTTAACAACTGACCTTACTCCAGCCATCAACTGTCTTATGGCGGTGTTCACGAGCCCAGGCAAGGCGCTTCTTCTCCAGCGCTTCTGTCAACCGGGGTTTCTTGGCTGGACAATGACCTGTCAACCTTTCCTCCGCTAATTTCCGCTGCACAGTTCTCTTAGAAACTTGTATTCCAGATTATTGAACGATCTGAGTAAGGAGTTCCAAACTTTTCTTTCTGTTTCCTAAACAGATATCCCGGATTTTCCTATCGGTACGTGGAGTTGTTATGTGTTTTCTTCCACTTTTACCTTTTCGTTTGGGAGAAAGTCGCTGGTTTTTGTCCAGATTTATTTTTATCCTGTTGACTACCAACTTGGAATCTCCAGCAAGTTCTGCTATCTTCCTTTGGTAATGACTCGTATGCAGAAGAATGGTTTTTACCTCAGATTTTTTCCTAGGGGACAAATCAACCACTCAACCAATACTGAAATCAATAAAAATAAAAAATAAATTAAACTCATAAATAATTTCACAAAAAACAAATATTTAATCAATAAAAGAAAGATAATACTCGCATATAATTCTTAACTTTTCCAAAAAAAAAAATTATTTTTTGATTATTTTGTTTAAATTAAAGAAAAGCGTCTTCCACTATTGCGTGTGTAAAAGACTCAGCGTCTTTCCTGTTATTAAAATATTTATAGAAAGCAAACAAACCTTTTAACATACCAAAAATACTTAAAAGTTGAATTATAGAGATATTCACAATGGTAAAATACATTCCTCCAACACTTAAACCACTTAGAGCTGCAGTCAAGTGTACCCAAAGTATAAAACTAGCAAAAAATATGACTGTCCCTAATAATTTGGCAACCCACTGTATGTTAAATATTAAATGAAATTTATAAAAAATATATTTTCTCTATTCTAAACAAAAGTAACTAACACTACTGCTGCTATCGCTGCCATAAATAAATTTATTGTGCAACAAACAAGTGCATTTTTTATTTCTAAACTGAGCGTTAAGCCGACAGAGTGAAAAATGTCCCAAGTCTGGAATTAAACCCGGGACCCCAGAATAGTGCTCTGAGGCCCTACCACTGAACTGCAAGGAACAATATTCCAACTCGGTATCTCTTACTCTTATATATGTCGGATAGGCTGCAACGGCAGCACAAGATGGAAACTGTCATCCAGAGCATACAAACTCTGTGGCAAACTTTAGACGACATTTTTTCACAACAAGTCCAGCATAGACAACACATACAAGTAAATTCCAATTAATTTTTCAATAATTATTCAGGAGTGAAATTAGACAAGTGGATTTTTCATTGCTAAACTGAGTGTTAAGCCGACAGAGTGAGAAATGTTCCAAGCCGGGAATCAAACCCGGGACCCCAGAAAAAAAAAAAAGCCAGAATGGATACTTTTCTTTAAAAAATTCAAAAATTGCTGTGCACATTCCAAATAAAGCATATGTTTCTTCTACAGAAGAGCATGGTGATAAATTGTGAAGAAGTTGTCTCTCTAATTTCACAGTGTGAAATTTTCAAAATTTGCATCTTGTAACAAGAAAATAAAAACATCTACTGACACTTTGGGGAAGCTTGTTTTAAAAAAGGGATAAGGGTGTAGAAGTAAAAAATCTTCATGTAAAAACCCAGCAGCTTTATTTAGTAGGATATCAGGATACATGAGCAAGCAAACACAACATAACATATATAAGAAACTCTTTCATTTCATAATGATTGACAACAAATCATAAATAGCCAGCACATGTTAAAGCTATTTTACATAAATAATTATTTTAACAACTTTTGCAATTTGTAACATGCCAGCTAAACTATGTTACACTTATGCAGCTGTTACATTTTTTGCAATTAACCAACCATTCAACTAATATAACCATGAATTTAACTCAGAACCATAAACCAAATATAAACAATCAAGATGGCTGTCTGCATGTTGTTGAAATTTAGTCTTAAGGTTAGTTTTTAGTAAATTAGTGATTTTGTTACTGAAATTTCCAATGGTATCTTTTAAAATAAAATATAAAATATTTAAAACAAAATTGAATTGAAAAAGGAAGGAAAAAAAACTAGATAAAAATTGTCATTCTCTCACAGTTTATTAAAAATAGGACAAAATTTGTTATATTGGGCAAAAAAGATTGAATTTGGATTGCTTTACGAGTAGGATAAAATCACCGGCAAACATGGAAAATTAGGGAAATATGGACATAGCATTCTATTCATGATAAATTAACTAAAGTACAAAATCTGAACCTGATGTGCATTCGTACCTTTTTTCATCTTCATCTATCCAAAACCAAACTTGTAAGCATGTGATAATTTCCTTAACCATTGCATTACGCACATACAAACATCTTCCTTTTAAAAACATACCTAGAAAGATCAGAAAATGCATGAAAGTTTGATTAAATCAGTAACAACAGCTGATTTTTTGTGAGTATGTTTCTTTGTCTTTTAATTTAAAGCATGAAAATAAAGTATGAACTATAATGAGAGTTTAATTTTATCCTCATAATATTTGATTGCTTAGGTAAATGAATAAGGAAAATGCAATAAAAGAAGGAAAAGAAATCACTCTTGCCATTTATTTTACTTTATTAATTAAGTTTTTCGAAGCACAAAAAAAAAAAAAAAAAAAAAGATTGTTTGACCCTTATTATTTTTTTAAGAATCTCTTTCATTACTTACTTTTTGTCTATCTGCTCATTTCATAAAAAACATTATCACTTCCAGTTTTGATTCTAAGAAGCTTTGGAGCTTCACACAGCAATATAATTTAATTGCATATAAGGATGTAAAGGCCATTAATTTCATTCATTCGTATCAATAATTTTCCTTATCTTCATCATTTTTAACAATGATGCATACACACTATAAAATTCTGTGTTTTCTTAGAAAGAATCATTAAAAATGGAATTTTTGCTTGTTATATCTGAGGTTTACTCATAATAACCAAGTTTCCTGCAATGCATTTTTATATTGGACCAACCATTTGCTAGCTAATTCTTTGTTAAAATGGGATTCTTGTTGCATCAGACTTTGCTATAACCAAATTTGAATATATCAGTATTCCAAACTGCTGTTGAAAAAATACCCCTGATAATGAGTTTACTTGTATCTTTTCTGTGTTGATATTTTTAATTGTATTCATTAAATTATTAGTTTTCCTTTTGAAAATAGATAATTTTGTAATTATTTAATGAATAGTTTTTTTCTGTAAATCTTTTGTAGCATTTCATTTTTACTTATTCTATAAATTTACTTAGAATCGTAGGCCTTTAACCATAGAAGAAATGTATGAAGATATCAGTCAAGATCATGCAAAGAAAACTGTTACTATGGAAACCCATCCTCATTTGCCTGGACCACCTAGAGCATCTGTGCATCCTTGCAGGTAAATTTGTTGTTCTTTTTGAATTATACTAAAAAATAATCAAGATTGAAATGCAAAGGGAACACTTGAAGAATTTAAAGCATTAATTAAACTGAAAAAAAAATGCTGGTATATTGTTAAACTCTCTTAAAATTAGAAAACACAAACAATTTTAAAATCCTTCATATATTTTCTTTGATTAAATTGCAAAAGTTTGTATTTCTATTTCTATTTCCTTTCTTGTGTATATAATAAGTTTATATATATATATATATATACATATTATATATATATATATATACAAAATATACATCACATTTCATGCTTTAAATCAAGAAATAATTTTAACACACAAACTCCTAGCAATAAAATTTACTAGAAAAAAAAAGAATTTTAAATGAATGTACAATATATATATATATATATATATATATATATATATATATATATATATATATATATATATATATATATATATATTAAAATTCTTTTTTTTTTTCTAGTAAATTTTATTGCTAGGAGTTTGTGTGTTAAAATTATTTCTTGATTTAAAGCATGAAATGTGATGTATATTTTGTGTTTTATTAATTAAAAGAACAGTGCCTGCTTAAATGCATAATGCTTAAACATGCAGCAAGAAAAATATTTGTATAACATCTTTATTTGCATTTATCTAAAACTTAAACAGCCTCACAATGTCAATACAAGTTAAACTTACATGTAACTTAAAATTGAGTTAGTGTTGGGAGATTTTTTTAACAATATACTGAAATATACTTCTACAATATTTTGTTATCTATAGGATATATATATATATTTAGAGGTTGCTCTAAAAAAATTAATAATATTGCTAAACAGTGCAAATATTTCCGACACATTAAAAAAACCACTTTTATATGTGCATGAAATTTGCAGACTTTAATATTCAAGAGCTTTAAAATTAAATAGCATTTCACATTTTTCTGTAAATGTATTGCATCTATAATTGATTATTCCCCAATAGTTGTGATAGTTGTTTCTAAAATTGACTTAAATCTCTAGCTTTGGCACCATTGATTTTCTAAAGGGTTCCTAGCTAGAAGCACTATTATGGAACTTTCTTGAGCAGGGGGGGGGGGGGGTGCAAAATTTTTATTTGATTTTGTTGGGCACGTCTGAGAAGTAAGTAGAACAGTTCAGGGCTGGCCTTAGGAAGGGTGAGGAACAATTTTGCTCAGCCCTGTGTCAAGGGTGTGTAGAAGTGCTTATTTTTTGGAGCCACTAATTTTGAATGGTAATCTTCATCTTATTTAACGGAATAATTCTGCAAAGATTACTATTCCGAAAAACTCTTGCTCAAAATTATGCATCTCTATACATCCTGAAGTCACCAGCCAGCATACACCAATGTCCTTATAATCATATATATTTTTTTTAATCCATTATAAACTGTCTCTATGGTAGGATGGAAAGCAATTCAAATGTGCACTTAAACATTGTGTGCAAGCTGATGGAGCAAAGGGATGTAAGCTGCATCTTAATATAAAATTGCTTACATGTAAACATACAAATAGTAATTAAAATTTTTATATCAACTCTGAAAATTTACAGTTTTATACTACACTAAATTCTGTCTAAGACTGACTCTGTGTAAGCCGGAAATCTGTCTACCGTGGAAAAAATTCCCAAGACCCGGCAAACCCATAGAAAATAACATTAATTCATGCTGCATAAGCCGGAATCTGCCTAACACTGAAATGGGAAGCTATTTAAGGTCGCACTGAAACCAAAATTTTGCATAAAGTGGAAAAAGAGATATTTTGAAAATAAAAAGCATTTGGTTTATTAAACTTTAAAATTTAAAATACTAACTGTCAAATGTTTTAATTAAATGTCATAATAGATTAAAAAAGGTAATTCTAAAGAACCCAAAACTGTTTATTAATTAAATTTTTAAGAAATTATTTCTTACTGCATTATTTTCTATATAAATTTGCATATAAAAGCTCTTATTACTAGTAAAAATAATATTTATGAAAAATTTTTTTTTTTTAAAGAACAATATTTTATGCTTTAAGTTTGTACTCAAATTCAAAATAACAACTTTCTGACAGATTCATAAGTAATTTTTTTTTCCTAAATGTAAAATTTCCAGGCATTTTTATTCAACTCGTATAAACAAATTGAATAGCGTTTCTCATTTTTGTATAAAGACAAAGGATCTTTCAGAATTGCTGTTTTTAACGGATTTTCGAGTCAAGACAATCGAAGAAAGATCCTCAAAAGAAATTCATTATTATACCAGACCCAACATTTATGAGAAAATGAATAACTCTATTTGATTCAAAATCGCTGCAAATTTTATACTTTTGTGCATAAAAATATAGAGAATGAGTCAGTAAGATTTGCGTTGAATAATTTTTTTTTTATTTTAAAAGCTTTGAAATTGTATAACTTAGACCTTTAAGTCTTATCTTGTAGGTTTTGATATTAAGCACAGTGTTTTTCCTCAGAAAAAAATGTAAACGATCATAGCGTGTTTATTTTTTATATTTGTCAAAATAATTGTTCAAAAAAAAAAAAAAAATTCTCGTTGTACTAAGGAAAAAATAAGACTTTTTTGCTTAATTCGGACTTTCGGAAATCTTCGATGCCACTTAGTCATAGTTGAGAGGATGAGGGGGGGGGGGGGAGCAGCAATAGTTTTCATTCTGCATAGTCTGCTGGGTTTGTTTTTGTTTTTTTGGGGGGAGGGGGGAGGTTTTTAAACCGAAATATAACATAGTCAAGAAATCCTAATATTGCGTGTGTCAATTCCAACCCCTATCTACACGACAGAATGTGGTTCTTTTTTCAGCTTCTCTTTTGTTGCACTGCAAGAGAGGAGTGTCCCCAACACGTATATCACCACCCCTGAGGAAAATTTCTTTTATCGATATTGGGAGTTTTACTTCCAAATTTTGAGGAGAAATAAAAATGGTCACATCTGACCACAGAACCTTTGAAAAAGAAAGACCACAAAAATAATTTGACTCTCATTGCAGAATTAGATCTTTACGGAGCCTTACGGTATATAACTGCATATTTGTCCTTAGTCATTTTTTCTTCTCTAAGAATGTTAATAAGTTCATAGCATGTCTTCAAAATCTACACTCAATATGCTATTGCTGCAAGGTAAAAGCGAAGTTATTAAATTAATAACAAAAAATTCTTCTGTAAAAGATCTTTGCATTTATAATGTTACAAAAATAAAAAGAAAAGATGGAAACTGAATTTGACATCGGATCATCCAACAGAAAGAGGAAAAATGCAGTGAAAAATAAAAACATTGATGAATTAACCTTTGAATGATTTTCGAAAGCTAGAACGAAACATTTGTCTATATCTGGAATTTTATTGCATGAAGAAGTAGCCGAAAAATTAGGTAAAATGGATTTTAAGGTTTCTAGTAGATGGTTAATGAGTTTCTTTAATAATACAACATTTCCTTGGAACAAGTTTGTGGAGTCTCGAAAGATGTTCTAAACCATGAACTTCAGGAATGGGAGAAAAAATTTTGTCGACTAATTGAAAGATTTCAAGCAAAGAACTTTTATAACAGAGATGAAATAGGACTATTTTATCGTGCATAGCCAACAAAGTCTCTTACAAAAAGAGGAAGTGAATGTCTAGGAAGTAAAAACTCCAAATGTCGTGTCAATGTTTCCTCTGTGCAAATTTGGATTGGAGGCTTGTTTAGAAAAGCGGTTAGTGATTGAGAAATCAAAAAAGCTGTGATTGTTTAAGAATGCAAATAATGATAAACAGCCTGTAATTTCGAGATCTCGGGAAAAAATCTAGATGTTGACTGCTTTAATGGAGAAGTGACTGTGGTATAAATAATTTATTGATGTAGATGAAGGTGTAGTTATATATTAAATAGTAATGAAGTTCTTTATTTTAAATATTGCGTTGTATTCGCTAGTCCCCTTAGCGTTCTTTATTGGTCAAGCAGTGGTTAAAAATGAAAATAAAGGAATGTTCTTACTTGTATGGTGTCCAGGGTTGTAAAAAACCCAGCCGGGCGGCTTTTATTAAAAAACCCGGGTTAAATGGGCAATTTTCCCCGGGTAAATTGGGTTAAAATGCCAAAATGTGGACTATGATTCCACCTTCCTCACAAATAATAATCTTCAGGGTTGCTACAGTATAGGGAAAACTGGAAAAACTGAGGGAATTTAAAAATGAGTATTAAAAAACAAAGAATTTTACTAAATTTTGATATGCAAAATTTATCCATTGAAATTTTGAAAATTCTCAGAGGAATTATTCAGGGCAAATTAAATTTTTTGCTCAGGAAAGCAGAAGGAATCCTGATCTCAAATACAATCTTTGTGAACACTTCATAGTCTAATAGATGGGAATGACTTCATAGTCTTAATAATGATCTCAATATTTTCCTTAAAATATTTCTTAAAATACACATATTTCTTAAAATACATACATGATCCCTTTAATTTAAATAACAAACAAATTTTAAATTGCAAAGCTATCAATTGCATGTTATTTAATAATATAATATAAATATAACTTTAAAAAAATTACTCTTTTGAAATTATCATAAGATTAGCAAATGTTAATAAAAGAAAATATCTTACAACAAAAAATTTTCTTATATGTATGTATAATCTATTCATATATGGTTAAATTTTTAGTTTTTAATACAATTAATTTAGAAGAAATTATTCCTATTCAAAAACTTCACCTAATGATACCATGTGACCTCTATTTTGCCTTAGCCTAAAAGCATTTCTTTTTGAATTAAAACAGTAGCTGTGCACAACTATCCTTAATAGGCTATTCTTATTTTAATTTAAAAAAAATTAGTATATCCATTATAAATAATTATAAATAAGATATATATATGTATATATATCACAAACACAAAGTAGATTACTTTAATTTTTAATAGGCTGATGCAATAAGACTAAATATTGCAAATGATCATTTGTTAAGTTTAGTTTTAAACATTTACATTTTGCCTTCACTATTCAATAAAAAACAACTAAAAAATGATGCAATCTGTAGAAGGATTATCATCACTGCTCATTGTTATTACTTGTATTTAAAATTCCAAAATAGCTCTCTGATTGGTGCTAATGGCATTGCAATATACAGTGGACTCTCTGTATCTGAACACTCTCTAATGTGAACACCCCGGTATTATGAACACTTTGTGACGGTCCCGGTGGAACTCCATTGACTTAACAAAAGATGAACTCTCTGTATTCTGAACACCCCACTATTATGAACGCTACTTTTGATCCCTATTCTAACCCGCCTCTCTGTAAACTGAACGTGTGTTTGCAGTCGGAATTTCTGCATCATAGAAATTTGGAGAAATTGGAAAAAGGTTCAGCGAACTCGGTTTAAAAATAAACAGTCAAAATTATTGCTAGATTTTAAACATCTACCCAAAACTGCAATTTATTTGAAACATTCAGATAAAATCTTTAGTTAACAAAACAAACAAAACATTTAGTATAACAAAAAATAAATCGAAATAATAATTTTCAAACATGTACGTCTTTACCGTATGTGTTTTACATCTCAACTAATTATAAATTCTTATATTTTTAATACACAAAAAAGTCCAGGTATAAAACTGTCGCCATTTCACAAAAGTAAATCGTGATAATCAAATTAAATGAAATGAACATAACAATCAATTTGTATTATGCAAAGAGATACAAGAAAAAATAATGTAAAAACTATGTCACGTGATTCCCCCCTCTCCCGAGTTGAGATAAAAATAGAAAGATTATGCAACAGAAATGTCCTGACCTTCAGTGACAGATAATAGACATATAAGAGAGGTGTTAGAGGGAGTGGTCAAAATAGATTATGGTTTCTTTTCTGCACACCTGGTTGGACAGCGTTATTGCTTCAATTACTTTCTTCCTTTTAGCTCGGCAAAGGTAAATTTTCTTCGCCATTTCGCTATCTTTGCAAGGAAAGAAGCACAGCACTTACGCAGATGTAGGAAAACGGAAAGAACTGAGTCTTCAGGAAAAAATACCATGTTGTTCAAAAATTACAATCAAAATAAGTCAAAAGAAAATTGCATCTGAGTTTAGAATTTCAGCAGGCCAAGTCAACGCCATCAACAAGAAAGAAAAAGAAATTATAGTTGCTTTTGAAGCAAATGAACCTTCCTCAAAGTGTAGAATTTTTGAAAAGAAAATGGGGAACGAGAATATAAACAATCACATCTGGAAGTTTTTTTGCCAAATGTGAACAAAGAATCTTCCTGTCACTGGACCACTGCTAAAGCAGATTCCTCTAGATTTGCAGAAAGGGAGAAAATCACGGAATTCAAGGCATCGTAAGGATGATTGCCTCGCTTCAAAAATTGGCATAACATTGAATTCAAAATAAGCAGTGGTAAAGCTGAAGACGTATATATCGACACTGTATAGGAATGGAAAAGAAAACTTTTGGACATAATGAAGGATTTTGTCGTCGTTTACATTTTCAATGCTGACGAAACTGGCTTGTTTTTTAGAGCTCTTTCAAATAAAACCCTAGAAGAAAGAACCCTAGCTGGAAAATTTCGAAAGAAAGACGCCGTCATGCTCTGTGCCAGTTTTACGGGAGAGAAACTCAAGCCACTTGTGATCGAAAAAAATGAAAAACCATGATGCTTCAAAAATTGCATCATTGCCTGTGCACTGTAAAACAAATCGAAAAGCCTGGACGACATTCACAATTTCTCACAATAGTTGGAGGGCATTAATGAGATGATGAAGAGAGAAGGAAGAAAAATTCTTTTTGTGGATAGTTCCAGATCACATACAAACATGCAGCTGAGCACCATGAGCCTGAAGTTCCTGCCACCGAACTGTACTTCTATAATCCAACCACTGGATCAAGGAGTTATCAAGACCTTTTAAGTTCACTACTGAATCCATTTTCTGAAGAAAATGTCCCTGGTGAGGAAGGAGGAAAATACGGCAACCGAACTAACGAAGAAGGTCAACGACATGGATGCTGTTCATTAGATATCAAAGTCTTTGAATAATGTAACCTCCAATACCATCCAAAGATACTTCAATAATGCTGGATTTCCGTGTGAAAATGAGCAATCAAGAATAGATGACCAAGAAGAAACAGCTGTGTGTGACTTGGGGTCAATTCTTCAGGAGCCGCATACTGAAATTCAACCTGGAGCTTATCTCGAAGCCAACGGAAGCTTTCCGGTTTGCGACAACAACTTCGTTGAAGAGGAAGAAAATAGTGAAGAAGAAGCGGGACCAGAAGATACCAATGGAACAAGAATTACAATTACCTTCCAGCAATATAGCCAATGGATTCAAGACTTATTGATCTATGTGGCTGAACAGCATCCGGAAGCCTTTCCACTTCTTAAACAACTAGATAACATGTATACTGCACGACCATACACAATGCAAAAACAGACTAAAATTACTCACTTTTTCAAGTAATGTACCGATTATGTTTTCATGTAAAGTATTGTATATATGTAATTGCATGTTTTGTAAATTTTTTTTTATATTTCCTAAACACAACACCTTCATCTCGGTAAATGGCATTGCTAACCAGTCTAAGTATTCTATACAATCTGTAAACTCATACATAGTAGTAGTAGTAATGAATTTCTCAATCTCCCTTTATAATGAACACCCCCATAATCTGAACACTTTTGGTCGGTCCCATGAGTGTTCAGAATAGAGAGAGTCCACTGTATTATAGAACGTTTTTTAATGGTAATTCTATAACTAATTTTTTTTTATTATAAATATGAATAAAATATTTTCTGTAACTAAATTTTATTTTTATAACTATGAATAAAATATTTTCTTTGCATATACTATAGTAAATATACTCTTCAAGCTAACTGAAAAGCTTAAATTTACATTTTAAATTAAAATCTAAAACATTTTAAAATGACAGGGTTCCCAATCTAAAAGTGCAAGTAAATTAGTACAAATATATTTTCTAAGATTCAAAGAAAAGAATAAATAAAACAAAATAACCATAAACTGTTAACAAATACATCATTTGTTCGTTTCCAGAAATATATTTTTTTAAAAGACCAGGTTTTTTTTTAAAAACCCAGCCCGGGCGGGCAGCTGTGCGGGTACCCGGGCAGCTGCCCACTACAACCCTGATGGTGTCAGCTGAAAACAAATGAAGAGGAGCCTTTTAACAATATCAATCCAATATTTTATTCCTTCTTTTTAGAAGAGAAGAAAGAGGCCTTCACTCGTTGGTCACCTTGTTTCAATAATTATGCTGGCTGATAAAGATGATCTTTTCCACTTGAAGAAATGTCTTTTAAAATTAAAATGCAGCATCAAATTCAATTTTCTTAAGATGAGAATTTCAATTAAAACTCTTGCGCGCCATCAGAAAAAAAATTCGAACAAGGGATACATCGTCGTAGAATTTCACCGGACCACGCATCGTCGGCCGCAGGCAGGCAGGCTTGGCCCGTGATCTTTTTTAAATGAAAATTACATCATGACAGTTCATCAACAAAACAGATTCTGATTTAAAATTAACGAAATTTTTAATTTATAGTAAGAAACGGGGGCAACAAAAGTATGTGAACGACAAGATTTAAATCTATTAGAGAATTTAAAAAATTAGCCAATATCTTAATTAACAAATCCGAACAATTCATTTAAAAACATTTATTTCAATTTGCACCAGTAATCGTCAAATAAACCACGGCTCCAAAAGATGAGCCTCCCTCTACAGCTACCTAAGACTCCTATAATAGGAGCTGACGCATATCCATTTTGTTTCGGATTATTCGTGCTCAGTTCAGCATCAATCTACCGCAGCCGGAGTTGGGGTTGCCTAAGACTCGGTTCTAATTAGCTTGGTTTTTCGACTGAACTTCAATTTGAGACCCAAATCTGCGAGGATACGTCAGCCTGTATTATAGGAGCTCTACAGCTACCTAATGCGTACGTCACGAGAGGGAGAAAGACGGCACTTCGATGATGTCATCACAATACGAGGAGAAGGGAAAGGGAGCACATCAACTTAGAGTGCAAGGAAATCGCCGAACAATGCCCGATGTAAAACACTCGCGTAAAAATAAATACGGAATTGAATCCAAATAATATCGACGTGAAAGGCCGAAAGAAATAAAAATATAACATGATTTAAACATTGTGAGATTTCATATCACAATACCCCCATTTACCGATTAAAATTTTGGCAGAACAAGTGATGTAAAAGGTAAAATGAAATAAAAACCTTTTACAGAAAGGGGATGACAAAATTTTTGCACACCAAACACAGAGAAAAAAAAAATTAAAATGTTAAAGTAAAGCCAAACGTTAAACTGCTGCAATCAAAATTAATAGTGGTGACCAAACTGGAAGGGTGAAGAAAAAGAAAATACATCAAAAGTATACATAGTATATTCAATAGTATACATATAAAAATGCCAAATCTTCTTATTTATGGCAATCTCTTCTAGTATGATCTCATAAAATTCATCATCAAAATACTTAAATACAAATGCTAAACAAAAATCAGAATTAGCATATATAAAATGAGCTCATTTATCAAATATTTAAATTGGTACCATTAAAAATAGAAGTTGCACTTTACAAGCAACAAAGATCAACATACCTTCAGTATTTGATCAACCGTCTAGGACTTACAATTTATTTAATATTTTATAAAATAGAGCATTTATTTTCACTTACTCTAAATAAAAATTGCCCGTACTTAAAAATATCTTTAGTACAATTTTCATAATACCATATTCAATTTGTTTTTGTAATTTTATTTTATTTAGTACTAAATACGTAATTGACTTGAAACAACCAGCTCTACTCTACATGAACTGAAACACTTTTCTCATTACACTGAAAGTATTTGCAAAAGTAATATCAACAAACACCAATATAAATATTTCTCTGAAAATACTGGATTATTTACTCAGTAAGAATTTTCAAAATATATACCATTCATTAAAATACAAGACATCATTTAATACAATTTTAAATACGCATAAAGATAAACTCATAGATAAATCATGGTTTTTACGAATCAGTGGATATTTGGTTGGGTGGGGATCCCCAGAAAAAAATTTAACCTTTAGTCTTCATTAAAAAAGGCAAGTTAAAAATGACACTTTCATGGGAAGAAAATAAAAACACAGTGCACCTATTGTAATGGCCATAATTATCATCCAGAAATATATATATAAACTGTTATTGAGAATAGAAATTGGCTATTGTAAAATACTAGTATGTATAAATTGAATCTACATAACTCACATAAGTGCTAATAATGCTAGCCATAGAAACTATCAGCAGTCGTGCAAATTAAGCAAAATCAAAATATAAATATACATTTGTTATAATTTACAAAAATACACTAATAGCCCTGGTACACAACCATCAGTAAATTATCAATAAATCAAACAAATGCAAAATAAAATAAACAAACCTACAAAAGAGACAATAGCGATCTCCAAAACCATTGGCAATTGTGTACATCTGATAATACTATAGAAGCTATATAACTATTGCTGTAAAATATATATATATATTAAAGATGAGGGAAGAGTATTGTTCAGCCACTTACAAATAGTGAGATGTGATAGTGATAGTTAATAAATCAGTTTTTTTTTAAGCAACACAGTACATCTCCTATAAAATATATTACCTGCTAGTAAAAATGTTTGCAGAATATTTTTTTTTTTTTTTTTTTGCAGATTTTTCATTTTTATGGCACACTGGTGGACACGATGGTATTGAAATCACAGCAATTTGGCCACAATCACTTATGATGACACACCATAATTTTAAAAAATGAGGACAGAATTGGGAATATTTAGCACTGACACAAAGCACTATGACACACTTCCTTTTTATTTTTGTAGATAAGCTGAGTGACTTGGGGAACACTAGATTCACCATCACATAACGCTTAAGACACAATAGGGAAAATTATCGACATAATCAGGAACAGAAGAAAGTCACATAGAAATTTGAGACGACAAAATCGATGAATTCAAAGAGCACTTTTTCTTTAAATTTCTTAGTAAATTTTGAAGATTCACCATGGAACACTTCTATATATTAAAAGACGCTGTTAAATAGTACTAAGAACTGTGCTTTTCTTTTTATATAATCTTGTATATAAATTAACTTGGCACTTAAAATCTTCAAATTTCTTCATTAATAATAATAATTCTTCAGAATTCAATTAATTATTTCTTGTATAAAAATATGAGGCATATGACAAAATAATATTTAGAGACTTTGGGTATATTCACAAATGAAAACATAAAGGCACAATATAATATTTGAAAAATGGGAAATTTGCCCAATAAAATAAATTGATCTTGAGAATTCCTGAATGAAGAATAGCAATTATAATCACAGATATATATAAGAAAATGCATCATACAAAATCACTATTGAAAGTAACTAGTTTTTTTTATTATTATTATTTCATAATAAATAAGAATTTTCTTGATTTTGAAAATATAAAGCAAAAATAGCAACACTGATTTTTAGGAGTAGATATGTCAACCAATCCATTTCGTAAGGATAATGCACAACTCACAAAAGAAAAGGCCAACTAACAAAACTTCTATAATCAGGTCCCAAAACAGCTATTATTTGAGAAAAATATTTAAGATTATTGGTAAATTTTTATTTTAACTTTAGACACAAACATCGAAGATATTGAAGCGAATCCGACATTGTAAGGATAGTATACACATACATGACATGACTCTTCTTCAATAGTTACTTTAAAGTTGAAAATGAAGCATAAATTTTAAAGTTATTGTTCTAAAACAGCAGGTAAGTGTAGTATAATTATCTTTTACTGTAAAACAAGGAAAATATTAGAGACGTGGTTAGCACAAATGGATACAACTCATCAGTGAATGGCCAACTTCATCAGGTAAGGAACTGTTGAAAATGAAGCATAGAAATTTATTTCTTTATTATTTTTATTTTAAGTAATTTTTACGATGCTGGAAGATAGAGCAGCATATAGAGAAACAGTCTTTTATTTATTTATTATTATTGTTTTTATAGATGATGTCAAAGAATTTCTTGAATATAACTGTAACAGGAATGAAGTAGCCCTTGCCTACTTCTTCTCAAGAGTAGAAAAAAAAAATGTTGCTTTCATTCCTTTTCTGAGAGCAACATGAGAATACTGGTTGATGAAAACTGTCACAGCCTGCACATATAGTGAAGTGAAAAGGTCTTACTTCCACAATTACAACTTGCCATAGGAATATTTTTAAACAAAATGAAGCAACATGAATTTTTCAAATATAATATTTTGTCAGCTGAGAGTTCCTTTACAAACAACATGAACAGTTGTAAAATAAATGTGAAAATATTCTTAAATGCATATATTCTTAATTTGTAGACTTCATCAGACTTTGCACTAAGCCAAACTGTATGATTATTAACATCACAGTTTAGAATAAATCTATGAACAAACCATTCGCATTAAAACTATTGTTAAAAAAAATGTCTTAATTTGAAATTTGTAGAATTGAAGCATAGAAATCTGCAAGAATGTTATGTAGGATATTTACAACTACTAACTTCTGTAAGAATTTCAGCTTCAGAAAGAAAAAATTACCATAATAAATAAGTATGACATAATAAGAATAAAATTTCTCAGCATCAATAATCATAATTTCAAAAATAATGCTTCTTATAAAATTTAATCTTCTAAAATATAATATATATAATTTGTAAATTTGTTGCAATAGTGCCATATTTTTTTTTTTTTTTTTTATAATTTAAAAACCCAAAGTCATAGCCTCTTAAAATATGAAATATGTTTTGGAGAACAATTTATTATTTCAAACTCATAAAATTTTTTCTTAAGAATACATAATCCATTTCAAAAATATAGAACTAATCATTCTTGAAAAATATTATGTTCTATAATAATTTATTGCAAAAAAAAAGAATATGTAGAACTATTTAAATGGAATGATAAGTATGCATCATCAAAAATATAATTATTCTTCAAAAGAAATGCATTTCAATTTAAATAATTGTTCCAAAAATATATGGCAAATTTAGCAAAATATATTATTTTCTTCAAGATGGAAAAGAATAAATTCATTCTAGAATTATGAAATTTAATTCTTCAAACAAAGTAGCAAAAATCAATTCAAGAAATTTTTGAGAACAAGAACTTCCAATATTAAAAATATTTTCATATGTCGTTACACAAAAATTCTTAAACAAATTATTACATATTTCTTTAAAGAATCTTCTTTAAAATTCATTAAAAGAAGAAATCTTGAATTCTATTAAACACATCATAAAAATTTTCAAAACGTTATTCTGAGAACAAAAAAGTTCTAAAATATTTCGTTTTTCTTTAAATCAATTCAAATTTTCTTTCAGAACCACTGTCTTTTCAGGCACCAATTGTAGTGTAAATAATATTATTGCTTTGTTAATGTGTAGTTATATATTATATAGTAATGAAGTTCTTTATTTTAAATATTGCGTTGTATCCGCTAGACCCCTTAGTGTTCTTTATTGGTCAAGCAGTGGTTAAAAATGAAAATAAAGGAATGTTCTTACTTGTATGGTGTCAGCTGAAAACAAATGAAGAGGAGCCTTTTAACAATATCAATCCAATATTTTATTCCTTCTTTTTAGAAGAGAAGAAAGAGGCCTTCACCCGTTGGTCACCTTATTTCAATAATTATGTTGGCTGATAAAGATGATCTTTTCCACTCGAAGAAATGTCTTTTAAAATTAAAATGCAGCATGAAATTCAATTTTCTTACGATGAGAATTTCAATTAAAACTCTTGCGTGCCATCAGAAAATAAATTCGAACAAGGGATACATCGTCGTAGAATTTCGCCGGACCACGCATCGTCGGCCGCAGGCAGGCAGGCTTGGCCCGCGATCTTTTTGAAACGAAAATTACGTCATGACAGTTCATCAACAAAACAGATTCTGATTTAAAATTAACGAAATTTTTAATTTATAGTAAGAAACGGAGGCAGCAAAAGTATGTGAACGACAAGATTTAAATCTATTAGAGAATTTAAAAAATTAGCCAATATCTTAATTAACAAATCCGAACAATTCATTTAAAAACATTTATTTCAATTTGCACCAGTAATCGTCAAATAAACCACGGCTCCAAAAGATGAGCCTCCCTCTACAGCTACCTAAGACTCCTATAATAGGAGCTGACGCATATCCATTTTGTTTCGGATTATTCGTGCTCAGTTCAGCATCAATCTACCGCAGCCGGAGTTGGGGTTGCCTAAGACTCAGTTCTAATTAGCTTGGTTTTTCGACTGAACTTCAATTTGAGACCCAAATCTGCGAGGATGCGTCAGCCTGTATTATAGGAGCTCTACAGCTACCTAATGCGTACGTCACGAGAGGGGGAAAGACGCCACTTCGATGACGTCATCACAATACGAGGAGAAGGGAAAGGGAGCACATCAACTTAAAGAGTGCAAGGAAATCGCCGAACAATGCCCGATGTAAAACACTCGCATAAAAATAAATACGGAATTGAATCCAAATAATATCG
Organism: Maratus michaelseni; assembly: GCA_963931845.1. NCBI lineage: Eukaryota > Metazoa > Arthropoda > Arachnida > Araneae > Salticidae > Maratus > Maratus michaelseni. The sequence continues at coordinate 306,840,938 of OZ007589.1, forward strand.
ACATGAAAGGCCAAAAGAAATAAAAATATAACATGATTTAAACATTGTGAGATTTCATATCACAGTGACTAACAGAATTCAATAAATAAATGATTAAAGAAAATCAAAAGATTGTGTTATTTCTCAATAATGCACCTTGTCATGCCGAGGTCAAACTATCGAATATAAAGTTACAATTTCTTCCGTGAATGCTACTGCATTGATGCAACTTATGGACCAAAGAAATATAAAAAAGATAAAAACTCATTTTTTAAAAAAAAAAAAAAAAAAAAAAAAAAAAAATGTTGCGATTGACTGTTGAGTCTTTATATGATTGCTGTTCCCGCCACTGAACAGACAAAAAAAGTTAATGTTTTAGATGGTATCAAATGGTTTGCCAAATCTTGCTCAAAAATGTCGCTGGAAAAGATTGTTTGTTGTTTTAGGAAAGCCAGATTTGTAATTCCTTCCTCAAGATTCTCAGAAACTTCCAAGAGTCACTTGAACAGATGGGATAAAATGAGTTAAAATCTGTATATATTCATGAAAAGATTAATGATGCAGATTATTGTATTAGCTGACTACGCAGTGTTCATTATCAAAACTAACTCTTCAGTGGACGTTTTGATGCAGCTATATCATGATGTGGAAATCGATAGTGAAAGTGAAGATGACCATGATTCTGAAAAAGACGCAATGGAATTCAAACATACCAAAAGGATGCCTTGGGAAGCATTAGGTAATTCTAACAAAAAAATTTCTGATTCAAAGAAAAAAAATAAGTAATACTGATAATAACAGACTTACAATGAGTTATTGAAGAATGATTGGTAAATCGAAAGAATAAACAAGCATCTATTGAAAATTATTTTTTGACTGTCTAAAGTGCAATCAAGTCTTCATCAAAATGTTTACCCTGTATGGCTTTTACTGGTTACAAAGCATTTGGAATTTAAATAAAAAGTCCTGTATCAACATCTATGGTGTATCACTCTGAAATTCTTTACTCACATAATTTACTTGATAGAATAAAGAGTGCTGGAAATTTGTAATTTATCATTTGACTGACTAATGATTGAATATTAATTTTTACTAAAACATCATTTGTGTTTTCTACACCTCTTCTAGTGCATTGCAAAGATCAGCAACTTGGTACCATACAGCTTTCACACTTTCCATTCAACATTCCCATGGTGTTTCAGAGGGAGTTTTACAGACAGATCTGCAACATATTTTCGAATCTGTTTCTTTTTTTAGTAGATGATGCAATAAAGATTGTGAATACGCTGCAGAGTTGCAAAGAAAGTCTTTGCATATGAACCTGTTTTAGCCATGTCTCTCAAAACTAAATTGTGGGTGTGACATGCCCATGTGATGCAAGTAAAGTTCTCAAACTGTTCTCTAAAAGTTTTTGCAACCCTGAGGTGTGTTCTTTTATATTGGCACTGTTATCAAATCCTTGTCTGGGGAAACTTTCAATAATTTGTCATAACCATCAACATTTGTTCTTGGTGACAGATGTTGAGAATACAATTGAGAGTTACTGCAAAATACTTAGCATCCTTGATTTGCCAAATCCTTTATTGTAGAAAAGTATGCTAGAAAAGTTCATTTTGGATTCCTTTTTTAAATAATGATTGTGTATTTCCTTATTTTGGATTTTTTGCAGTTGATGTTGTTGCTTTAATGAAAATTAAATGCTATAAAAATATTGCAATACAAGGCTTCAGCAAATATTATTGGTAATTATTAATTTCTGTGCTTAAAGTGTTTGTTTAATGATAATGTTTCTAATTTAGTCAAACCTGACAAGTTGCTTTTGTGCTATTTCTGTTTTGTAAGTCTAACTTGGTATGTCCTGAAATACTCTGGAAACCTGGTATTTCCTGAAATCTTTTTTGAGGGGGTAGGGGGAAGTCCCCGTTTCCCCCAATTGGCACCTCTGTTCCTAGCCTTTAAAGGAAATAGAGAAATGCTATTTAACTTCTTAGCTATTTACCTGCTTCTTGCTATTTACCTGCAAATTTCATGTATTTAAGCATGAAAATGATTGTAGGGAGAGGCTTCCTTCCTACCCCAAATTTAATGAATTTCTTTAAAGTTGGCAAAAACACAAACTTAATTGGCAAATTTAACCTTTTTTGTTTTGTTTTTTAAATATAAGGAAAGGACAGTTTATGTCACAACTGGAAAAATGACGCCTGGCAAACTATTTGTCTTTATGCTTCTTAATGTACAAAACAACTCTGGTAATCTGATTGGTTTACAATTAACAGACCTGCAATATAATTGATGTATACTGCCATGACAACTCCTGCAATGATGCAGCAGGCAAAAATGTAGTAGGTAGATTGGTTGACTGAAGTGTGTTTTTTTGGGTCCTTTCCATATAAAATAAAACATATGCAAACGAAGTCACTAGAGAAAAAACTTAGTCATGTAACAAATACTGATTTGGCCAAATACCAAATATTCAGCAGCCAAATACCAGCTCTTTTTTTTTTTTTAAGTACACATTGATTATAATTTCTTTTTAGTAAATTTTATCGCAAGGCATTTGTGTGTTAAAATTCAATCATGATTTAAAACATGAAATGTAAATATTTCACATTTTATTAATTAAAATTGCAGTGCTTATTTAGATACACAATGCTTAAACATGCATCAAGAAAACGTCTTTTATTTATATATCATTATTTGCAATTATTTGGAACATAAATACAACTTATAAACATTTTTAATTTAAATTAGTGTTAGGACATTTTCTTAATAATATGCTGAAATATAATTCCTCAATATTTTCTATTAAATAAATTTAAAGCTGTTCTTAAAAAAAAAAAAAAAAATACCGAAAAGTGTGAAACTTTCTGACACATTAACAAAGCTATTTTTATGTGTACATGAAATTTGCAGACATTAATATTGACATGCTCTAGAATTGAATAGCATTTTTCATTTTCTATGAATGTATATAATACATCTATAATCTGTTGTTCCCAAATAGTTTTACTCTCAAATTGGCTTCAATCTCCTACTTTGATAGCATATTTTAAAAGATTCTTAATAGTTAAAGGAAATAAAGTAAAAAGTTTGGATTGAATTTGAGAAAAGCATTGCGAAAAAAAAAAAATCATCCTGAATTTATTCAGCTAAATATCCTATTCAACAATATTTAAATAACTGAATATTCATTAAGAGGGCTGAATAGGCCAAATACCAAATAGAGGCTGAATATTCGTTACATCCCTAAGAAAATATCCAACTGTAGACAATTTTCCATCTTAGCAGATAGAATTGTTTGGTAAGATCCACTGCAACCGTAAAATATTCAGATAGAATTGTACGGTAAGATCCACTGGAACCATAAAATATTTTTCTTTAAGACAGGTTTCCATTATAGACAGGCTATGTTTTCACAGATTTTACTGTAATACATTTTCTGGTTAAACAAACACAGTTGGCAAATGCCAATAATTGTCAAGTTAAAGCCCCCCCCCCCCCTTTCCTCTTCCTCACCTTTCCAAAAATAGATCATAGCGATGTTACTTACCATTCTCTTTGCATCAGTGTGTCAAAAAATAGCAAGTTTGGATTTGAGAAAAGAGAAGAAATTATTTTTATCTTTAATTTATTCAGCTAAATATCTAACAGCATTTGGCCAAATAGCGTTAAGTATTTGACCAACCAAATATTCGACAAAATGGTTGAATACTAATTAGATTCCTAACATTCATACAGTTCAATCACAAAATCTGTATATATTAGTCAGTGAACATATAAAAAAAATGTATGGCTTCATATAGCCTCTTGAAAACTTTTATGTGCATATTATGCACTCTACTTTTCAGACCTAAAATTTTGGAAGATTATGCAAAAAAAAAATATTATGAGGTATTTATTCATAAATATGTCAATTTGATTTTCCGGATGTTCATTCTCTTTCTCACATTCTCTCAATTCTTTCTTTATATCGTTATTTGTTGAATTTATTTTATTTCTTTTTTCTGTAGGCATGCTGAAGTGATGAAGAAAATAATACATACTGTAACAGAAGGTGGTGGAGATCTTGGTGTACATATGTACTTAATAGTTTTCTTAAAATTCATGCAAGCAGTCATCCCAACAATTGAATATGATTACACTCAAAATTTTTCTTTTGAATGAACTTGTTTGTATTTACTGCAAGTTATATTTGAATATTTTGAAATATAAGCTTTTCTACAAAATTAATTGGTTAAAATAATTTACTGAAGTTCTAATTCATTTTTTGTTACTTTTTCATACTGCCATTGCTTCTAAACTTTATTTAAAAAAAAAAAAAGTGCATGAAAAAGGATTGCATGATTTGGAGATTTTAGATCCAAAACAAATTCTCTTTTACTTTTAAGAAAAACAGTTAAAGTTTAATGATCTTGATTTTTGAAGTTATTTTAGTATTTATTTTTTTCTCATTTTTAAAGATTCTGTATAATAATATATTTTAATGATCTTTATTTTAGAAGTTATTTCAGTATTTTCTTTTTTTTTTCTCATTTTTAAAGATTCTGTACAATATTCAAATTTTAGCTATTATTTAGGTTACAAAAATAATATAGTGATTCTGCAATATATAAAAGATCAAAAGCAGAGTATTACTGTAAAAATATTCCTAAATTATTTAAAAGGACAAAATGCACATATTATGAAAAACAAACATGTAAAATATTTTTAAAAATGTGTTACTGTGATATATATATATATATAACTGCATTATTCCAAAACTATGTTCTATGTTTTATAATAGTTTAATAATGCCATATGTAACTCATAAAGTTAGTAATTAATTTTGAATTTGTTTGTTCATCTTGTTTTCAATGCTCAAATATTATTCATGTCTTCTATTTCACCAGTTGATTAATTGCCCTCTCATATATAAATTATAGAATATATAAAATGTACATCTTATTTTAATGAATAAATGTTGCGTAAGCATATATATTGTAGTAGTTTATTTTATTTTGAAGTACACATCAAAAATGTTTCCTGAAAAATAAGTAGGATCATAAAGCTTCCAGCCTTCCGTATGTTTCTATTCTATATATTAAACTTTAGCAAAATAGCTCAAGAGGTTTAAAGCAGAAAACAGACATACAGAATCAAACTATTGTTATGTAGGAACAGGTAGCTGTAAATGCCATGTTAGAATGCTGCAGCTATGGAAAGAAATAATAGAGCAAAGCTGATAAGATATTTTTCAGAAAATCACAACTGTTTCCTATTAAATCAACAAGTATCACATTTTTTATTATTTTTAACTCAATCATACTGATTGGTAAAGATATACAAATTTACATTTTTCCAATTGAGTGAAAAAATATCTAGATAAGTCAGACACTAGACTTCTGGCTTTAATTGCCAACGCTCTGCCTACTGAACTAGCTGGATTGACACAATTCACTAAGACAACCTTTTCAATAGCATCTGGTCTGTCCTGTAAATGGCTCAACTGTTTCTACCACAAGTAATGGAACTCTGTTAAATGATAGATATGTAGATAACTATTTTTATTATTTTTAACTCCATCATACTGATTGATAAAGATATGATATGAATTTAAATTTTTCCAACTGAATGAAAAAGTATCCAGGCCGGGAGTTGAACCCAAGACCTCCGACTTAAATTGCCAGTGCTCTGCTGTTAAGGTTGTCTGAGTGAATTGTCAGCCATTTGTTGATCTAAGGCAATATTGATGGATGTAAAATTCAATTATAAGTGCAAAATTTTGTGAGCAGTGGAAATACCTAATTAAATGTAGACTTCATCACTTGATGCTCATAAAAAAAACTGACACTATTTCCAACCTTATTTGCACAAATGACTAATTATCAAATGCTTGCTAAAAGAGCGGGGAAAAGCTTAGTGAAATGTAACTACCTATTGTACATCAAAGCCCTTCAGTGAAAATTTATAATACATAAAATCATTTCTTTTTTATTTGCTGCATGCCATTGGCACTTTGACTCTCTTTACTATTGACAAATATTTTTTTATTTTGGGTGAAAAATATTTAGCAATTGTCTTTCGGATAATATCAAACACATCTTTTTCTGCAGCCTGTCTTTTCTTCCAAATAAATTCCACAAGGTTGAGGGAAGATGTTCCATGATGTTATTTGAGTATCACCAGATGAGCTCTATATTCTGTGTTCTTATATCAGCTTCAGAATTGGTGAAATTTGATTTGTGGGTCACTTTGTATTGAATATAACCCAGGGCTGGCTTTTTACCGGCAGAAAGTGGTTTCTGCCGTGCCAGTGGCAGAAAGTGGTTATAACCGGCAGAAACTGGCAACAACTGACATAAACACATTTCGTGACATAATCTGAAACTTTTTTAGTAGTATTAATTTTCTTAAGTATGTTTTATTCAGGATAAATAACAAATAAAATACTGTGGATAGTTTTAATTTAAAATAAATAAATTTGTATTAGAAACAAGAACGAAAAATCATGCGTCAAGCATAGATTATGTAACACTTTCCAACGCTTCCAAAATAATTTTACGAATCATACTCTTTAATAAGCTAAAAGGTAACATCTAAGTAATCCGAATACTTTTATTCAGCCCTGTATAGGATCTATAGATTTGTATATATACTACATAGGATGCTAAATTTTAGTTCAGTTAGGAAACACGTAGCACAGTTTAAAATTCTCCGTCTGGAGTTAAATAATACGGAAATGTGTTCCCGAACTTTTGTGCTTCCCTGTATAGGATCTACAGAATTTATACACACCACGTAATAGACAAAAAGCGATTTAAAATTAAAATCGCATTCAGTAACTTAAAACGCACTTGCAGGAATTATTGTTAACATACAGTAGAGAATTCTTTTGTGTGTCCCTGTAAATGAACGATGACTGCTATACACACAATATTCCGTAGTAAGTCTCTTGTAATGAACCTTATATAAATTTCAATGCGTTTAAAATAGTGAAACATTATTTAAATAAACCGCAGACGATTTTTCTCCATAGACGTAATGTAACGGAATTCTTTTGACTGTCCCTGTAAAGTAAGTATAAGTGCTATGCACACCCTATTCCATATTAAGCTTCTTCTAATGCACCTTAGTGATATATATAAATTTCAATGCGTTTAAAATAGTGAAACATTATTTAAGTAAACCGCAAATGATTTTTCCCCATAGACCACAATGTAACGGAATTCTTTTGAGTGTCCCTGTAAAAAAACTATAAGTGATACACACTTCCGTTGAAATAGGGAACATGCTATAGATAACGATTATAACATATAAAAATTGCAGGGCAATCCGAGCATATTTACGGGAGTTAGAGCACGGACAGACGGCCAGACGGCCAGACAAACCGAAGTCATAAACACTTTTCAACTAGGTTGGAAAGTGTTAAAAATGAGTAATGTAACAGATAAAATTTTTGTTATAATAGGATTGTGTAATTTTATATATAAACAATTATTAGAGTATTTAAAATCTCAGTTTGAAATTCAAAATAGAAAACTATATCCAATACTTATTTTAAAATAAACACTGAAAATAAAAGAAAAATAATCCATACTTACTTAAAATACTTTTCTGTAATTTAACATAATAATTTAATGATAACTGTAAAAAATCTTTCTCATAGAAATGTTGTACAGCTCCAAATCAAAAAAATAATTAATTCCATTTGTATTTAGAATTGCATTTAGCTTTATTTCACTGTAGTATAATTGAAAAAGAACAGCGGTGGATGTTTTAATACATTTGCATGTTATTAAAGAAAATTAAAACTGTAAAATATTAAATTTTGAGTGAATATTTTATTTTTGTAAAATTATTTTCATTATTCAAAATATTAGAATACTAAAATAGGTGGTTCAAAAAATTAGAATACTTATGAATTTTCCTGATTGGTTCAGAAGGTTGCATAAAATAAGCATTTTTGGCGCAATAGATGTTGCGCCAAAAAACAAAGTTGAGCTTCTTTCCAGCATAAAGTCGGCATGGTCATGTCTGGGCAGAAAACATTGTGAACCACTTGTAGCTAGCTTGGCAAAGTAAGTTCGTGCTGTTATAAAATGTAAAGGTGATGCTACAAAATATTAAAGAATAATTATTTTTCCTTTTTTAAAAACACATATTTACAATGCATTATTCTAATATTTTGAACCAGGTAAATGGTTATTCTAATATTTTGATTTCTTCAAAGTGTGAATAATTATTTTAATTTTTGTATTATTTCCTTTAATTTTAATGCTAAAAGATTCTACAAACTATGTAGATTCTTACACTATTTAAAGTTTTATCATATATTACTTTTTTACTTACCCATCATACGTAGTATAGGGTAAGTCTTGTAATCGTTTTGAAAATCAAAAAAAATTTTTGACGGATTTACACGTTTCAGACACTAGATATTCCAAAAAACATATTTTTAGAAAAAAAAATTTGCCGTCCGTCTGTGTGTGTGTCTGTAAACGCTCTATCTCCCGAACAAATTGAGATAGAGACTTGCAATTTGGTATGTACTTAGTATGTAATAATGGGAAGAAGCCTATTTCATTTCAATAACCTCGATTAACCGGAACATTTTTTTTCGGACTCTCGAAATATTCGTTCTGATGAAAGGTATATAAAAATTTTCGAAATTATTTATTTTAAGTAGTAAATATAAAAAACAATAAAAAAACATAAATTTTGCATAAAACATGAAGTCGATCGGATAATGAGTTGCCGAGATATTTGTAATCCTATTTTCCACACTCTTCGATTTTTCATGACCCTGTATTTCATCCAAATTTCACTTCAAAGATATATTTTAATTGGAAATTTGACGCTTAATCAGATGCAGTAAACCGCTAGTTAATAGGAGTATTATTTTTGGAGTTATAAGGAAAAACCTCTTTCAAGCAATTCAGTAATCGAGCCTTTTTATGACGTCATCAAGCCACGATTTTATTTGAATTGCAATGCATTTTATAAGTAGTTTACACATTTTTATTTTAATATTTTACATTATACATATACATGATGGGTAAGTATTACGGTGGCCCCCAACGACTAGTTGTATAAGCGATACTTAAAAAAACTTTTTTCACAATCCCTTTTTTTCTATTATTCTAATTTTTTAACTTGGAGCTGTGGTTATATGTGGACTTAAATATAGTATTGAAAGGAACAAATCTGACTTCTTTTTTTAAATTTAAGATTGTTAGTTGAAAATGTTCTAACCATATATATATATATATATATAACCATATTTCATATAGTAGATAATCTTTAAGTTATTGCATTATGTTATTTATTTAAAAATTCTCTGAGCAGTAATTTGTTAAAATATCATAGAATTTTTTGTAAATTTGCAATTTTTTTTTTTTTAAACTTTTAAATAGAAATTCAACTGTAAATCCCTAATATTAAGATCAGTAAACGTCTGTGTGTGTTTCTGTCTGTCTGTGCACTCCCCGCTGTACACGCAAAGGCTCCGGGACTAATCGACGGACCGGCGGCAAACGCGGACCGAAAAATTCAGAAAAATAGCGCGGTGCTCAAGTTTCGATCGGGTCGGGATTCCGACCCGGACCCGGGGAGTTATTAATCAACGAAAGTGTTTTAATTACGGACCGAAACTGAACTTGGAAAAGAAAGGAAAACCACAAATTTTTGCCTCCGGCAAGGCTTGCCGGTCTCTCGGGTCGGGGAACGAAAAGGCAGCGGGTTCGCCGCGGAGCAAATTAAGTGCCCCAAACCACAGCGTGGATTTTTAAACCGACCGGTATCTTCGGAAATCGGACAGACAGATTCAGGACAGCATTTGCTTTCATAAATTCAAAAAATCATTTCAGTACGACGATTAGAACCGAAAAAATCCTTTAAAAATCGATCGATAAGAAATAATTTTTCATTTCTTTCGGCACTGCGAACGCCAGATCGCAGACACGTTGCCAGACGATCGTCTGGATCGATTTTCCAGAGTCGAGGCGCATTTTCTCTGACGGAGGTCACGTGGGTTTCAACTGGGTTTTTTCAGAGGGGCGCCCCATCTCCGAATTTAAGGGGCGCAGTAATTCCTAACTTTTACAGGGAGACTCAAAAATGTTTCTGCTTTCAGAATATCTAAAAATTATTCTCATATCTGCATTACTAGCCAATATATTATTTAATTGTATAATTAATCATCATTATTCGTATAATTAAAGCAAAAGAAAGATTTCTATGACAGTGCCAGCTAGATATTATGATTTTAAGAAGTAGGCCGTGCCTAAAAACTGCATTACGAGTATTTTTAGGGAAAAGCGGGCTTCGCCCGTTACAGATTTTTTTTTTTTTTTTTTTTTTTTTTTTTTAGTTTTAAGTTTTTCTACAGCTCACTGTTTTTTTACTTTAACGCAGATAGTCTAAATAAGTTGTTTAAAGAAAAGCAGTGTCATCGTCCTCCCCCACCGTTTTTTTCTTTTAACTGTGGTCCGTTTCTATAACTAAGAAACTATGTTACGGATTTCCACCAAACTGATTCCAAACATCATAATTAAAGTAATCTAACGTATACTGCAGCGCGTGCGCAAAACGACTGCTATACTGTGCCGCAGGCAGCGGGGACCCGAGCCCGAGGTTCGTTCAATTAGAGGTTTATACTATTCTATGTGCAATTTAAGGGATTATCCGGTGTACGGTGCCGAAGGCAGCGGGGACCAAGGTCGGAGGTTCGTTCGGTTAGAGCTTTGTACTGTTGAATGTGCAAATTAAGGGATTATCCGGCGCTTGCGTAGCACGACCGGTATACGATGTCGAAGGCAGCGGGGACCGGGGCGGAGGTTCGTCCAGTTCGAGGTTTTACAAGATTCGAGATTTTCTACAATTCGAGGCACCGATGTAAATTAGGGGCCCGCTAGCGGGTGGAGCCAACTATTAATAATATTAATAGTTAAACTTGTACAGCATCAGATTACCATTATGAAAATTTCTGTTTTTCAAGTAAAAGAAAATTAGTATTATATATAAACAAAGTATATTTATTTGATAATTTTGAAGCTTTTTGCTACTTTAAATAACATTCATATTCTTTAGTTATTATTTTTAATTTAATTGTTTACGTATCAAATACATGTGTAAATTATGAATCATTGCAGTTAAAGTTCTATCTAACCACTAGAGAGCAGTGCAGCGATGCGAACAAGGGAATATCGCCCAGCGCAAGTACTAACTCGTCATGCTAGGCACTCATGCCCGGCAGATTATGCCTGATTAGTAGTATAAAAAGAAAAATAAATAAAAGTCATCATAGGCATAGCGTCGGGGGGGCACGTGCCCCCCCAACATTCTGAGTACTACACTTTTAGAAAATGATGCAGTCAGTTAAGAAATGTCTAGAATACAATGCTCGAAAAGCGTAAGTGAAAATATTTTTGTTTTATAGACAAAGTGTTTACGGGATTATTTGATATTTGACGACCCTTATATCACATTCGAAACATCTTTTGATTTGGATCTTCAACCGAAAAAAAAGTGCTTGCAGGCATCTATTTGTCTGTGAAAAATTTTAGACTGTTATTAACGATTACTATTGTTTTGGTAACAGAGAAGAAAAGTTTACGTATGAAAGAAATGTTTTAGTAGTCCCAGTTACTCTGCTAGATCTTTGAAGAAAGAAATGAACACCACAAAATAAATTCTTTTTTCCTGTCACTTTAATATTCGTAACAACATTCTTTGAATGCTGATGCAAAGAACTGCTAAAAACACAAAGCATCCCATGACCGTTTTTCTACAACTTTTAAGTATTAGCATAACAATAGCAAGTATTTCTCGAAATAACATAAACTACAATAAAATTAAATTAGTATTTTAAGATTTTTTTCTTTATTTATTTTTATCCTTCTCTTCTTTACTCATCATTCATGGACCCTTTTTTATAGGTAGAAGCGCAGGCATGACCATTGAAATGATTTGAAATAGCATACCGTTTTTCATTTTTCGATTAATGTATTACGTCTTGAATTATGAGCCGATTGCTGCTTATGACGACCTTTTTTGGACTATCGTGTCAGAAAAATCGATTCAAAATCCATACTTTGACAGTATTTTAAAACATCATTTTTTCTTTATTGAAAAATGGAAAACCTATTCGATTTTTTAGTTTCTTAATAAGAATACCTGCCAGTTTTATGTGTTGCCAAATAAAGTTAAATTCAGAAAAGTGTCAGAAAATTTGCCCGTTTGGATTCGAGAACAGCCTTAATTAATATTTACCTTGAAATAACTTAATAGAACATCGTTCCAGTGAGAAGTTTATAGTGAACTCTCCGGTTTTATATCCCTTATACATTTTTGTACAGCGTATAATTGTCAGTAAATAGCCAGTATGTTTCAGAAATGTGTCACTAATATGCAGTTTGGATTTGAAAACAGCTGACCGTTAGGCCCGTGTTTATTCGTTTCTAGAAATGTTAAAATGGCTGTAGAAAAAAATATTTTCAACAGAATTCTGTTTCGAACCGTATATTGAATGAGGAGAAATAAAATATATTATAGCATCAAACTGTGATAAAAAAATGTATATATTCTGGGATTTATAAGCATTCTTATGAAAATGCAGGAAAACCCTCAGACGGTGAAAGGGTTTGAGGTTTTCCCAAAAATATTTTCCACCGCCTAACAACATGAAACTTTCTGACAATTTCAGACATAAAAACATGCACAGCCAAAACATGCATTGGTAGGCACAACTATTGAAACAATTTCCAATCAAATAGCATTTTTTTTTATATATAAATGTATTTCATATTGAATGATAAGCGATTGCTGTCTCATGACGGCATTTCTCACGCTCTTGATAGAAATTTGGTTTAGTAATCCATCCCAAAATGTCAACTTTGACAGTATTTTTAAAAATATCTTTTCTCTTTATCGAATGATGAAAAATGGCATTCAATTTCATAGCTTCTTAATAAAAACATCTGTACATTTTACGCGTTGACGAACAAAAATTAATTCAGGATTGTGTCAAAAAGTAGCCAATTTAGCTCTGAGAATTAGCCTTAAATAGCTATATAGTAATTATATTCAAATTATGTTAAGAAAAAGAATTCCCTGAAAGTGGGAAATTCTGTCCATATATTAGAGGTTTTAGCTGAATCTTAATATAGGTAATTTGAATTAGGTCTACGATACTTTTGAAATGCATTATTAATTGCAGGGCTGATAATTTCAGATAAGACGGAATTGGCGAAAGAGAATATGAAACGAATGATGTAAAATTATCAGTTAATCTTTAGGCAATTATGAGAATTTTTTCAGGGCAACCAGAATAGCAGTCTTGGAAAATGAGCGAACAAGAATTCGAACGCCAAATGTACATTGAGAGTTTTTATTTTGAGAATGTGGTTTTGAGAATTTAGCTGCGTTTGTGATTCACCGAGAAAGCTAAACTCAAATATTAAGCAGACAAAGACATTTCTAATGAACGTTGAACGGAATGAGAATAAAATGCAGACCGAATACAAAGCCCATCTCTTTTCTTTTTCCTTTCTTTTTGTTGTTGTTGGATATCTAGTGAGAAAAATGAATTATATCTATGCGATGAGAGCAGTTTTATTGTTAAAGGACATATGTTTAAATATATTTTCTTTTAATGGAGGAAAATTACGGCGAGAACGGAAACAAAAGTTAGGATAAATTAAATAAGCAATTAAACGTTAGTTTAAACTGAAAATTAGAGAAAAGGATTAATTTAAGAAAAATATATGTGATTCCACATCACACCCCGCCTTTTTGGACTTGTCATACGTTACAATGGCAGAATCAGCCTTTCAAAATGCAGCAAGTTACTGATTTAAGAATCTAAGGAAATCTAGGGATAATTCGCTCTGTAATTTAGGAGAAAAAATAAAATCCATCTGAGAACAAAGACTGTTTGACACTGTCTCAGACTACCATTTTTTGAATTGTGTGCACATGATACGAAAATATGAAACGAACCAAAGTACAACCCAAGATTACCACATTATTTAATAAGAGGACCAAAAGTAAGTTTGGGGAAACTGGTAAGTTATGTTTTATTATTATTATTATTTATAAAAAACCCTGCAAATTTTTATTTTTTAATATTGCTAATACGTATTATAAAAAAAATGTTTTTAAAAGCTGTTCTCAAATCCAAACTGTGTACTTTCTGGCACAATTTTTAATTCATTTTTGTTCACAAACACATGAGATTGACAGGTGTTTTTATTCAGAAACTATGTAATTGAACGTTTCTGTAAGAAATTGAATGATATTTTAGAAAATTGAATTTATAATTTCTGTAAGTATTGAACTTTTCAGTAAGTCAGAAAATCTTTCAGAAATACCTATGTCAAAGTTTGTGTTTTGAGCTGAATCATATTATCGAGCGTCAGATAATCCGGAGTCTACTGTAGCATCGTTATGTTTTAAGAAAAGTCTTTCTAGTGTGATATTTGCTTTCAATTCCTTTTAAACTTTAATAAAAAATATTGCAACTTAATATTTTTTCATTGTTATTAAAGATGCAATATAATGTCGTGATGCTAAAACAATTTTGTATTATAAGATGAATTGATATATCCATTATTATAGAGATTTAAAAATCATCATATGTATTATTTCTATTGTCAACATCCCTTTTCTTAAGCAAATACAAAACACAGAAAGATACATGAGATATCAAATGAAAGGATTTTGTACAGGCTCCTGACATAGTACACTCACATTTCGTTGAAACATGTTTTTTGATTAAAAATTGCTGTTCACGAAAAATTAAATCGGCATTGTTTTCATAAATGAAATGAAAAGTTTTCCTCAAATGAGTGTTGCTACAAAAGTAAAATACCGCATTATGTGATGCTCCATAATGATTATAATAAAACAAATAGTACAACCGTGGCATAGGTAGTAACCGTACATTATTTACATAATACATATTGCGTAGAATACGTAATAAGTACAACAAGTATAAAATGTGATGCCAACGCACGGGTTTATTTTATGTTTATGATTAAAATGGGAAATTGAAATGTTTAGAAAAAAAAAACACCATTGATCGATCGAAGTAAAATTATAGTTAATTAAAATTTAAATCAGCATTGTTTTCATAAAAAAAAATGAAAGGTTTTTCTCAGTTTTCCCAAAACGAGTGATGCCATCTTCTAAATGCAGTTAAAATACTATTGTTAATTTTCTTTCTCGCGCATGCCTTTTGTTAACTTTGATGGAATAAATGAGATGATATTCTGGTTTCACTAATGTTGTTTGCAGATATTTTTAACCTTTATTTTTCTTAAGTATTAAACCTGCATCTAAAAACTATTAGATATTGCTAAAAAAAATATTAGACAGCAGTGCGAAATCCTCCATGGGTCCACTGGTCATATATATTATTATTGTTGTCAACATCACTTTTTCTAAGCAAATACAAAACACACAAGACACAAAAATGAATGAGCTATCATTTAAGAGGGTTTTCCCAATCGGCTTCTGACATAATATACTCCCATTTCGTTAAAACATGATTTTTTAAATTAAAAATTGAAGTTAATTAAAAATTAAATCAGCATTGTTTTCATAAATGAAATGAAATTTTTTCTCAAATCAATGTTGCCACAAAAATAAAATACTGCATATATCATGCTCCAACAATGATTATGAAAAAAATAGAAATAAATAGTACAAAAAAATAAAGTGGGACGTTTCTGCACGCGCTTTTTTTACATTTATGATTAAAAAACAAAAATCAAATTCAAATGTTTAGAAGAAAAAGATACCATCGATCGATCAAAGCAGCGGTATTTCACGTGTATCCTAAAATTTAGGCTTTGTTACGTTAAATTAAATTGTATCTTATATGTATTCAATTTTTTTTTGTCTCGTGTTTTTCCCGAAGAGAATGTCGTCATCTTCTAATACAGTTAAAATACGATTGTTATTTTTTTTCCTCGCGCGTGCCTTTTGCTATCTTCAATCAGTTTTTCCTGTAACTTTGATAGAATAAATGAGACGATATTCTGTCTTGACTAATGTTGTTTACACATATTTTTATCTTTAATTTTTTTTACAAGTTTAAACCTGTCTCTACAAAATATTAGATATTGCAAAAAATTATTAGGCGGCAGTGCAAAATCCTCTCATGGGTCCACAGGGTAAAACATTATTTGATTTAAGTTTATTAAAATATCATTCATTTCATTGTAATCCCTCATAATTTAATGAAGAACCTTTCCTTATAACCTTCTTAGCATAAGATAAAATGTTATGTAAAATTTCAGTTGAAAGTAATAAACAAAATTACCGAAAACTTCTTTCAAACGTTGGTCATCATAAATTATGTAAACAGAAAAAATAAAAAAATGATAATGATAATAATAAGCACTTAAAACATGCGTGACCCCCCAAAATTTCTGGCCACGCTACGCCTATGAAAGTCATGAATCGTCCGTGTATTTCGTTGGTCGCGATATGAGAATGAGAGTGGCAACACACGGGTATGAAATTTGATTGGTTTAATGTTCGTTATTTTGTCTCACTTGTTTAGGAGAGTATCGCCAATTTCTGGAATGTGGGCTTGCTATAGTTAGATAAACGCGTCTGACTAAGCACAATATGAGTATCGTTTCGTATGTCGCCACTCTCATGCACAGGAACCAGTGTTGAATTCAGACACTTTTCTCCGAGAGGGATTTCTGTGACTCCGGGGGGGGGGGGATAGGGGGGGGGGCATTGCACTTTATAACCATTAAAAGCATAAAATGTCAAATCTTCCGGAGGATGTCACCCCCCTCCCCCTGAATTCAACACTGACAGAAACCGAAGTCTATTAAGGAAAGCGAATGTTTACAAACAAATAGTTTCATCAACCAATCTACCACTTCATTTGGGGACGCATTCATTTCTTCATTTGGCCGAGTGGTTAAGACAAAGAATATTTACTCCGTAAAGAAGATTCACTCCCATAGGCGTAATGTAAAACGCATCGAGTCAAGTCGGCAGAATGAACAGTAATGCGCGATAGACAACTTTACAGGGGAGTAAGCGCAAACCAACCAGTGGTTTTAACCTTTTTTTTTCGGTCATTTTGCTTTTCTTCATTTTTTATTCTGTTATTCTAAATTACGGAGATAATTATTTCATTTAAGTAGAAACTCCTTTCAAAACATCAGATAATATTTACAATTTAAATTTGAATACTTAAATAGCTAAAATATTTCTAAAAAAACAGGTATTTTTTTTTTAAATCAGCCAATACTATCACAAAACAATAATGTGTGAAAGCTTATTGTTTCTTCGAAATGAGGGAAATGATATATATTTTTTTAAAACAAGGCTTTTGTAAATCTATATTTGATTATTAGGGGACAGGGTTGATAAAAATCATGATTTAAAAAAAAAAAAAAAAAAAAAAAAAAATCTGATTTATTTGATTTAAATCGGATTTTTTTAAATTTAAATCAGATTTTTTTTATTAAAATTATTTGTGTACTGTGCATCTATTTATTTTATTTTCTCTGCATAGATATACACATTTCTATTAATTTTATTACAGTTCCTAGATAAATTTCAAAATAATTTAAATAAAAATAAATTGTTGCAAACAAATTCAGATTTACTTAAAACTTAAAATATTATTCTACTATTAAATTGTTATAGATAAGATTATACCTATGTGTGTTGTGTCTATAAATTTGCAGTTAATTTAAGTTATTAAATTTTTCATTAAGGTATTACTCCAATAATACACTAGACTGCCTTAAATCTGCATAGCTTAAAACCGGAGGTTATGCAGATTTTAGAATTTTGCGGATTTCTGGTCACTGTTTACATTTTTTAAACAATAATTTGAATTTAACAATGTACTCAAAATTATAATGAATGCTTACAATAAAGTAAAATAGTTAAATAAAATAAAAAAATTAAAAATAAAGGTCAAGTAAATAATTAAAATAATTAATAATGCATAACTAAATACAAATATGCATAATGATGAGATAATTTTTTCTTGAATAATTCAGTGAAAACTCGCCTTATAAATGTACACTAATAATTCACATCAAAATCTTAAAATAACAAAGTTTTCTTTCATGTTTAGCCATACTTAATAACCATGAATTGAATTCTAACATTATTAAAACCTTTCTCAGAATTTTTAAAAAGATATATTTGTAAAATTCCACTATTGTTAAAATTTTAGTCTTTTGTGTCAATTGGAATAATATTTTGCATTCCCCTCCCCCCCATTCTTAAGTTGTATTAAAGTAAATGATTATTTACAACTTAATTGAAAAAATAATTACACCACAGAGATTTTTTTCTTTCTTTTTTATTGCAAGTGGAATTATAATCGTTAACAAAGTTTGTATTTTTAGAAGATCCATTTCATATATTTTAACAATACTTTTTCCTGTATGTATAAGAATGATTTATGAAAAGTAAAGCATATTTCACTTTTGTATTTCTGAAACGAATAACTTCGCCTTTGTTATTAACCCCATCATTCCATTTTTGCACCATATCCTTTAAATTTGTTTTTCTAATTTTAATTAAATGACAAAGACAGGTATTTTTTTTTTTTTTTTTTTTTTTTTTTTTTAATCAGCCAATAATATGTATCACAAAACAATATTAATTTGTGAAAGCTTATTGTTTTTTCGAAATGAGGGAAATTATATTTTGTTTTTTAAAACAAAGCTTTTGTAAATCTATATTTGATTATTAGTAGATATTGTGAATATACTAATTTCACACATATTTAAAAGGAAATACAACAAAAAAATAATTTGTATAAGTGATGTTTTGAAATGAATTCTAACATTATTAAAACCTTTCTCAGACTTTTTAAAAAAGATATATTTGTAAAATTCCACTATTATTAAAATTTTAGTCTTTTGTGTCAATTGGAATAATATTTTACATTTCCCCCCCCCCCCCCCCATTAATAAATAGCCAAATAAATAGCTATGAAGCGATGGAAATTCTGCAAAATATACGATCTCTTTAAAAAAAAAAAGAGCGGGAACAGTGGAATGTTGTTTGGTTGGAACCATAGAAGATATTCTATGGGTTGGAACGAAGGGTGAGAAGTATGTGACAGATTAGCGCATGCGCGTTATTGGCGGCGCACCCTGTAAAGTTTGTTTTTTCCTGAAAATGTTCTACCGACTTTACCCAAAGGTCGAAGAGACTTCTTATCTATTCTATATTCTTTGGTTAAGACTCCATTCCGCTAATCGCTTGTGAGCGTAGGAGTCAGGTCGGCGGGTTCGACTCCCGCCAGCTCCATTGCACACACTTTGTGGAGCTCTCGGATGTAACTCTCTGGTGTTGTAAATTTCCTTGTGGCTATCTCGTCCCTGTATATTGACGATGACTTATAAGCGGGCACTTGATGCAGGGCTACACTACATACCGGGCTTGCTCATTCATTATGATGACGTCACAAAAGGTGGCTGACTAGGAGGAAAGACATCAGCGATTGGCACAAAACGATGGGCGCGTTGCTTTGGACCAATCGCTGGTCGCGGTCAGCCACCATTTGTGACGTTTTGAGAGTGAATGAGCAAGCCCGGTATCTAGTGTTGCCTTGCTTGATGTCAAGCACACAAGTCAGATGTATGTTCTCAATAAACAAACAAACCACTTCATTTTTGTCGTAGCTATCATCGCAGGAACCGTCATGGCGACGTAGTCCAATCATATTATAGACCAGTTTAACATACACCAATCGAAATTCCCCGTTTCATGTGTATAGTAGGAGTCATAAAGAACAAACATGTTTTTCTTGCTAACCAACCGTAAAGAGCATTACGTCACTCTAGCGGTCTGTAAAAAAAGATAAGTGGAATGCACCGCGGTAGCCTGTCTTTTCGTTAGCCTCGTTGAACCAACAGTGACGTCAACTGCCCTTTCCACGAGGCTAACGAAAAAGAAAGGCTACCGCGGTTTTTTACGCGTATCTTTTTTTACAGACCGCGGGAGTCACGTGATGCTCAAATCCACCAATGCAAGTGTACGAAAAGAGCAACACGTCACTCTAGCAGTCTGTAAAAAAAGATAAGTGGAATGCGTTGAGTTGATTATTGACGGCCAATTATCGACACTAGGGATATAGGCCCGGGGGGAGTGCCCTTCGTGGGGGTCTTTCTAAAGGAACCTAATCCGTATTTACATATGGATAAATCCACGGCTCGAAGAAAACTCCGAACGATTAGGCCGACGGGCGCGATTGGGATCGAACCCAGCACCTCCCGTCTACCAGCTTCGAGA
Organism: Maratus michaelseni; assembly: GCA_963931845.1. Taxonomy (NCBI): domain Eukaryota; kingdom Metazoa; phylum Arthropoda; class Arachnida; order Araneae; family Salticidae; genus Maratus; species Maratus michaelseni. Next base: position 306,861,188 of record OZ007589.1, read on the forward strand.
GCACAACCTCTCAGCCACTGGTGGGGCCGATAAGTGGAATGCACCGCGGTAGCCTGTCTTTTCCGTTAGCCTCGCCCTTTCTATTGCAGAAACATCCAATCTCGGCATGTATCTTGTTAGGTGCGTTCGTAATTATATAAATACGTAGCACCTATAGTCGTCGTTTGGTCCGTCCGTCTGTCTGTCTGTCTGTCCGCATATAACAACGCAAAAACTACCCAACCAAATGGTTTGCAATTTAAAATATATTATCTTTGCAGAATTTTGTCGAGACATTTCAAATTTTATTAAAATCGAATCAAAACTTTAGGAGATATTAATAAAAATATTTATTAAGAAATTTGAATTTTTTTTTTTTTTAAATCGGTGTTTTTTTGTTAGAGGAGCTTCCGAAGTTTAATCGTCAAGCGACCGAGATACTTATTTTATGACAGAAATTAATCTGCAGACGATATAATTCATTTCACAGAATTAAAAATCATCAAGATCTGAATATTTATATAACTAGCTGATACATATATATCTGAATATTTATATAACTAGTTAAGATATTTGTATGAACAGTGTCATAAAATATATACTTAACTAGCTGTTTAACCCGTTCTACGCACGGGATATCATGAATTTAATTCTAAAACGTGCGTACGAACGCACCTCGTTTGTAACGTTTGACGTACAATTTCCAACTTGTTTTATTATGTACTAGCTGACCCACCCGGGTCCGTGATAATAAATTAAAACAGAACTCAAATTTGTATGATTTTATATCTTTAACACGATTTTGTATGATAATAAGGTTTTAAAAGTGCTGCGCACGCGCCGGAAAGTCCTTTAACCAGTCGCCACTCTCTCCTTTAGAAAAGTACTCTAAAGCTTGAAAAATCTGGCAACGCTACTCGAAACTACAGTGTCTAGAAGTAAATAGTGTTGTTATCGGCGTCAAAATTATATCTCTGAAATAGAGGACGCGGATAGATGGCGCCAGTGTTCTCGCCGCGGCTATGGTAACTTTCGTTTGTATATAAACATCGTTTTAAATCTAATTTTTTCGGTAACAAATCAGTACTTTACAATGCTCTAGATAAAAAATAAATAAGAAAAAAAAATTCTAATAATGAAAATGCAGTTGGGGAGAAATGTAACTGCTTTCATAACAACTAATTGTAATGAAATCAAACAGTTACAAAATTTATTATAGGACGATTTTCTTCCAACAACGTTTAGTTATTTCTAAAACAATATATTGGATAAATACATCATACTATGATAAATTGTTGTAAAAACATGTCCTTTTTTATACAGTTAAATTATTTTACCCCTATTTTGACAACTTTTTAATCGGTATTTATTATTACATAACTTGTTTACATCCACTTACCAAACTAAGAGTAAATTGAGTTGTTAAAAATTTCTGTTGTTTCAGAGCTTAGTTTTGGGTAAACTAATTTAAGGTATACCAGCAAAACATCAAATGAGAAATCTATGATTCTTTCAAATCTAGAAAAAAAAATATCCTGAAAGTATTACAAGAATGCTTTTTCTTTAAATTGGGGTAGATGTGCTAATCATCCTTTAAAAAAATTCTTTTAATTAATAGTTTTTATTATATTTTAGTTTTTTTTTAATATTATATTAATCTATCAACAATATTTAACCATTCTCATACTCACATTTCCCAATGTGAATCAAAGTTTTAATAAAAGAAATAAATCAAACACTTTTAATTCCACAATAGACACCCTACAAAAAGTAAGAAATTTATTTTGTGAATGTATTAAAACCAAAATTCAATGAAAGCATACTAATGAAACAAAATAATCATGTTAAAATAAATTTAAAAGTTAGGATATCAATAATTAATAAAATATTTATGATAATAATTCAGTCTGTATTTATTGTCATTATCACAAAATCAATATTTTAATTAATTTAGATAGAAAAAAGTTAAAATACTAAATTTAAAATAATTGTATAACACAGCTATGTAAATTCAAGCTCAAAAAACATCTCAAGCTATAATAAATTTAATTAATAATGATTAGTTGTTAAAAATTTCTGTTGTTTCAGAGCGTAGTTTTTGGTAAAATAATTTAAGGTATTCCAGCAAAACATCAAATGAAAAATCTATAATTCTTTCAAATCTGGAAGAAAAAAAAATATTCTCCTGAAAATATTACAAGAATGCATTTTCTTTGAATTGGGGTAGATGTGCTAATCATCCTTCAAAAAAATTCTTTTAATTAATAGTTTTCATTATATTTTAATTTTTTTTAATATTATATTAATTTATCAACAATATTTAACCATTCTCAAAATAGTCATGTTAAAATAAATTTAAAAGTTAGGATATCAATAATTAATAAATCGTGTATTTGTAACTCCTCTCAATAAATCGCTCATCAAAATGCGATTCACACACAACTGAATATTGGTTCAAGTCTTTATCGGCTTTTAACCATTTTTCAAATTGGTTTTTGTCTTTAAGGGTGAAAAATAGAGTTATTTTAGTTTTGTTAATTTTATATCCACTTGAACATCTAGGAACGAAGCATGTTCGATCAGCTTTTCTTTTCGTAGTATTTGCGGAATTATCCATATTAATTTATCATTAAAGAAGCATAGTATATGTTATAATGTATGTTTACTTTAAAATATTAGAGAAATAGAAAAATTCGTATAGTTTGTTTGAAAACATAGCGGTAATTATATCGAAACTCACATTAGGATCAAGCCTTTTACATGAAACTTCAAATGTAATTAACCACGGTGGGAACTCGACGCCCTCTGGCGGAGAATCTGGTTTTTCCTCCTTTCTGACACATTTTTTTAATTATGGTTGTATTGGCGATAAGCACACTAGTTACTTCTAGGCACTGTATCGAAACGTTATGCATGTTTGTTTGTAAACAAAATGCTCCCTTTGTCGCATTGATTATGGATTGTGCATTGACAATGGACAGCAAATATTCCACGAGCTCTAATAAAGAAAACGGGAAAAAACCGACTGAAAAACGAAAAGGAATCGGAAGAATGAGGGACACAATGAAGTGTTTGCGTGCTTCAACACACGAGATAGGCAAAGACTGTAAGTGTAAGCGTTATCAATGTTTTGATATTATTCCTGAAAGTGAACGATTTAGAATTATACGCGAATTTAATAAAATAGGAAATTACAATGAGCAAAATATCTACTTAAGTAGTCTTATCACTGTTTGTCCAGTGAAGCGCAGACGGCCCCGAAATGACGAGGATCATGCAAGGGCTAATTCAGCATCTTATGCTTATCGAGTACGTGTGCTAAACAGTGAAGTTGCCCAGGATGTTACAGTGTGTTTCAAAGCATTTATCTCATTACATGGTATTACGCCACGACGCATCCAGTTTATCCAGAATGCTTTAGTTTCAACTGATCAGCCACCGGTTGATATGCTTGGAAAACATGCAAATAGGCCCCACAAATTTGCTGATGATATAGTGGATTCAGTTAAAGATTTCATCAATTCACTAATATATTGCAATTCCGATTACTCAATCGAGGATTCAGAACAAATTTACTTGCCTGAAGAGTTGAATATTGCAAAGTTGCATCGCATGTATACAGCTCAAAACCCTGAATATAAAGTGTCTTATGAGTCATTTCGTGGAGTTATTCAAAGAGACTTTAATATTTCATTTGGATATCCTAAGCCAGTTACTGAAAACACTTGTAAAACTGAAAACACTTGCAAAACTGAAAACACTGCCTTAAGATAAGTGAATAATTTTTGATGAATGAAACAGCATTAAAAAAAGTTATAGTGATGTGAATGAACACTCTAGAAAGGGTACACATGTCAGGAATAATTCATCGAAACAAGAAAACTGTGCATCACAATGCAGTGGCCCAATGTGAAATGTATAATAAAGAAAAATAGTGTATAATTTGTGTACAGCCTCATGTTGCAATCTGAAGGCCTATCATTACAAACATACTCTGAAGAAGAACTGAGAATAGTTCAAAGAGATTTTTTTTTTTAAAGCCAACTCTAAAAGATTTTTTTGTTGAATTTTTGTAATTTTTTCTTTTATCATGTGACTATAATAGGAATCTGTATGTTACTAATGATGAAGCTATATGGAGATGCAACATAAAAAGTAAAGAAAAAAAGCCTCCGTGTTGGAAATTGATTTAATGGTTCAACAATACCGTTTGAAACTACTCTAAGGTTTATGTATGGTTGGATAGATGAATTAACATCCATAAAATGGTGTAAAAAACAACTATATATGGGTTTACATGAGAATGAGAGAAGTGTGTTTGTTCCCTACACCGAAAACAAGGATTTAATAGGCAAATTGGTGGTGCCAATAAAATTGTTGAGACCAATGAAAGCTTGTAATGTCGAAAAAAAAACAGAAGCATGATACTTCCAAAACAGTCGATTTTTGGAGGCATATGCCAGGAAAATGATGAATGCTTCCTCCTTCAAATCTCAAATAGTACATTCATGCAAAATATTAGTGAACATGTAAAAGATGGATCAACATTCTACACTGACTGCTCGAAAGAGTACAATTCAGAGGAGCTTCAAAAGGCTGGTTATATAAGCACTTTAGGGGCCGTCCATAAATGATGTCACGCTTGGAGGGGAGGGAGGGGGTTCATGAAATTGTGACAAGGGGATGGGAGGGGTAAGAAGAAGTGTGACATCACACATTTTGATTTTAAATAAAATCATTTAAAATCAGCAGATTAAATTTTGAAGTTAATTTGAAATTACCAGAATTTGAGGGTATTTTTTAATCGGGGCTAAAACAACTTTCATGTGATTTGTTTTTACTTATATTCCTTTCTTAAAAAAAAAAAAAAAAAAAAAAAAAAAAAAAAAAAAAAAAAAATGTTCCTTCATATTAATATTTTATTACTATTGTATATTAATTATATTTTTTGTTGTAAATCTTAATCTTATTTCATACAAAATAAGTGCACGAATCATTTTTACTGTTATGCTCACAAATATCATTAAAACACATAGTTAAAGTTTAAAAATAAAATTTGAAATATGATCTATAAGGTAGTGCTTTGTTTGTGAACTGCAAGTATATGTTTATGTAATATAGTGTGACATGTGACAAGAGGGTGGGAAGGGGTATGGTGAAGTGTGACAAAGGGGGAGAGGGGGGTCAAAAATATTGAAAAAATGTGTGACATCATTTATGGACAGCCCCTTACTGTGAATCATGTACAATTTTGTTGATCTAATAAAGGGTGTTCAAGCTCATTCATACATAACATGTTGAAAGAATGTGGTGTTCTGCTGAGTGGTGCAATAAAAAACAATGAGGCACAGCTCGCCATCACCTTGAATCCTACTTTACAGAATTTAATGTGGAGAGAAATATCTAGAGAAAATTATGTTCCTGATAATTTATTCGAAGAAATTGCAGAAATATGGCCTATAATATAAGGCGTAACATTAAAAAGTTGTTATTCTTGTGAAACATTATAAAAAATTGTTATGAAAAATTAGTTTATGAATTTGTTATGAAACATTGTAATATATTATTATTAACATAAAATATTTTATTATTGAATGCAATTATATTTATGGTACTTTTCCAGTATATGAGCCATGGCAAGATAAAGAAAATGACCTTGGTGAGAGAATTTACGGATGTTTTCTGGCAACCTATTCATTGTTTCATCTACACAAGCAATTTTTTTCCATATTTGTCTGAGCTAAGTGAGGACTCATACATAATGTAATATTACTTTGGGGGCAGATATAGCTATGGGATATATTAAAACCTTTCATCAAGTAGTATTGTGCTATCCTCTAAAAAAAAAACCCACAGTGAAATGTTTCCTAAAAAAAAAACCACCCTAATACTACACCAAATATTTTACTGTGATATATTTGTGTAATATTTTTTGTAAGTCATTTTTTTTTGTTTTTATGCACCATTTAGAATAATAAAAATTAGTTTTAAAATAATTTAAATTAACAATTGCAGAACTCTGGCAAAACATGAGCTTCATTTTTACAGATTTTCTTTTTATAATAGAATTTTAGAATGATCTACATAATTTTTTATATGTTAAACCATTAATATGTAATAAAATGTTTCATTTTCAGCTGATTATGTCAGGTGTGGGTTGTTTTCAGGTAACATGGGTCATTTTTTAGAAAAGTGAGGTTTTTTTTAAAGTCTTGTATAATTGGTTGTCATTTTGTAATAAAGTGATAAAATGGAAAATGCTCAACTTTAAAATCTTAGTCAAAACAAGCTGTAAAAATTTAGTCCTGTTCAATTTTTATAAATTCTTTTTTAGACTTTATATAGAGAAAATTTCAAAAAATGTTTTTTTTTTCAGAGGACAGCACAATATAAACTAAATTAAATCTGCGGCGCAACAATCTGTTAAGGATTCTGGCCTACAGTCCCCAGCCCTGATTTCTTGACCATGGATCCTGAGGTGCTATGCAGCATATATCCCGGTCAGCCTAATGCGGAGCCCTCAGTGTTTAGTTCCCAAGTTAGCTTGGTACTCATTTTATTGACCCCAAATAGATAAAAGGTTGAATAAACCTTGCCCAGAAGCCAGAATCGAACTGGTCACCAGTAGTGTGATAGACAGGTGCACTACCTCTATGCTATTGGTTTTCTTCGTCAAGTATGACTAAAAAAATATTTGACGTATTTCATTCTAATTTTCACAGAAGGTACCTTATGAGGGTGACATGGATTGTGACATATTACCAAGAATAAATTTCAAACCGTTTCTAAATTATATTAAAAAAATAGATAAAAATCCTCATAGGCCTCTGCTGGATTAGAACACATGGAGCAAAAAAATTACGCACACACTAATATTAGAGTACAATAAAGCATATTTCAATTTAATCAAACTGGAAAAAAAATCTGGATTTTTTTCTATTTGAAAGAAAAAAATTTGTAATAACTTATTAGTACTAGATATTTGGTGCAAATATCGCCACATTTTTAAAAATCATAAATAGCAATTTTTATATTTCGCATGTATAAATCAGAAACAATTCTTTAATGTTTAAATAAAATATGTTGACTTATGGTATTATTTCTTCTTATTTATTTTTCTTTTTAGTATTTTAAATGAAATTAGTGAAAGGCAGGTATTTTAAACAGGGGCGCCATTTGGATCCCCCCCAAAGAATTTGACATTTCTGAGTGTAGCCTCCATTACAAGTAAAAGAAAAAAAATGTGAAAGGAAACGTGCAAGATCAGTTGTGATATTAAAGGCATGATGACAAAAGACACGTAATCGCATAATTCAGAGTAAAATAGCCTAAAAATATGCCAAATAACGTAAAAGATTACATACTCTTAACTTTCTAATATATTCACAAAGCCAATGTTAATCTTAGGTGCATGAAATTGGTTAGCGATCTTATTTTATAAAATATAATAGCATTTCCCATTTTTCGATAAAGGTGAAAGACCTTTCAGAAAATGCTGTCAAAGTTTGTGCGAATTTCCAGACACTACAGTTCGAGGTAGGCTGTTATGAGACAGCAATCGTATATAACTCAAGCTGCGATACATTTATTGAAAATTTAAAACGCTATTCGATTCCAAATCCCTTCAATAATCATGCCTGTCAATTTCATGCTTTTGTGTTTAAAGATAAGTCCATTCATTTGTCAAAAAAATTCGCGTTGTTGAGAAAAAAAAAAATATTTTTGAGAGCCCATCTTAAATAATACAAAGTACTCATTAATATGTAAATTTTTCAGTAGTTATACAAAAGCTTAAATAACTTGTCAAATTTAATTAAAATAGAAACATTAGCATTAATTTGACACTTTAAGCACTATCCAATTCACCACCATAACTGAATTTCATCAATCACATAAAAAGTGAGTAATTTTTAAGGGAAAATTTAAAAAAAAAAAAAAAACTTCAAGGGATTGTTTCTCCCCTTTGTAGTTTTTTTAATTAAAATAACACTTTATTAAAATCCTGCAGAACTTGAAAATTCTATTTATAGCACTCACTGTAGAATAATTATACTTTTCGTATCTCGGGGCTGAAAGAATATTTCTTTAATAACACCAGAAGTAAAAGATTGCTGGCAGTTTCATAGATTTTTTTATTACTTGACGCAAAACACACACATCACAAAAACTTTACATGACACGTATATATAAGATTTTACTTTCACATTTCCGGAGAACAAAACACATCGCGTTCTATACATAACCACACTTAAAAAAAACATACTTCCTTCGGCAAAACACACATGACAACTGCACGAAAGTATTTCTAGATCACGTGATGCGTGGCGCATTTCGCCAGGAAGAGTCTAATTTTCGGGAAGGGGTTTTCTGCGTTACATCCTCCCCCTCTGTTTCCGACATACGTCTCGGAGAGGAAACAGGATGTTTTCTGGGTCTCCCTCTTTTTCTCAGAGGTGCAACTGGAGTAGTTTCAGTTTCTTGGAATGGTGTCAAGGCTGAAACATGATAAGATCCAATTCGCTGAGTAGGATTGTCTAGACTGGCAATGTCATATGTCACCAGTGATTTTTGAGTCAAAACTACATATGGCCCATCCTTCTTAGGCATAAATTTTGCTGTTTTCTGGTTACTTGCCTTGCTCACAGGGTGTAAGGCAACCCATACTTTTTCACCAGGTGTAAAATAAACTCTTCTACGATTTTTATCATAATATTTCTTACGCTGATCTTGTTTTATTTCAACTCGCTCTTTCACTCTCTTTGAGACATCTGCAAGACGTTTAAGATATGGAGTTATTTCAGGAACAAAATTGTCATTTTCAACAACTGCTCTAAAATCGTTCACCACATCATCGATTGTTCTTAGTTCTCGACCAAAATGCAGATAGGCGGCAGTTTGGCCTGTTGTATCAGATTTGGCAGAGTTCATAGCAAATCTAATAAAAGGAAGTTTATCAATCCAGGAATCGTCTTCATCCCCAACAAGGATTGCTATTCGAGGTTTCAAGTCTCTATTTTTCCGTTCGACTGGGTTGGCCTGAGGGTGGTACAAAGGTGTTAATGATTGGTCAATTTCAAGAATGTAACAAACTTGTTGTAGAACAGCGCTCACGAACTGAGGGCCGTTATCACTTAAGAGTCTTCTTGGGATACCGTAACGAAGGAAAATCTCTTCAATCAGCGTAGTCGCACATTCTTGGGCAGTGGCAGTTGTTAAGGCAAACAGTTCTACCCATTTAGTGGCACAATCTTCTACTATAAAAATCCATCGGTGCCCATCTTTACTACGAGGCAATGGTCCAAAAAGATCAATGCTGAGTGTCTCAAACCGTTGAGCATAAGCAGGTGTTCGCAATAAACCAGCTGGTTTCTGATTTGTTGATTTATAACGAGCGCATTCTGGACACTTCTTCACGTATTCAGAAATATATGTTCTCATGCCTGTCCAATAATATCTCTTAGCAATTCTTTGATAAGTGCCTGCTTCACCATAATGTCCGGCTGAGGGGTCGTCATGATGAAGTTTCAAAATGTTTTGTCTTTCTTGTACTGGAATGACCAGTTGCGCTTCCTCGGCGTCTGATTCAGGAGCATACCGGTAAAGTACGCCTTGATTCATCAGGAATCCTCTATCAGTCCAATTGGCGAAGTCTTCACTTTTCTGTTCGTCTTCAAAACAATCTATGATCTTTTTAAGATTTTCATCTTGCAACTGAGCTTCTCTGATATCCTTTGGACTTCTTGTTGGCATGTCTATGCTGACAAAGTTGCATGTCTCACAGAAAGCAGACTGATGACTACAGACAGGACGTGATAACATGTCAGCCACAACATTAGATTTTACAGGTTCATATTCAATTTTCAATAAGAACGATTGTACTTGTAGTGCCCAACGGGCTAATCTCCCCGATGGTGACTTAAGGCTCAGAAGCCATTTTAAAGGTTGGTGGTCCGTAGCTACAACTACTTCTTGACCTTCCACATAGCCACGAAATTTTCCTAAGGCCCAGACTACAGCTAATGCCTCGCGTTCCGTAGTGGAATAATTTCTTTCAGCACTTGTAAGAAGACGGCTAGCGTATTCTATGGGATGTTCAGAGGTCTTGTCATCACCCTGTAGAAGAACAGCGCCAAGAGCATAGTTACTAGCGTCAGTACGCAGAATAAATGGTTTGGTCCCATCAGCTTGCTTAAGCACAGGAGGTGTTATGAGACATTGTTTTAGAGTTTCAAAGGCTGTTTGCTCTTCGTTTCCCCATCTCCAAATAACTTTCTTTTTCGTTAGATTGCTAAAAGGCCTTGAGATATCAGCAAAATTCGGTATAAATCTTCTGTACCAAGAACACGTCTGTAAGAAAGACTGGATCTCTTTCACATTTTTAGGAGGAGGTATAGCTTTAATTGCAGATACTTTGTCTGGATCTACTTCTAGACCATTTGGTGTTATCCAGTGCCCAAGGTACTTGACCTTTTCACAAGAGAAATGACATTTTTCACGCTTGGCATCTAATTTAAGTTCTATGAGTCTCTCGAACACAGCCGTAAGATCTGAGAGATGTTTCTCAAAGGTGTCTGATAAAACGATGATGTCGTCTAGGTATGACAAAGCAAGGACATCCTTAAGACCATTTCTAAATTGATCTATCATTCTCTGAAACGTAGCTGGAGCGTTCTTAAGTCCAAAAGGCATCTTTAAGAAACGAAAAGTACCGAAAGGACAGACAAATGCAGTTTTATCTTGATCTGGTGGGTAGACTCGGACTTGGTGATATCCTGAACGAAGATCTAAAGTTGACATATAAGAAGTATGCTTGGCTTCATGCAAAAGGTCGTCCATTCGAGGTAATGGATATTTATCTGCCACTGTAACTGCATTTAATTTTCTGTAATCAATGCATAACCACATACTACCATCCGGCTTTGGTACGAGAACCACCGGTGAAGCATAAGGTGATTCACATTCCTCTATGATTCCCTGAGCTAGAAGATTATCTATTTCTTTCTTAAGAATTTCTTTCTTAGCAGGAGTCATCCGATAAGGTGGCACAGCAATAGGAGCACTATCACCTGTATTGATACGATGCTCTACATACGGGGTTGTCTCTCCCCCTGGTTGAAAGCATTTTTCATACCTTTTTAGAAGACCATTCAGTTTTTCTCTTTCGTCAGAAGTTAAATTTTTTCCTTCATCTTCACGTAAGGCGTATGTACTGACTTCGACCGCACCAGCTGATGAATTATTTTCTTCAACGTATTCATCTACAAAATGAAACTTTTTCTGAGGTTTATTACTGAAATACCACGTTTTGTTGGCAGTATCTAACACCATGTTAGCATTGTGCAAAAAATCCATGCCTAAAAGCGTTCTATTACCCTTAGCATCTGGTAATACAATGAACTCCGTTTTGAAGACTCGACCTTCAATCTCTACTGGAACTGTAGCAGACAAAGTTTCTCTGGCTACTGTAATTCCGTCAGCCAACGTGACATCATGAGTATGGGGTTTCAGTGCAACACCAGTTTGTAAAAATAGCTCATACATACGTTCTCCCGCAATGGAACGATTTGCTCCCGTATCTGCACAGACTAACACTTTCTTATTGCAGATCGTGATAGGCACATTTGGAGCTGAAACTGTTGAAGTATTTAAACTATACAACTTAAGACGATGTGCTTGCACATTTTCTTTTTTAACCGAAGGGGTACAATCTGGGCATTTCTTCTTTATAAATCCCACTTTACCACATCCATAGCAAACAATATCAGATTCTAAGCGTTGATTACCAAACTTATGAGATCTGTCTTCGTTTGGAGGCTTACTCTGCTTCCAATTATTATCTCGACGAGAAAACTCTTTTTTCACTTGGGGTACAACCGGATCTCTTTTTGGGAACGTACTTCGTATAATTTCATAGGCATCTAGTTTTTCGGCGAGGTCGACTGGCGAGTTTAAATTTTCCCAGTCATCTAACATATGCTGTTTGCATTCAACAGGCACGCGCCTTTTCATTTGATCAGCTATGATCAAATCCTGGAGTGCTTCAAAAGACGTTACAGTTAACTCTTTAAGCCAGTTTTCAAAATAATCTCGAAGTTCGAAGTAATAATCTCGCCAAGAGATTTCTTTTACCTTGCGATGAGCAAAGAACAACTGTCTGAACTTTTCGGCATTAATTTTAAACCGTTTTAGAAGTAAATCTTTAACATGCGAAAAATTCGAAGCGTTTTCTTCCGATTCACGAGCGATAAGCGTAGAAATAGAAGATGGGACAACACTGAGTAAATACGATACCCATAGATGCTCAGGTACCTTCGAGAGCTTTAACTGGCGTTCCAGTAGTACCAAAAACAAGGTTACATCATCTGTTTCTGGCCTGAATGTAGGCAACAACCTTTGGACATCTATCTTACTTTCCGCGTGAGATACTATCCCTGTCGCATTACCACCTACCACTCCACCGGAAGTACTTTGGCTCTGAACCTGTAGCTTAAGCTTCTCAAGCTCAAAATTCATCTCAAGCTTTTTAAACTCCATCTCTTCTGCCCTACGCTTCTCTTCTAATTGCAGCTCTTCTGCCCTACGCTTCTCTTCTAATTTCAGTTTACGCTGTGCTAACTCTGCTTCTTTTTGTTTATCCTCTAATTCCCGCCTACGTTGTTCTTCTTCCCGAGTTGCAATTTGATTCCTGACTAACGAATTCACAAAATCAACATCGAACGAGGGGGAGGATTTGATTTTTTCCCGCAATGTGACAACGGTCATAGTGGTTTGCACATCTAAATTCATTTCTAACGCAACCTGGAACAAATCCTCTTTGCGAGCTCTATTAAGTTCAGACATTTTAAATTTTAGCAAAACAACCATCCGAAAACCCTATAAATGCCAAAAATTTCGTTTAAACCGTACCCCAAACGTGAGTTTTGCCGTTACAAATCATATAAACTTTTAATAAAACAAAACAGTGAGCTTTAACCATAATATAAACTATTACTACAAAACAGAACAAACATTAAAAATAAACTGGATTTCATAACGCGACACATTCAAAACAATATTTCAAATGAAATAAACTGCAACTGAATAGTTGTGACTTAAGTACTATTCTAAATGAAAACAAAACACATAACTGATTAATTGTCACTTAAATAATATTCTAAATGAAATCAAAACACATAACTGAATAATTAAATTGTTCCTTAAATAATATTCTAAACGAAATCAGAACACATAACGGAATAATTAAATTCTCAACCAATATTATTTTTAAATTACTAAGACAGCTTAATATCGGTTTTGTTCAGTACAATTTAAAAAAAAACTTTCTACCTTAAAAAAAGTCAAAACAACAAAACTTGCATAACTTACTCATTCAGTTTTAAATTCCACAATAATGCTTCTTTTCTCAATCGAGAACTCAGAATTAAATACTTACGTCCAATATTAAATAAGAACAAATATTTACATCGAAACTGTACTCAATTATTTTAAAAAAAGAATCAAATTCTAACTGTAAAATATTTCCAAAATACTACAGAAATATTTACAATAGTTTAAATTTTTTATACAAAGGACTTTCTTATTGAAATAATGGAATTAAACAAGAGATCGATTCGTTATTTATATTTTAATGAGTTAAAATTTTTAATATTTTTATAATGGTTTTAAAATGTTACAATAATAGTTAAAATCTTTAAATTTTGTCTTACAAGTTATTATCAATTGCAAAGAATTTGTTGACAAACTCTTGTGTTTGTTAGAATTCTTTGTCTGGAAGTTTTCTCTTTCTTTCTTTGCTTTCTAGGAACCTTGCAACAGCAGGTCTTGGATCATAAAAAGCTGTTCCAATTCCATTAAGAGCAATAAATGTTCTTGAGTTTAATGCTTCTTTTGATAGTCCCGACTGTTTGTTAGATTTAAGCGTTGTATGTATGGGCCAGCGCTGTGAGGTGTTAAAGAAACATATGATTGTACCAATTTGTTAAAACCTGAGTGGGGTTGAGACGCTTTAAAGTAATGATAGAGTCTTGCTGTTGATGAGGTCATATCTGATGGAGGAGGCAGTTTTTCAGCCGCGTAAAAAGCAACCACATCATCGGTAAAATCGGCAATTTTGTCTTTACCAAGAAGGTTCCCAACATCAAGGCGGGCTGCACTAACAACCTCTGTTGGTCTTCTTGCTTTTAAGAAAGCATCTATCCTGTTGGAGATGCCCAAGTTCTCAAATACGATTTTGACAGAATCCATGAGGCCTTCTGCTACTCGCTTACTCAATTTACATTCTCCTAGAAAAACTGATTTCATTTCTTATTCTTCTGTAATAAATCGTGCTGTAACAAATTTATTATCAACTCCATATTTATCAACGGAACCATCTATCTGGATAGAAAAACAATCAGCCTTTTGCAACTGCGTGTCTGTATTTTCTTTTACTTGGTCACCAACAATATCAAGCATCTCGCGATACATTACTGGATTTCTATACCGCAACAGTGCTGGAGATGGATTAAAAGAAGAAAAGTCACACTCTAAACCATTGTCCATGTAAGAGGCAATTTGTGAGTCAATGTGAATTTTCGTTAAAAACCGCGAAAGCCAAAAATGAGCAGAGAGAGTCAACTGTCGGCTATCATTATAAACATCCAGTGCAAGCTCTATTAGCAATTTTATTTTTTCTGCATTGTGTGATTTTAAAGTTTTTATCCAAGAATGCTAATGAGATTGTGCCATCCATTTTTTTAATACGCTGCCGAAGACAGTGGGGCTCCAACTCTAAGTTCTTCTTGAGGCCAGGATGCACTGGATGAAGGTGGATGGATTCAGTGGTGGGATTCAGCTGTTTTGCACCAGTTGTTAATTTGTGTGGAGTTCGGCGAACTGGTTCTTAAAATACTTCAAATGCGAAAATCGTATTTACATTAATTTACTTTTTCTTAATGTGCATCTGCACAACAGCATTTTTAAAATATAACACTGTGACATTTTGTAAATTGATTCATTTAATAAAATAATGTTTAGTTTGAAAAAAAAAATTCTTCATTCCTGTGAGAATCCAATTTAACTTAACAAAAAGCATTAAAATATTGAAGATTTGATGAATTTGGGTATCTAAATCGGCAATCTAGGATAACTCCCTGGTTATATAGCATGCTTATTCAACATTTCTTAAATTTCTGCTATTCTTGCATTATCGTTATTGTATTATTAGGTTTTGATTCATTTTCTGTTAGAAATTTTGATCAGGATTTCATGATTGCCTAATATTTATTAAACAAATTACGTCCTTATAGGAAAGCATGTTTCAGGATATTTTTTTCCCCATTATACTTAAAATTCAAAGTTTATGTTGTTATTTTAATGTAAAGTGTTTCATAATATATGTGTGATGCTTAATTTTCCCTTACTGTTAATGCATCAAAAATCATTCGTGAAGCGAACCGGTTGTTATATTATTTGAATCCCATCACTAGATGGATTGTCGGAAAATAAATCTTTCAAGCAGAAACACAAAGATCACAACAACGACATGTTTCCCATAGGCCATAGGTCACACGGCACTTCCCGCCATCCCAGCCTGCCTCATATTGTATCGTACTGCCCCTGCCTACACTCGGTATCTGCTATAACAAATGTCGACAGTTATAATATCCGAAGCACAAAGACAGCTTTTGTTATTCAAAATTTTTTATTTCAAAAATTGCCGGCACCATTTTCTGTCACTGGGCGACAATAATTTCCCACTGGGCGACACTAGTGTCGCCTACTTTATATGTTATTTTATGCCCTGACAGTGACCCACTAATCGAATTTTCTCGGACATGAAACCTAGCCCAGTAAAGGACCTGTAAGTGCTATGCCCACCATATTCCATAGTAAGCCTCTTGTAGTGCACTTCAGTGATACATATCAATTTCAATATGTTTGAAATTGTGCAATATCATTAAAATAAACCGTAAATGTTTTTTTCCCTATAGACCGTAATGTAACGTAATTTTTGACAGTTTTGAAGGAAAAAGTGGTATTCATAAATGATTTGGCAAGGAATGACAATTTTTATTGATTTGGTAATTTATTACTCTCTTTCTAAGCACTTTATTGATGCAAAAGTCACTAAAGCAAATATGTAATAAAATATTTGATTTCACGTTCTTATCGTATAAACATCTGAATATAAGTACCTGTGATGGATTTTGCATATTTAATAATAAGAAGAAAGAAAAATTGCTTTATAAAGGTTTCCACTTCTAGCCAAATACTACTTATGGCTATAGATCAGCAAGATCTCAAATTCCTTATGCTAATGTTAGGCATGTGATGCATTTGTATTTTTAAAATATCTTCACAGGAAATTAATATGTTTAACTTCTTTCTTCTGTATACTCTTCTTAAAAGATGTCTTTTAGGTAGCTTTCAATACAAAAAAGTATAAAGCTACCTATTGCAGCCGTTCGGAGGAAAGCAATTCCAGAAAATTTCGGTATATTTTCACTGATCATGACCCCCAGACCCCAAAACCACCCTCCGTTGAAATGTTGATTTATATATATATATATATATATATGATCTATGTCATATGATAACACTCGTATTTATAAAGCAATTTAGATTAAACTAACTGTGTGTATTAAGCTCACCGAGTTCGTTGGCCAGCTTGGTCCACCATTTTGTTTCAAAATGACAGCCACTTAAAGATTTAAAACTAAAATAAATATACAAAAAAATTTAATTTATTTTTTGTTTAAGTGATACAAGGCCTTGATACAAGGATTCCAGAGCATTTTTTGTTTTACCTCTTTGAAATTCTAGGGTGGCAGACATTTTGAAACAAGACAGCACATTACAAAAATTCAACGATTAATTTATGAGTTTTAGTGAACACATTTTCTCACAAATTATTATCTTTCATTGTTATAATCATCTTCCAATCATACGCATAAAACTATTCATATCCATTAGCACCAAATTCTCGCCAAACTTGGTGACACTTAGCGAAATATCACCAAATTTGGCGATCAAAAATAAGTCTTCATAAATGGTGCTAACTTGGCTATAGTTGACTAATTTGGCAAATTTCTTATTCAAATTCAGTATTAACGAATCTTCTGTAATCGGGTTCTTTGCATTTTAGCTTGCTGTTTCGAGTAACATTAGCTACAGTTTTAAAACGAAGATACAGGAAAGCTGCCGGAAGGACTTTTTTTTTCTTAGTTGTCAAAATGTATACTTAATTTAAAATTTTGTGTGTTAAAATCTTAGCGAAACTGTGTAAAGAGTCTAACACTTCAAATAAATTTAAGTATATATTTTAGAAATATTTTGACAACTAAGAAAAAAAAATGGACATCCTTTAAGAACAGTGCACAGATAAAAGAAGTTAAAACTATTAATTTCTTTAGGAGATATTTTAAAAATAGAATGCAACCCTTGCCCATGAGTTTAACATTAGTGAGGGGAATTTGAGATCACACTGACTAACAGCCTAAAGTGAATTTCTTCAGCAGCTCTCATCTATGAGCAACTGTACTTGTTGTAGCAGAAGATCATCTGCATAAGGGTTTTCAATGACAGCAATGCAAGTCATCTTGCTGTCGAATCGAACTTTACTATTGTGATTCCAATTTAATCCTAAATCACAGTTCAACCTAGAAGTAGGTTCAGTATTGTGCTACACTTGCAGAAGCCGGTGGGAAAATATGAAATTTCGCTACTGTGTTTTGATAGACTTCTGCAATGTAATATACACAGTTCACTCCATTTTGTGCTATAAAAAAGGGAAAATGGATTCTTCTGCTGACCACACTTCATTGTGCTGACATTAAGTTTTTAGAAAGGTGAGACTACTCTCTCAAAACTTTTTATTTCAGATAACTCAGGAACCTATTTTTACCCTTGTTGTATTCACTCAACATGTTTCAATTTCATTTGCAAACTAAATGTTAAAAATTAGCCATGAATTTTCTTAAAGATTTCTAATAATTTTCAAATCAGCTTATAAAAAATATATTCTAAATTACAAGATGAAAAGGTAATCCATTTACCATTGAAACAAATTTAATTTTAATGCTTTATATAAAATCATAAACATCAATAAATAACATGAATAAAAAATGTATATTATTTTTCAAAACTTTGGTTTACATTTGATAATTATTTTTAACTTTTCGTTACCTCATTTTAAAGATGCGTCTTGACAGTTTAATAACCTGTTTTTAAGGTGTCCAATGGTTTTAATTGGTATCTTACTCACATTGTATATTAATAACCTGTTTATAATATCCCTGGATTAACGAAATCATCAAGGACGACCACACTGGTAGTGGGATCTACATTGAAGAAACTAGGGCAACATTTGTCCATCAGTCTCCGTAACCCTGATTTCTTTTCAGTTTTTAAAAGCGAGCTTATTGCAATTGAACAAGGTCTCGAAGCTATTCTCAGAGAGCGGGACTTCGGAGACCTCTGGATTCTTTCACACAGTCGCAGTTCCCTTCAACACCTTCACAATTGAATTACAGTTGGAGATAAAACTAGTATTTCCATCCTTCTTAAACTTAAAATTATTTCAAAGCTCCATGATGTTCATTTTCAGTAGATTCCATCCCACGTAGACATTTATGGCAATAAGCAATCTAATCGCTTGGCCAAGGAGGGTTGTTGTCAATCTGTCTTCCTCTTCAGCCCTTACCTACTCAGAGCATCAATCTAGAGAAGGGAGTGGAAGGTCTCTCCCAGCCACCACTGATACGCTGTCTAAGAGCCGGGCTCTTTGTTCGCTATCAACTGTGACAGAGCCTCTCGAACAGCAATTTCAAAATTGGCAAGTGGACACACGAAAAGTCTCTCGTTCTTTGAGGACAGAAATATCTTTGAAGTTTGCTCTAAATGTCAAGCTCAACAGGCCTCTGCAGAACACATCCTGGACTGCTTAGATGTTTCCAGGGAGGACTTTTGTGCTTCCCCCCCTTCTGGTTCTTGATTTTCTGAAGATTAGCGGTCTATTAGATCTTGTCTGACTTCGTCAGACAGTTGGAGGATAAGCCACAACAACATAATATCCCTTTTTTAAACAGCTAAAGCATCTTACATAAGCAAAAGTGTGTGTTCGAAGAGATTCACTATAGTTATTAAAAAGGACATTTTTAATAATATTATTTGGATGAAACAATTTCAATCAAAATCTTGAAAATCCTATTTATGCATCTTTGCTGTAAAATATGTTTCAACAATGCCTAAGTCATGTCATGATTCTGTGAAGGTTGTTTTTCTAATTTTTTTTTTTTTTTAGTAAACTGCTTTGTCAAAACAGCCAAAAGTCCTTGTTTTATTTTCGAATAGATATGATTGAAAACTGTACATTAAATGTTCTTTTTATTATCATTTGGATGCAAACATTTCAAGTAATTCTTAGAAAATCATTTTTATGCATCTTTGCTTAAAATATGTTAAACAATGCCAAGTCCTATTGTGATTCTGTAAAGTTTGCTTTTAGAATTATTTTTTATTTTACTAAAGTGCTTCATTAGAGCAGCAAGAAGCTCTTGTTTTATTTTCACATTTTTTCCTAAATGCAATTAATTGTAGCTGAAAAACGGTTAGGTATGCTTCTGTTTTATTCAATTTCGAGGCCTTGGTAAAATTTCAAAGGGAGAAACACACACTTCTCATATCTTTTCGGTAATCAGGGGATTGTAAGCAGCATTTGTATTTCAAGATGGAATAATTACTGTAAGGACTATGAATAAAATTTATGCAGTGTATAATTATAAATAAATGCGTATTATTTATTTGCGTAATTTTGAGAGTTATAATAATAACAATCTCTCAAAAAAATTGGTCTTCTAAAAGTAGTGAACTAAAGATTATTTAAAAAAGTTGTGTGTAATCACTACTTTTCCCAACAAGTATTTGTAATTGTAGTTACAGTTTTAAAAAAAATAGATGCAGTATGCCAAAAAAAAAAAAAAATAATAATAATAGTTTTCTAACTACTGGCTGGAGTAATAAGAGCATTTGTATTGAATTTTCTTCTAGGGAGATATGGTTTGAACACATTAACTTCAAAACAATTAGTTTAATGAATCAAGCTAATAAATATAAATGTTTTAGCGAGTCGAAGTTGAAAAAAGTTAGTCTTCTTAAAAGTACACAAGTAGTGACTACTTTTGAAAAATTAAATTTGTATTTGCTACTGTTCAAAACAAGTATTGATATTTGTAGTTAACTACATTTAACCTTTTTTCTGCTTGAACGTGTTTTTATCATTGCTTTGATAATTACTCTCTTGCTACAATCACCTGAAGATGAGAGTTGATTATTAATTGCTCTTGAAACTATAGTTCTGTTCTTTAATCATTATATGAAAAAAAAATCTGTATATATCGAATCTATTTTCACAAACTAAGTAGCAGTCAATTTACCTAAACAACAAAAATGACGTACAGAATCTAAAACTTTAATCTGCTTTTAGCTTATTTAACCACAGCTCTTAAACAATAACACAGACAGTAGTTAAAATATAATTTACAAGCAGAATATCCTTTAATTTCTTTCGACAAGATGATTAACATAAGCTGAAAAAAAAATTGAAGCATTAATACGACTTCGGATTTATTCCACAGTAAATTTTGAACTATCAAAAATATTTTTTTTCTCTTATCGTTTTGCTTTTTTTTTTTTAAGGAACTTTTTAAAACTGGGAACTTTCTGACACATTCCTGAATTCATTACTTACCCATCATACGTAGTATAGGGTAAGTCTTGTAATCGTTTTGAAAATCGAAAATTTTTTTTTGACGGATTTACACGTTTCAGACACTGGAGATTCCGAAAAACACATTTTTAGAAAAAAAAATTTGCCGTCCGTCTGTGTGTCTGTGTGTCTGTGTGTGTGTGTGTCTGTAAACGCTCTATCTCCCGAAAAAATTGAGATAGAGACTTGTAATTTGGTATGTACTTAGTATGTAATAATGGGAAGAAGCCTATTTCATTTCAATAACCTCGATTAACCGGAACAATTTTTTTCGGACTCTCGAAATATTCGTTCTGATGAAAGGTATATAAAAATTTTCGAAATTGTTTATTTTAAGAAATGAATATAAAAGACAATAAAAAAACATAAATTTTGAATAAAGCATGAAGTCGATCGGATAATTAGTTGCCGAGATATTTGGAATCCTATTTTCCACACTCTTCGATTTTTCATGACCCTGTATTTCATCCAAATTTCACTTCAAAGATATATTTTAATTGGAAATTTGACGCTTAATCAGATGCAATAAACCGCTAGTTAATAGGATTATTATTTTTGGAGTTATAAGGAAAAACCTCTTTCAAGCAATTCAGTAATCGAGCCTTTAAAGTTTGTGACGTCATCAAGCCACGATTTTATTTGAATTGCAATGCATTTTATAAGTAGTTTACACATTTTTATTTTAATATTTTACTTTATGCATATCCATGATGGGTAAGTATTACGGTGGCCCCCAACGACTAGTTTTTATTCGCAAACGTATAAAACTGACAGGTGTACTATTTCAGAATCTATGAGAAATAATAGTTTCCATTTTTAGATAAAATCACAGTATCTTAAAAAAAAAATACAGTCAAATGTGGTGGTTTCAAAAAAGATCGTCATGCGACAGCAGTTGCTTATAATTAAAAATGTAATGAATTTATCGAAAAATTAAAAACGTTATTCGATTTCAAATCACCTTAGTAGTCATACCTGCCAATCTGGAGGCACGGCAGTGCCTCCGCCAAGTCGAGAGAGGACAGCCGTAAGCATACTTTTCTGGAAGCAACTCAGGGCACTTTTGACCCCCCCATATCTCCGCGCTGGAGTATCCCAAAAATTTTAAACTTCAATTATAGAGAGTATTTGGCCCACAGGACCAAAATTTAAAATTACAACTTTCTGTCTTTTCTAGTTCAGGCGATATATGAACTCAAACATTCGATTTTTTGTCACTTCTTACTCACTCGTTCACGCGTCATCAAAAAGATTGGGTAGATCCCGTAGCCCCAGAAACTTGACATTTGGAAAAAAGGTAGTGTTTAGGATACAAAGAAAGGAAAAATTATAAAATCCAGAAAATTCGAAAAAAAACATTCGAAAATTCAACAAATTCCATCAAAATTGAAAATTGAAAATAATACGATCTTGTAGTCTTGGAAACTTAAGATTTGGTGTGAAGGTAGTGTTTAACATCCAGAAAAAGAAAACATCAAAAACACCAAAAAAATCGAAAGCAAAATTGAAAAAATCGAAGACATTGAAAAAAACCGAAAATTTGAAGACAATCCGATTTTGTTGCGCTAGAAAATTCAAATTAGGAATAAAGATAGTATTTAGGATACAGAAAAAGGAAAATTAAAAAAATCCAGAAAATTCGAAAAAAAAAATAAAAAAATTCGAAAAAAATTGAAAAAATGAAAATAATTTGATACGATAACGCTCGTATTTATAAATTAATTTGGATGAAACTAATTGTGTGTATTAAGCTCACCAATGCCTCGACCGAGTTCGTTGGCCAGCTTGGTCCGCCATCTTGTTTCAAGATGGCGGCCACGGAAAATTTTAAAACTAAAATAAATATACAAAAAAGTTAAAAAATCAAGTTTATTTTTTAATTAGGTGTTAGGACTTGATACAAGGATTCCAGAGCATTTTTTGTTTTACCTCTATCTTAAAAATTGGCTGAGATAGAGCAGTTTGAAATTCTAGGGTGGCTGACATTTTGAAACAAAACAGCACATTACAAAAAACCAACGATAAATTTATGGTCAATAATGGTCAAGCAGGTGCAATCCCGAATGAATACTCCGTGTTATTATAACTGTAACTTTGACTTCGAAATTTTGATACGTTGCATTTTCTATTTGTTGATATTTTTGAACTATGATTTACGCTAAGTGAAATGTTGTTGTTGAAGAGGGATTTTCCATGTAAATCCGAAACGTCCAATTTTAATATGTTTTTAATGTTTTATGAAAGTGTATTGTAATGTCTGTAATTTTAATGATTTTAATATAAATTTATAAGTTTTAGTGAACGCGATTTCTCGCAAATTATTTTCTTTCATTGTTGTAATCATTTTCCCAATCATACGCATAAAACTATATATTCATATCCATTAGCCCCAAATTCTCGCCAAACTTGGCGACATCTCGCCAAATTTGGCGACAAAATTAAGTCTTCATAAATGAAGTCAACTTGGCTATAGCTCAATAATTTGGCGAATTTCTTATTCAAATTCAGTGTAAACGAATCTTTTGTAAACGGTTTCTTTGCATTTTAACTTGCTGTTTTCGAGTAACATTAGCTAAAATTTTAAAACGAAGATACAGGAAAGCTACCTTTTCCTGCCGGTACAGGCCGGAGGACTTTTTTATGAGTTGTCGGATGCAATCTATGTTTGGCATTAAATAAAGTAAAACATTGAAAAACAAATCCCACAGGATGGGGATAGTTTGTTTTAGATCTGGAGGCACGGCAGTGCCTCCGCCAAGTCGAGAGAGGACAGCCGTAAGCATACTTTTCTGGAAGCAACTCAGGGCACTTTTGACCCCCTCATATCTCCGCGCTGTAGTATCCCAAAAATTTGAAACTTCGTTTTTCTAGAGTATTCGGCACACAGGACCAAAATTTAAAATTAAAACTATCTATCTTTTCTAGTTCAGACGATATAGGAACTCAAACATTCGATTTTTTGTCACTCACTCACTCACTCGTTCACACGTCATCAAAAAGATTAGGTAGATCCCGTAGCCCTAGAAACTTGACATTTGGAAAAAAGGTAGTGTCTAGGATACAAAGAAAGGAAAAATTATAAAATCCGGAAAATTCGAAAAAAAAACATTCGAAAATTCAACAAATTCCTTGAAAATTGAAAATAATACGATCTTGTAGTCTTAGGAACTTAAGATTCGGTGTGAAGGTAGTGTTTATCATCGAGAAAAAGAAAACATCAAAAACACCAAAAAAATCGAAAGCAAAATTGAAAAAATCGAAAATCGAAAAAAATCGAAAAATTTCAAATAATCCGATTTTGTTGCGCTAGAAACTTGGAATTCGGAATAAAGGTAGTATTTAGGATGCAAAATAAGGAAAAATTAAAAATTCCGGAAAATTCGAAAAAAAAAATTCAAAAAATTCGAAAAAAATTGAAAAAATTAAAATAATTTGATCTTTTAGCCTTAGAAACTTAAAATTCGCAGTAAAGATAGTGTTTAGGATTCAGAATAAGTTAAAATAAAAAACCAAATAAAATTCGAAAATAAAACAAAAAAATCCAAAAAATCGGAAAAATCGAAAAATAAGGAAAATTTGAAAATAATTCGATTTTATAGCGCTAGAAACTTGAAATTTGGAATAAAGGTAATATTTAAGATACTAAATAAGGAAAAATTCAAAAATATGGATAATTCAAAAATACCCATAAATTAGTGCAGACAATATATGAACTCAAAGTTTCGATTTTTTGTCACTCACACACTCACTCACTCTCGCGTCATCAAAAAGATTGGGTATATCCCACAGCCATAGAAACTGAAAATTTGGAATAAAGCTAGCATTTCGGATACAAAGAAAGGAAAAAATATAAAATCCGGAAAATTAAAAAAAAAAAAAACATTCAAAAATTCAAAAAAACCGAACAAAATTGAAATTTGAAAATAACACGATCTTGTAGTTTTAAAAACTTAAAATTTGGTGTGAAGGTAGTGTTTAGAATTCAGAAAAAGAAAACATCAAAAACACACAAAAAAAATTTAAAATGAAATCGAAAAATCGAAAAAAATCGAAAAATTTCAAATAATCCAATTTTGTTGCGCTAGAAACTTGGAATTCGGAATAAAGGCAGTATTTGGGATGCAAAATAAGGAAAAATTAAAAAATCCAGAAAACTCGAAAAAAAAAATCAAAAATTCGAAAAATTCGAAAAAATTTGAAAAAAATTTAAATAATTTGATCTTTTGGCCTTAGAAACTTAAAATTCGCGGTAAAGATAGTGTTTAGGATTCAGAATAAGTTAAAATAAAAACGCAATAAAATTCGAAAATAAAATAAAAAAAATCGAAAGAAATCGAAAAATAAGGAAATTTTGAAAATAATTTGATTTCATAGCGCTAGAAACTTGAAATTTGGAATAAAGGTAATATTTAAGATACTAAATAAGGAAACATTAAAAAATATGGATAATTAAAAAAAAAAATCGAAAATTAAAAAAAACAAAATAGAAAGAAAGAAAGAAAAAGAGAGAAATTGAAAATAATACGATCTTGTAGTCTTAGAAACTGAATATTTGGTGTAAAGGTAGTGTTTAGGATTCAGAAAAAGAAAAATTAAAAACACAACAAAAATTGAAAATAAAATCAAAAAATCGAAAAAAAAACGAAAATTTGAAAATAATTCGATTTTGTAAAGCTAGAAACTTAAAATTTGGAATAAAGTTAGTATTTAGGATACAAAAAAAGAAATAAATAAAAAATCTGTAAAATTCGAAAAAAAATTTGAAAATTCGAAAATTGAAAAAAATTCGATTTTGTAGCTTTAGAACTTAAAATTCGGCGTAAACTTATTGTTTAAGATACAGAAAAAGGAAAAATTAAAACACAATAAATTCGAAAATAGAATAAAAAACTCGAAAAAGATCGGAAATTTTAAAATAATTCGATTTTGTAGCTCTAGAAACTTAAAATTTGTAATAAAGGATACAAAATAAGAAAAAATTATAAAATCCAGAAAATTAAAAAAAAAAATGCGAAAAAATCAAAAATTGAAAATATTTTTATCTTGTAGTCTTAGAAACTTAAAACTTGGTGTAAAGGTAGTATTTACTATTCAATAAAAGGAACAATTAAAAAATTCGAAAATAAAATCGAAAAATCGAAATATGTTTAAGAAATCGAAATTTCGAAAACAATTTGATTTTGTACTGCTAGAAACATTAGTTATAAGATAATTGTCCTATTAGCTAGTACAACGCCCCTAATTGTTTTATGTTATTTCCCCCGGATTATGGTTTTCTTTTCTTTCGTTTACGAATTTCGTTATAGAAAAGTTCCGCTATAGACTGGCTACGATATAGGCGATTTCTTTATAGACAGGTTTGTTTTCTTTCACATGCTGTACTCTATTTACTTCACATATGAAATATGGATTGTTAAATGATGTTAGCACCACAAAAATTTTCACAGCTCCCCCTACCCTCCCGACATTACTGGCTGGTTATGGCTTGATAGTCCTTTCTAAATAAAATCATGGTGACTCTAAGATTCACTTGATTTATCTCTAAATTGAACCTAAATGATCCTAAGAAGACGGATCAAATAATTACTATATTGGCATGACAATCAGGTAACTTAGAATTAAAATCGAAAAATCAATAAATTTATAAAAAGTCGAAAATTTGAAAATAATTCGATTTTGTAGTCCTAGAAGATTGACATTTGGCAGAAAGGCAGGGTTTTGTACACAAAGTAAGGAAAAATTAAAAAATCCGTAAATAATAAAAAAAAGTCTAAAAAAAAACGAAAAAAAACCATCGAAAAAAGGAATATAGTTTGATTTATTGGAAATTTCCGGAAATTTTAATTTTGGCTTTCTTTTTATACTAAAAAGTTCTTTTATGTTAAATATCAAGTATCTAGGGCTGCGAGTTATATCTCAGATGCATAGCGCCTATCCTGGAAGCAATTGAGAGTACTTTTGACACTCCCCCTCCCATAATTTAGTGCTTGCCTAGGAACCTGAAATCTCTTTTTATCTACAGTACTTTGCAAACGAAACTAAAGCTTCAATTTTTTGATACCTGTAAACAATAGGGACAGAGTGTGGGCTTAGCGAAAATCAGTGGATGATCTCCAAAAAGAACCCAAAATCAAGAAAAGGAGGATTACTTACAAAAAGAAGTGAAATCTCATCAAAAAGTCACCTGTAAAAAATGCAGCCAAGTCTCGTAACTCATTTACCGTAAAAAGTACTGAGATCGTATAAAGCCAAGTTTAACTATCTTATTAACTCTGAAATTTTCATTCACAAAATCACTCCTAGTCTCTACATCTTTAGTTAATTATTATTTTGTGACTTGGCAATTACGCAGCACAGGGAAGTTATTACACCTTACTATGTTATGGGATGGGATGGGATAATTTAACTAAAGCAAATTATATACGCACAGGGAAGTTATTACACCTTAATATGTTATAGTATTATTTGATTAAGACTAACTATATACATCACATTCTCGTGCTACGTAATTGCCAAGTTACAAAATAATAATTAACTAAAGATGTAGAGACTAGGAGTGATTTTGTGAATGAAAATTTCAGATTTAATAAGATAGTTAAACTTGGCTTTATACGATCTCAGTACTTTTTACGGTAAATGAGTTACGAGACTTGGCTGCATTTTTTACAGGTGACTTTTTGATGAGATTACATACTTACACGATTAAAAACGAGTTCGAGAATATGTCAGAAATTTTAGCGTTGTTGAGTGGGGGGAAATAGTTTTTTTAGAACCACATTAACAAAAGGATTATACCTAAACTAACTCCCAAATTTAATTTTTTCTGCAATATATGAGTATATTTTCAGATGTTTAACTTATTTTCACTGGCGATATTTTTCATAACAGTAACAACAGATGTTGCTGTTAACACCCACAATTTCATTACATTATGTCCGTATAATAGACCATTAAACTATCTGAAAATCTCGAGTGAATGTTTTGGAGGACTCAAATTCAATTTGTACCCTCCAAAAAAAAGCTATCAAACTAATTGACCAAAGAAATATTTGACATTTCCTAACAGTGATAGATGCCATTTAACGTTAACATATATGTAATTGGATGATGTTATTTTAATCCTTAACTGCTGTTAGCAGACCGCTGCTTTTTACTTTTTAAAAAAGACAAGTCTTCTATCTTTACAAGAAGAAAGTATTGGACTCATGAAAATTTTCGACTTCCAGTTTTCGACGGATTTATACGTTTTAGAAGGTCCTGAACGCTATTTGACTGTTTTTAGAAAATGTCTGTCTGTCTGTATGTGACAAAAATATTGTAGGCGCTCTATCTCAAGAACTAATGCACGAAATTTAATGAAACTTTAGATTCAGTTAGTCCCTAATATAAATTGGTGCTGATTAGTTTTTGGTAAAAATCGCCCAACAGGTGGCGCTATTATGATGCATTTTTCACGATTTCCGCAATAGCTCTATCTCAAGAACGAATGCATGGAATTTCATCAAACTTCAGATTTTGTTAGAACTTGACATAAATAGATGCTGATTACGTTTTGGTGTAAATAGCGCAACAGGTGGCGCTGCTATGCTACTTTTTTCATTATTATCACGATAACTATATCTTATGAACTAATGCACGGATTTTAATCAAACTTCAGATTCTGTTAGACCTTGACATAATTTGTTGTTGATTAGGGTTTGGTCTAAACCTCCCAACAGGTGACGCTGCTATGCTGCATTTTGCAAGATTTACACGATTTTAGCAATACTCATATCTCAAGAACTAATGCACGAAATGTAATAAAACTTTAGATTCAGTTAGACCTTGATATAAATTGGTGTTGATTATTTTTAGTGTAATGCAAAACCTGTGTGAGATAGAAGAAACTTTTCGGATTGACACATCCGACTAGTTTCATTTTTCATAGTTAAAATAGTAAATTTCAGTTTAATTATAGCTACTACGAAATTTTGTTTCGTTTAGAGCACTGGTACTATTACTGGAAACATTTAAATAGGTGAATTTTTGTTATAATAGTCCTGTACTGAAAATTCAGTACAGAAACAGTATCCTATGAGTTAATCGAGCCTTTTATTTATCTTTCGATCAAGCGACTCACAGTATAGGTATGCTACAATTTTTGCCATAGTAGTTAAAAGGGTTAATACAATCGTGCATTTCTACAAAAACTCGTAAAACGCCAGATCGGTAATCGTCAAATTGAATTTATTTCACACTGCTAGTTTTTGAAATATAACATATTTTCGGAAATGAGATAGAGTTTGATTTATCTAAACAACATGAATAATGTGGTTTATACTTTTTCGTTTTTTACCAAACGTTTGACTTTTCTTAAAAACCTAACTTATATCCAAACCAACTCCCAAACTGAATATTTTCCATTATGAACTACAAAAAGGAAACAGATATTTTCACAGCAATAATAATTTAATGCATCGACAGTTGTAATCTCTTGTAATATACCCAATTTGCTGATGCTATGTCACTATAACATTAACGATAAAATTTTAAGAAAATCCAAAAATTAAAGGTTTTGAACATCTATATTCAATTTGTTCATGGAATTTATTTTCACGACAGAAATTTTTAAGTTATCCTATCGATAAAAGAAGATTTCAACACCGTTAACATTTTTAATTTGATGATATGTTAATGCAACCATAAGCCTTACATAAAATATTTGAAAACATCAAATGGTCGGGGAATGTTCAAAATTGAATTTTTTACACGTTAGGATTTCTGATCTAACTAGCAAGTTTTCACAAATGAAGTATCCCTAGATTTTTTTCTAACATTGATTTAATTTACCGTTAAAATCTGTTAATTTCATGATGTTATGCTAATGTAGCACAGGCTATACAAAATTTCGGAAAATGCCAAATGGTGCCAAGAGATGATGCTCAAATTAAATTTTCTTGCTAGTTTAGGATCTAGCAAACATATTTCTACTATTGAGATATCACTAGATTTGTATATACAATTTCGTATAATATAGGCTGCAATAAATTTCAGATAATTCAAGATGGCGGCCGCAAAAATTTAAATTTCATATGCTTTTGAAATAGACATTAATGTCTTATGGGATAAAGTCAGTGTAATAAAATGGTTAAGGTTTCGCTTTTTAGGTTACTCCACCATTTTTCCAGTTATTGAAACTTCATTTTATTGTAATTTTGAATAGAAATATTAGTTTGAAATTCAATCAATAAGCAAATATAGCAGAGATAACTTCAAATACATACCGAAATTTATCCCAAAAGCTATGATAAATGTCTTATTTACTTTTTATGCGTTTTTTAATGCCATAATCTTTCTTATACAATTATTTAAATCTATTAAAACACGTCGCGTGATAAAAATTATTACATTTTAATTTCACGTTTTAACGGAAATCCAAGATGGCGTCCTTATAAAGCTCGAGAGATATAAAAATGTTTTTTTTTTAATCTGGACGTGTTTCAATGTTTATTTGTTCGTTCTGTGCAAAAGATTTCATAAAAACAAATGCACATTATAAATTTTTACATTTCAAGTAGTAATTTATCGAAATTTTGTAATTTTTAAAGCTTTTTACATTTGAATTTTGTCCGTATGCTTTATAACGGTAAGTAATTAGTAACGAAGACTATTAAGCAATTATTTCAACTACTTTAAGTTATAATGGTAATTTAAAAGTGAAAATTGCAGAATTTAACCCTTTACAGGGCGATCAATTTTGAAATCGCTCAACATTTAAAAGGGAAACATTCAGAAAATCCATACATTCGTGTTCACAATAGGGGGCAAAATGTCTGTTATGTAATCAACTGAAAACTATTCATTTTCAATAAAGTACTAGTCTAATTATAGTGAAATGATGATTTATCATAAAAAACTGGGTTATTTTGAACGTAGATGCTTCGATTCGATGTTAAAATACACAATTTATTTGTATATAGCCATAATTTCAACGGCGAAACGTATATGTTACAACTTGTAATATAAAACAAAATTGTGTAACAAATAACAATAACAGAGTATTATTTAATTAAATTTTGTCATATAAATATGTATAAATCTCAATTGTGCAGAAAAATTACTTTTTAAGATGCATTTTTTATCTTAATTTAATTTGGCGCATTTATAATTTGAATTTGGTCGCCATTCTATCCGATTGGCGACCTTTTTCATGCTGATTTTCACGGCAAACATAAGTGTGACGTAATCATGGGATAGCGCGTGAGATGTCATGGGATAGCGCGTGAGAAGTTTTATGACGTTGAATCCATTGCAACCAATCAGAACATAATGACTGATGACGTAACGCAGTTATAACCAATCAACGAGCTTCTGATCCGCAGCCGTCTATAAATAGCGAGACATGTTCCCTCAAACGTCACTTCAAGCTAAAAACTCGTGACTGTCGTGTGGACTTATAGAGCTCTTTTTACTGATAAATTATAAATTTTTATCGCCAACAAACTTCACCCGTCTTTCGCCAAATCCTAATAGTAAGATATTTTTTATTTCGTTTAGGTGTTTATTAATTTATGTATTTCTTTCTTTTTTTTTTTTTTTTGCATTATCTTCGAGTATGATTGTTTAGAATTTTATTTGTATAGAATAATTTAAAAATAATAAGAATAAATTGTAATTTTTTTTTTTTTTTTTTTCAGCGAACGAAATTTTAGGATACTGTATGAATGACTTAAAAAAAATTTATACTCGTTTACATTGAATGTAATTATTACTGTTATTTTGTTGCGTTATATATAATGCACAAGCATGCATTATTAATTTAAACTTGATAACTTTAACAAATATTTCCCTGTCTTCATTAATATTATAATTTTATTTGAATTTAGTGTTATGAAATGAGTACATAATATTCTATTAAATGATTCCACTAAATTCAAATATGAAATAAATATAAACTAAAATTCTAGAATTTTAATTCAGGGTATTGGATGGCTGTTAGACAAATATTGAAAGCTAATCGATTGCAATTCGTTTCTATTCAATTGGTATTCGTTCGCTATTCATTTAAAAGTCGAACTTTACCATTAAAGAAGAGTAATTAGTCGTTATTTGTGCATCTTTCTGAACTTTGTTTTAAACAAGCGCATAAAATACTGGAGACACTAAACGCAGGAAGTGAATTTGGTACTTTTCGGTTAGCCGGGCGTCAGTGATATATACACATGTATACATACACACATATGTATATATATATATATATATATATATATATATATATATATATATATATATATATATATATATATATATATATATATGTATGTATGTATGTATGTATGTGCATATATATTTATATATGTAGTTGTACATATATCACTGGCGCCCGGTTAACCGAAAAGTACCGTGAGTTTTTACTATATGCATAGCATTTGTAAGATATAAGCTTCTAATACGAATTAGTGGCAATTGTTTTAAAAAACTTAAATAGTTAATGAGTGCTAATTAGTTAATAGTTAAATTTTGCGTTAATATGATTATTTTCAAGATATGTGTAAATAATGTAAAAAAAAGTCTTTAAATCGATATTTTAAAATGTCTTAAATTTGTATTCTATGTATTAAATATGTGTCCTTTTTTATCAATAATGTATTTTGAATAAAATGTTTTTTTTTGTCAAACTGGAGTGTGTTTTTTGTAACTTAAATTTCGTTTAACTAGGGGGGGGGGGGCAGACTGGCACGGTATTAAACTCTTAATTGTTTTTTACTACATGGTAATTTTTCATGGTCGGTGTCCAGTCGAAATTGGTCTGCTTTTTTTTTTTTTTTTCCCCAGTAGTTTGCTTTTTAGAGCATGGTTGTGAAAATGCACATATAAAAGTATAAATGTTTGTATTTGAAACAAGTTTTACTGTTTCATTGTGCATTTTAGAGGTTTAGATATTTCGTATCAGTTTTATTTGCCTGTAATTTACTAAAACTGCCACCATGACCATTTTCATGGCATGTCTATATTCGTGAAGATATTTGTTGATGTTCTGGTTAATCTTCCGTAATCAGGTCGAACGCCAGCTGGCGTATTTCAGCTTGTGTAGTTTTGCGCAACAGAATGCGTTTTTTGTGGTAAACTATCTAGTTCCATAAATTTTAAACCAAGTTGTTACCGGTAATACTCATGTTTGATTCTTACTTTTCCCATGTCGCTCTATTATGGAAGATTAACCTTATTTGCCGCCAACCATTGACGTAGACACCGATCATGGAAGATAAAAAAAAAAAAAAATAACACATTACAATTTTTTTTAAATATATATTTGAGGGGGTTAGAATAACAGTGGAGTATGTCAATATATAGTAATTTGAGAAATGAAGGATTTTGTGAAACTTGTGTCGTAATGCCGTTGCATTGGGTGGTCCAACTTGTTTTGCCCTCTAGCGACTCCCTAAGTGAACTATGACATATTTGACTGTCGCACTGAACAGAAATTAATATACGTTCAGTGAAAATATGGTTATCTCGATTTTACAAATTTTTTGACTTACTCCACTGTCATTCTAACCCCATCATTTATCCTTTGAATAGCAATATAGTAATCAGTACCAGGAAATACAATCAAGGGGAAGGGGAATAAAGGAAATATCTCTTGGCGCAATTGCTTTGTGGAGATACTTGCATATGGACTCCAGTAATTTTTTATCGCCAAATTTAAATTGTAAAATCGTAATACATTTAATTTTACCATTACTTAGATATAATGTTCTTATTATTGCCTCTCAAAAAACATATCTATACTATTATATAAAGAGGAAACGGTGACTGGGTGACTGACTCATCAACGCCCAGCCGTAACTACTAAAGTCAGGGTCACGAAATTTGGACTGTAGATTGCTACTATGGCATAGGCAAGCAATAAGAAGGGATTTTTGAAAATTCCCCCCCGAAGGGTGTTAAAGGCGAAATTCAGGAAAACAAATCTACTAAACAAATGATTAAACACGTATTTCAACGATTTTAGAAATTCCCCCCCCCCTCCTGAAGGTGGTTAAGGGCGGTGGTCGAATGTTTTAGGTCATTTTGCCATATCTCAGCAGCAGTTATAGGTAGGAGCTTGAAATTCCAGAAAACAAATCTACTAAAAAAAATGATTGATCGAATGTTTTAGGTCATTTCGCCATATCTCAGCTGCAGTTATAGGTAGGAGCGCGTAAATCAGGAAAATAAATCTACTAAAAAAACTGATTAAACATATATTTCAACGATTTTAGAAATTCCCCACCCGAGGGGTTAAAGGGGGGGTGGTCGAATTTTTTAGCTCATTTCGCCATATCTCAGCAGCAGTTACAGGTAGGAGCTCGAAAATCAGGAAAAAAAATGATTAAACATGTATTTCAGCAATTTTAGAAATTCCCCTCCCGGAAGGGGTTAAAGGGGGGGGGTCGAATGTTTTAGGTCATTTGCTATATCTCAGCAGCAGTTATAGGTAAGAGCGCGAAAATCAGGAAACCAAATCTACTAAAAAAATGATTAAACACGTATTTCAACGATTTTAGAAATTCCCCCCCCCCCCCCCCCCCCTGAAGGTGGTTAAGGGCGGTGGTCGAATGTTTTAGGTCATTCCGCCAGATCTCAGCAGCAGTTTTATGTAGGAGCGTGAAATTAAGGAAAACAGATCTACTAAAAAATTGGTTAAACATGTATTTCAGCGATTTTAGAAATTTCCCCTCAAAGGGGGTCGGATGTTTTAGATCATTTCGTCATATCCCAGCAGCAGTTTAAGTTAGGAGCACGAAAATCAGAAAAACAAATCTACTAAAAAATGAATAAAACACGTATTTCAGCAATTTTGGAAATCCCCCCCAGAAGGTGGTTAAATGGGGGAGGGGGCGAATTTTTTAGGTCATTTCGCCATATTTCAGCTTTTAGATAGGAGGGCGAAATTAATTAAAACAATCTACTAAAAAATTGGTTAAACATGTATTTTGGCGATTTTGGAAATTCCCCCAGAAGGTGGTTAAAGGGGTATTCAAAAGTTTTGGGTCATTTCGCCATATGTCAGCAGCAATTTTAGGTAGGAGCGTGAAATTCTGGAAAACACATCTACTAAAAAGTGGATAAACACTCATTTCAGTGATTTTAGAAATTCCACCCGAAGGGTTTTAAAGGGGATGGTTTCGAAAATTTTAGGACATTTCGCCATATCTCAGCAGCTGTTTTATGTTGGTGCGCGAAATTCAGGAAAACAAATCTACTAAACAAATGATTAAACACGTATTTCAGCGAATTTAGAAATCCTCCCCCCCCCCCCCCCCGCGAAGGTGCTTAAAGGGGGATTCGAAAGTTTTAGGTCATTTCGCCATATCTCAGCAGCTGTTTTATGTAGGTGCACGAAATTCAGGAAAACAAATCTGCTAAACAAATTACATTGTCTACCCGTACAAAGCCGGGACGGGCCGCTAGTACTGTAATAAAATTGAGGGGATCGGGGAAGAAAGTGCCAAGACACATGTTTGGTGAAATAAATCTAACACTGATATTAGCTGTTGCTTAATATTGTATATTATAATATCCAACATATAATTTGTTTCTAATGTCACTTGGTGGCAGCCTATGTGACAGGTTTCGTTTTTGCCACAGATCCTTACAGCCCCCAATGAAGATAGCTAATTTACAAAAAACGTAATAGTAATATCATTAAAGTAATGTCCTATTGTTACTCAGAATATCTCAAATGTTACTAAGACATTGGCGAAAAAACTTTGTTATATATCTTGATTTGAGTATTGGATCTAATTTTCAAATTGAAATATCTCAGAAGTTCAAAAATGTGGCTTGGCACTCTCTTGCCCCGACCCCTTCAATTGGTTAGCGTTGTTATAATGTCTTGGTGAATCTATTTGGTTAGGAAAATTAGCTGAACTCATGTAGTGTACATATGTGCAATCTTCGTTGTTTGGGAGGCAGCATCCCATCTTTGAAACCCATTTTAGCGCCGACGATTTTGGTATATAAGGATAGATTAGGTATGACACCAGATAACCAGTCAGATGCCACACCAATGTGGGGGAGGGGGGTTCAATAGAAACATGACACATTCCGACGCAATGTGAAATGAATGGCAACCCAATTACTGATGTTACTCCCACTCGAAAGCATCATCAGTAATCGAGATGCCATTCATTTCATTATACTGCAGTGAGACGCGGGATGTTGCTATGACAACACTTTCCGCCGGTGTATGCCAGCTCACTGGTGGTTTCTTTATCTGTATCATCTAATCTATCATATATATAACAAAATCGTCGACACTAAAATTGATTGCAAAAAGTTGACACTGCTTTCCGGACTACACCACGCGATAACTTGCCACATGAACCTGAAAGAGTTCTCGATGTGGTGCGGGGAAAGAAAGTTGTTAACATACACAAATGATGTAGACAATGCATTATTTAATTAATAACTAGATATTTCTATTTGGTAGCAGGTTTGTTTGTCTCATTAATTAAATAATACATTCATCTAAATTTGCTTTACGACTCATCGGCTAATGTATCGCGGAAGGATCGTACCAAGTATTTTGAGAATGGTTTTATAGAATTATATAAGAAATCATTGATTATCATTAAAATAAAAATATGTAGGCGAAAAGTGATGACAGTAAACATAAAGGCTTATAAAAAAAAAAAAAAAATCTTTTAAATAAACAGACGTACTAAGTTTCGTACACGCAATCGGTGACCTTCTCAAGATCAGTAATGATAAAGAAAAACACTTTACGTATTTTTATTTTTATGACTAACTGATCTTGAGATGGTCACCCTTTCGCCGCAATTAATTTTTCTTCAGAGACTACAGTATAACGGAATACTTTTGAGTTATTACCCTGCACACTTAGGCAAAAAGTAAACGCTACATATGACATATTCTATAGTAAACATCTTCTAGCGCCGCTGAATAATGTATATAACTTTAATTATGTTTCAAATAGTGTAACACCATTAAAATACCACCAGAAGTGATTTCCCCCAATAGACCACAATGTTACGGAATACTTTTAAGTACCCCTGTAAATGAAATATAAATGCTACACACTTCATTTTCAATAATGAACATCCTAATGGTGTAATAATGGCCTAATAATGTAATATATCAACTAACGTGGCAATCCCAGTATATTTACGCGAGTTAGAGCACGGACGAACAAACCCAATTCATAATAAACACTTTTCAACTATGTTGGAAAGTGCTAAAAATCCCACTTGCGTTAAATCAGAATTGCACAAATAAACTATTTGGCTGCTACGGATCTGATTACGAAAGATTAACTTTAAGATGCCATATACTTTGGCGGTAAACTGAAATGGCGATTTTTTTTGCCTGGTTTGGTAACTCAGCAATTTTTGCTTCGTGTGGCAACCTAGGGTTTTATAATAAATAATGTGTGTTTTATAATAAAATTAAATGTGCGTATAACTAAATATAATGTGGGGAAAAAAATGTGTAGCGCCAAAATAAAATGTTGCCAACTCCGGTCCGTCTGCGACACCTGTTCCGCTCGGAATTGTCATTGTTACTTTCTTCTATCTTTAAAAGAAGAAAGTATTGGATTCATGAAAATTTTCGACGGATTTATACGTTTTAGAAGGTCCTGAACACGATTTGACTATTTTTAGAAAATGTCTGTCTCTGTGACTATGTCTGTACGTGACAAAAAATTCGTGGGCGCTCTATCTCAAGAACTAATGCTCGGAATTTAATAAAACTTTATATTCAGTTAGTCCCTGATATAAATGGGTGCTGGTTAGTTTTTGGTAAAAATCGCCCAGCAGGTGGCGCTGCTATGCAGCCTTTTTCGCGATTTCCGCAATTGCTCTATCTCAAGAACTAATGCTCGAAATTTAATAAAACTTTATATTCAGTTAGTCCCTGATATAAATGGGTGCTGATTAGTTTTTGGTAAAAATCGCCCAGCAGGTGGCGCAGCTATGCAGCATTTACACGATTTTAGCGATCGTCATATCTCAAGAAATAATGCACGGAATTTAATAAAACTCGAGTTTCAATTAGACCTTGATATAAATTGGTGCTGATTCTTTTTAGTGTGTGCGAAATCTGTGTGAGATAGAAGAAAGTTTTGGGATTGACACATCCGACTAGTTATTTAATATCTTTAATTTGATTTTGTATGAATTCATATTTCTAATGACAAAATTGCGAAAAAATACTGATAATTAGTGATGAAAGTGCCCGTAAAGAAAACATTTTCTTCTTTTTAGGTGCGTTCGTAATTATATAAATATGTATCACTTATAGTCATCGTCTGGTCCGTCCATCTGTCCGCATATAACAGCGCAAAAACTACCCAACCGAATGGTTTGAAATTTAATATATAGAATCGTTGCAGAATTTTGTCGAGTCATTTTAAATTTTATGAAAATCGAATCGAAACTTAAAAAGATGTTAATAAAAGTTTTCTTCCTTCTATTAACTCCTTTCATACATAATCTATATAATAAAAGCGCAAGTATATGTGTCTGAGGAAAACAAATACGGGCTGACTATTTTTTTTTTTCATATGCCAAGCGGCCATTTTAATTCAAAATTATTTTTTCGAATAAAATTGCATAAAAGTTACATTTTTAGAAAGAACGTTCAAAAAAATTGTTTGTTTGAGGTTTGAGAGACGAGTTACATTAAAAAATGTATAGATTCTGAGATAACTTCAGTTAAAATTAGGTTAACAGCCAATTTATTCCAATATCCATTAAAGTAAATAAACACAAGAGATTCGTCCATCGTGAATCATAGAATTGTTAAACCATGGAAGTAATCATTCGCAAAACAAGAATCTCCATGGTGAATTTTGCAGCGCTATCTGGTGTCGGAAAAAATTCGCATCTGTAAACGTGGCATGCGTGATAAGAGAAAAGAAAGGCATGCTCATTTCGTTCCTAACAGACGATATAATTCATTTCAATGAAATAATTACGAAGGTTTTTGTTTTACATTGTAAAACTAGTTGTAGTAAGAACGCACTTCATTTGTTACGTTTAACGTACAATTTCCAACTTGTTTCACATGGGTCGTTTCACAGTTTTTAAAAAAAATAGTTTTTGTTGTCCAAACCCTTTGAAATTTTTAATGGTTATAAATATAACGGTTTTACAACCCGTGTAAAAATTACGTCAGAAATATTGTTACTGTTTGTAAAATAAATATGTTTTCTTCTCCTTTTTTTTTGGTTTTCGCGTCGGATCCGTTAACATAAAAGAAAAATTGTTTTTGTCGTCTGAACTCTCTGAAATTTTAGTCGTTTATAAATAATTGTTTCCAAGTCCTCTATAAAATTATGTGAAAACATATGCATATTAAATAGTGAAAAAAATACCCGAAGCCGAGCGTGACCGCGTTGAAACACCCCGTTATTATCAGTTTTCGTCGAAATTTTCTCAGATTTTTTTTTCTTTTTTTTTAAAAATATTTCTTCTCGTCCGAACGTTTCGAAATTGTTGTAGGTGATGTAAATCTGGTCTACTGAGATGCTCTAAAAAGTTTGTGTCGAAATACGAACGTTTAGTAACTTTTAGCCTAAGAAAAAAAATCGTCTCGTGAGGCGCGAAATGACCTGCGTTCGCCGGTATTTTTGAAAGGATTAAAATTCGTATTTTTTAAAACTAATTATACCGTCGATTAGAAGAAGGCTTCGGCTTTGAGAACATATGTTTGGTTTGTCTGTATCTCTGCAATTGCGCTCTTGAGCAGCGTTGTCGTAAGAGGGAAAACGACCCTTTTTCAAAAGGTTAACATAATTTTTTTTTTCGAATTGACTGTAGCATTTGAGACGTAAGAGTGCGATCTTTCAGAATATGTTTTTCGTTTT
This sequence comes from Maratus michaelseni, assembly GCA_963931845.1. Classification (NCBI taxonomy): domain Eukaryota; kingdom Metazoa; phylum Arthropoda; class Arachnida; order Araneae; family Salticidae; genus Maratus; species Maratus michaelseni. Next base: position 306,900,769 of record OZ007589.1, read on the forward strand.
TAAATAAACGAAATGGTTTAGTCGATAGAACTTAAAACAGAATTGGGAAATAAACGCATTCTTCATTCAAATGATTTTTCATTCTCGTTCGCTGCCGTAAATCGGGTTGCAAGCATGCGCGAGTGCTGAAATCCGGCTCGCAAAGAAATAAATAGATGAGTTATTGATCAGTTTTTAATTAATATCTTGGTTAATTATTAAAATTCTGAGACTCAGATGCATCAGGAGAGGTTTTTCATTATCCTCATCTAAATTTTCAGACTTCTAAGTGCGCTAGCTTTCGCTAGCCATCGCAGGCAGACACACACGCACATACATACAGAAAAACTTTCTTTTATTAGCATAGATAGTCTGGGAGGCAGAGTGCTTTTTTTGCAGTAAATTTTCGCGTAAATGATTTGTATATTTGATTGATATAGATGTTACAGATAATGAATCTGCCAGCCTGTTGACAAACCAACGAAGGATGTTGCACAATCCACTGCTGAGCGAAATGGATGGTATCTCGATTATGGATGATTGCCACTCTAGACGGGTAACATCCGTAATCGGTATACCATTAATTTCGCTCCACAGCGGTCTTGTGCTATTTTGCTGTGGTATTGCTAGTGCGCTATAGCTGAATAGCAGTTCTGTTATATCTACACAACCTAATCTATCTTATAAACTAAAATCATCGATACTGAAATGGATTGCAAAAAATTGGACGCTGCTTTCCCGACTATAAGTTGAATTGTTTAAAAGGTATGTCGCATCAGAATAGACTCGAAGTTGTCTTTTTTAGGTAGATTTCGTAAGAAATACTACCTATTACATTCCCCCCTAAGTTGGAATTTTTGAAAAAATTTTGCATATCTACACCGATTATGACTCCCAGAACCCAAAACCACCCTCAGTTCAAAACTTTATATCTATCTATCTATGTCATTTTTTTATGGACACGATAACTCTAATAATTCTTCACAAATCTCTTCCAAACTGATACATAAAATAAAGGGGATAAAATCTCGGTCAAGTTCGTTAATGGGCAAAATCGAACCAGGGGGGGGGATGGGGGGCTTTTTGTGAAAACAGAAAAAGCTCCATAATTTTTTAACTATGATACGTATCGAATCCGTTTGAAGTTATTATTACTTTTAGGAAAAGGGCCGAAAATTTATGTATAACAGATTTTTGATATCATTAAAAATGGCTCCAAAGGGGGGGGGGAGGGGGGTTTCAGAAGAAAAAAAATCATAACTTCGTAAATGTATAAGATATCAAATCCGCTTAAATTTATTATAAATCCTCTTACTATTATCTAAAACTTTTATATTGACAAGTTTTTTATAAAACCAACCCCTATAGGGGAAAAAAATCCCTGCCGGCTCCGCCTGCAAACAAGTTAGGTTTCGAAGTGGGCGGTTCAAACTGCTGCATATGCAAAAAGGTCATTTCTTCCGCAATTCCCAACAAACAGGCGCCCCACGGTCTGCGTCTTCGAAATCTACCTGTGCCTGTAGGCCGAGCCGTCAGGGATTTTTTTTTTAAATTTATTTATACTTGTTTATTTATATATTAGTATATGCGTTTTGTGACATGAGTCGTGATCACTGTTGAATATTCGACGAATGGAGCATATACCAAAAGGAACAAAACTTGTTTTTTAGTGTCTTTTCTTATCGTTGACCAAATGCTAATTCCTAAACTGGTTTAGATTTAGAATTTAGAGATATACACTCTAAAAAAAAGAGACAAATGTTTCTTAATCTATGAAAATAAAATATAACCACGAGCGATAATATACAATAATCCTCTTCCGAGTTACCCACGATATCGAAAAGCGCTTTTTTTCTTTAGAAACCACGGAAACTAATATATTTTCGAGATTTAAAGTAACATTTATTTTTATAAATGAAACCAAGTATATTTTACAGCCACTGATTTTCCGAGTAGTTTTTATAGTTTATTTATTAATCAGTTTTCCCAAACCGGAATATAGGTTTTTAGGATGTTATTCATTTCATGTTCAACAAACGCGTGCTTTGAAGACAAACGCATGATAAATTAACACCATTAATAATTATTAGATTTTATCTATATACAGGGTGTACATAATTAAACGACCCTACTTTAAAGTTGTCTACAGGCGAAACTATTAGTCAGAAAGTTGTGAAATTTTGTGAAGGACATAATAAAGGAATGGGAATTTGTTTAAGCGGAAAAAAAAGTTCAAAATTTCGCTACCAGATGGCGTTTTTAATTAATTACACATTTAGCATACATTTGCGATAGTTTATATATTTTATTGCAACAACACATGTTCCACATGACGACCATCATTTTCAGCTACCATCTGGAATCGTAAGATGGCATGTTCCACAGTTGACCACAGTGTGTTCTGGGAAATGCTAAAAACATGTAGCGAAAAAAAAGTATTGTTCAACATGTTTTGTTGTAATAAAATTTGTTACCCATCGTAAATGTATAATTCATTAAAAAACGCCCAATGGCGGCGAAATTTTGAACTATTTTTTTTTTCTCTTAAACAAATTCCCATTCCTTCATTATGTCCTTTACAAAATTTCACAACTTTCTGACCAATAGTTCCGTTTGTAGACAACTTTAAAGTAGGGTCGTTTAATTATGGACACCCTGTATTTAAAACGAGAAGCACATTCTGTCAAATTTCCAGCGTCAACGTTTTTTTTTTAAGGCTTCTCCCCTCAGAAACGGGAAACCTGACTGATTAGCCTGTGTAGCCTAGGGGGATTGAAAAGGGTTGATTGAAAACGGATGGAGGTGTACCATTGCATTGAAAATATAACCTTCTAATATATTTTTGCTCTGAGGTTGAAAGCCTTTTTTTAAAGAACTCATGTTTTCCCTACTAAATATGCATATTTTTTCGCAAAATTTTTAAAGACAGCTTGCATACAGTTATATTTATAACTGATTGAAATGTCAGAGAGTTCGGAAGATGAGAACTATTTTTTTATTGCTATGTTAAAGGAGCCGACGCGAAAACAAACAAAAAAGCGAGAAGAAAACATTTCGTTTTCAACTAGATAACAATATTTTTTCACGAAATTTTTACACGGGCTGTAAAATCATTTTATTTATCACCAGTAAAGATTTTAAAGAGTTCGGAGTGAAAGAACTTTTTATTTTAAAACTATGAAACGACCCGACACCCTACAGAGAAAAAAAAAAAAAAAAAACAAGAAAATGAGTGCTTTTATCACTAAGTATCAATATTTTTTTCGCGAATTTTCCATCTTAAGATATAATTTCGTACAAAATTGGTTTAAAAATATAAAATAATAAAAACATGATTTTTTTTTTTTTTCCCGCGGGCCCGGGCAACGCCGGGCGGGGGTCAGCTAGTAATGTATTAAATCAGTTTTCTCAAGCCGGAATATAGATTTTTAGAAGGTTATTCATTCTCAATCAACCATTTTCAGCTGCGTTGCGTAACTAAATTTATACATGCAAGATCAAAACGATAATATTAATTTTAATGTTAATGTTAATGTAAATGCTGTTTATCTATACCATGCTTCTCTGTGAAATATATTTGCGGAACATGAAAATGTTTACTTGAATTGACAACATCAAAAAACTATATTCCGGGTTAAGGAAACCGATTAATACACAATAATTAATACACTGAGAAACACTTCCGAAAGTCTGACAAATACAAGAACTAATGCACGGAATTTAATAAAACTTTAGACTCAGTTAGACCTTTATATAAATGAGTGCTAATTAGTTTCGGGTCTAAATCGCGCAACAGATGGCGCTGCTATGCTACAATTTTCACGATAGCTGTATCTCAATGAACCAATACACAGAATTTTATCAAACTTTAGATTCTGTTAGACCTTGACATAAATAAACGTTTGTTATGTTCAGGTGTAAATAGCTCAACAGGTGGCGCTGCTATGCCACTTTTTCCAGGATTTTCACGATAGCTATATCTCAAGAACTATTGCACAGAATTCCATCAAACTTCAAATTCCATTAGACGTTGACATAAATTGTTATTCATTGGGTTTTGGTGTAAATCTCCCACCAGATGGCACTTCCTCAGGATTTACACGATTTTAGCGATAGTTATATCTCAAGAACTAATGCACGGAATTTAATAAAACTTTATATTGAGTTAGAAATTGTTATAAATTTTCGTTAATTCGTTTTTAATGTATGTGAAACTTGTATGAGATACAAGAAAGTTTTGAAATTGGCACATTTTTTTTCCCGTCAATACACTCTTTTATAAGAATTCCATGTTTATCTTGAAACTCACGCCTCATTTCCTGGCTTACAATTCTTGATTTTTACCAAAAAAAAAAAAAAAAAAAAATCCCTTACAATACATTAATTTTGCGTGAGCATCGAACCTGATTATAGAAAATTCACCGCTTTTTTTACGTTTGGACGAAAGCGCGGACTAGTGAATCTATTAAAAAAATTACAATTTTTGCTCTGTTTCTTTTTTAAGATATGGTAACGGGAAATAAATAAAAAAAAAACATCTGAACTATCTTTTTTGGATTTCTACATTGCTTTCTCAACGTATAATCATAATTTATTTAACATGACACTATTAATTGATCAAAACGTATTTTCTAAAAAAATATATTACTCTCTTTATTTTTATTATCTCTAACTTTAGAAGAAAGTACAGGATTCATGAAAAATTTCGAAAGGTTTTCGACAGGAAGGCCCCGAACACAACTGTTTTTAGAAAATATCTATTTATCTGTGCCTATATGTGACGCAATTTTTAGGGGCGTTCTATCTCAAAAACTAATGCACCGAATTTAATGAAATGTCAGATTCAGCTAGACTTTGACATAAATTGGTGCTGATTAGGTTTTGGTGTAAATCGCCCAACAGGTGGCTCTGCTATGCTGCATTTTTCACGATTTCATGTCTCAGGAATTACACAGAATTTCACCAAACTTGAATGCTTTTCTGTTAGACCTTGATATAAATCGATTCTTATTACATTTGAGTATATACCGCCCAACAGGTGTCGCTTTTATGCTATCTTTTACCCGATAGCTATATCTCAAAAACGAATAGATTGTCACTTGATTTTTGTTGCAGACGATTTGATTTATATAGAAGAAAGTTTTGTGATAGCCACAACATACTGTGCTGTCCTCTAAAAAAAACCTATTTTTTGAAATTTTCTCTATATAAAGTCTAATAAAGAATTCAAAAAAAGTAAACATGGCTAAATTTTTACTTCATTTTATCACTTTACTTCATTAGTGGCAGCCAGTTAAGCAAGAATTTGAAAAAACTTTCCAAAACATAACCCATGTTAACTGAAAAAAACCCACACCTGACATAATTAGCTGAAAATGAAGCTTTTTATTTACATATTAAGGGTTTAACATAAAAACAATTAAAAATTTGTGTAGATCATTCTAAAATTCGATTATAACAAGAAAATCTGTAAAAATGAAGTTCATGTTTTTCCAGAATTCTGCAATTGTTAGTTTAAACTATTTTAAAACTAAATAAGCACTTGGGTATTTTTTAACTATTTTAATTATTCTAAATGGTGCATAAAAACAGAACAAAACAAAGAAATTTACTTTAGTAATATTTGATGAAGTATTAGGGTGCTTTTTTTTAGGAAACATTTCACTCTGTTTTTTTTTTTTTTTTTTTTAGCACAATACTAGTTTATACATATTTTCTCTTTGATGCTGTTTCAAATACTTCGTTGTTGCAGCTTCACGGCCAGTTAGTCTTTTTTTGGCGAGCGTGGTTTTGGCGCATCATTAAATCCACTGTTGTTGTAACTCCATATACAATTGAGCCCTAAAGAGTATTTGGCGATTGATCATCTGTGGCGGGCTGATGGAAAAATGCCTCAAAAATAAATTAATAATTTATAATTAAGTTCTAAGGAGAAAAAAAAATAAAAATGTTGTATTGTCATCGGAAATACATCTTTGCACATAATTTTTATGGTTAATCATAATAACCAGCCATACTCAACCTGCAGCCCGCGGGCCGCATGTGGCCCGGTGACCTTTTATATGCGGCCCGAGACACATAATCATTAATTTCTATATATAAAATTGAGATGTGCATGAAACGTTAAGACTTTCACTTTTCTTTCATATATTTTCACGATAAGACAAAATCTGTCCCGTTATTAGGTGCGTTCGTAATTATATAAATACGTAGCACCTATAGTCGTCGTTTGTTAGGTGCGTTCGTAATTATATAAATACGTAGCACCTATAGTCGTCGTTTGGTCCGTCCGTCTGTCCGTCCGTCTGTCTGTCTGTCCGTCCGTCTGTCTGTCTGTCCGCATATAACAACGCAAAAACTACCCAACCAAATGGTTTGCAATTTAAAATATATTATCTTTGCAGAATTTTGTCGAGACATTTCAAATTTTATTAAAATCGAATCAAAACTTTAGGAGATTTTAATAAAAATATTTATTAAGAAATTTGAATTTTTTTTTTTTTAAATCGGTGCTTTCTTGTTAGAGAAGCTTCCGATGGATGTTAAATCGTCAAGCGACCGAGACACTTATTTTATGACAGAAATTAATCTGCAGACGATATAATTCATTTCACAGAATTAAAAATCATCAAGATCTGAATATTTATATAACTAGCTGATACATATATATCTGAATATTTATATAACTAGTTAAGATATTTGTATGAACAGTGTCATAAAATATATACTTAACTAGCTGTTTAACCCGTTCTACGCACGGGATATCATGAATTTAATTCTAAAACGTGCGTACGAACGCACCTCGTTTGTAACGTTTGACGTACAATTTCCAACTTGTTTATAATTATGTTAAAACATCGTAAATGCCATTCCCTTAGTTAAAAGTTCTTTACAGTGGTGCACACATTTTTTTATCTTTCACCGATGAAACATTATTCCAAATTAATTAAATTTGCGCTATATTAAACAACATTATAAAAAAAAACAGTAAAAACATTTTGTATTGAGCAAAAGACTGATTTATTAAAGAAAACCTTCTAATTTTTTTAAACGTAGAACTTGGAAATACTGCAATGTTATTATATTACGTTTTATATTTACCATATAGCTAATAATGCTTATCAGGATCAAACGTTTATTACGCGAAACAATTGGCAGTAAAAAGTTTTACACCACTATTTACAAACAATAATATTTGAGGCATATTTCTACACTATTTTCAAAACAAATCAGGAACAAACTATATGTAAATAGTGGTGTTAATTTTTTTATAACATATCTTCGCTGACAAACGTCGAATCCTACTGATTACACTAACATCATTACATTGATTTTTTATACTACTTTTGTTATTGCACTTATTTTAATAACCTATTTTTTACACTGTTATATAAGTGTGTTGCGGCCCGCCTAGCGTCTCAAACATATGTTTGCGGCCCGCGAGAAAAAAAGGTTGAGTAGGGCTGTTCTAGACTATCAGAAAGGGAGTGAAAAATCGATTACAAAATTCCATGTTTACATACAAAAACTAAGTAAAAAAAAAAGAAGTTGGAAATTGTACGTTAACGTAACAAATGAGGTGCGTTGGCAGTTTTATATAGGAGCATGAAATTCAGGAAAACAAAGTTACTAAAAAGATAGTTAAACACGTATTTGAGCGATTTTAGAAATTCACCCACTAAGGGCGTTAAACATCGGATATGAACCCGATTATGGAAGATTAGACGAATAAGACAACTATTGCTGATTTTTGATTAGATATTTTGCATAAGACATTTTTGAAAGGGAATTTTAAAAAAAAGTTATTTATAAAGATGAGGGATTTAGTATGATTGCGTCAAAATAACATAAGATTTTTTTCTGATTGTCATTTTGACGGTTCATGGACGCGATTGCATTATTGTGATCTGCGTATTTTTAGGATGTTACATTTTTGCTTAGGTTACCCGGAAGGCCAAGGTTAACTCGGCGAAGCCAAGTGGTTCTACTATATTAAAATTAATTTATCAGTTTCATTATGTACATAAATAGAAAACAAAATCACATTTTTACAAACTTTTATTTAAAGTTTAAAATTTGTAATTAGTGTAATTTTGTCTCACTCCCGCTTTTATTAGATTTAGAAATTTTTTTTTAAATTATCTACTCATCTGTACCCTACATTGTAGTCGACACATTGTCCACCCGTACGAAGCCGGGACAAAGCTGGTATTCAATAAAACAATCAATTATTTGTATGATCATTATTAGAGAAAACAAATACAATAATACACAAGCATCAAATTTGAATATCATTTCTAATCAATTTCTCTCCTTGCTCCACAGTTGTTTGCTGAAATTGATCTTGCCATGGCTGTGTCAACCGCTGTTTCGTTCCAGTCCTTCTTCGCTCCTCACCAGTATGATCAGGTATGTATGGAGGTTAGCATTGATGAATGGTGCCCTAATCCGCATTTCTATTTAGGTCGAGCGGCATCGTGGAGCGCCTACGACGGCATCGACCTGGAGTACCATCAAGAAGAAGTAGCTGCGGAGGAGGAAGAAGCTGAGGAGGAAGCAGCTGAGGATGAACCAGCTCAAGAAGGAGCTGAAGTAAGTACGGCTTCTCCCCAACCATCCCAGAGTTGGTGGAAGAAGTCGAAGGTAAGTTGGTGGCGAAAGGCCCTGGCCTTTTGCTGTTGTTGCTACGAGGCCGAGTTTTAATACAGTAAAATTTAAAGATTGCAATCATTAATCCCTATATAATCTCATGTCAAAGGTTGCAATTTTTTTATCAACTGTATTTAAAAATCGGTTTTAATGCATTTTTAAATTTTCGGTCTATTTTTGAAATATTTGAAATCATTTTAATTTCTAAAAATATATACATGTAAGTCCATTAATCGCTTGAAAGACACTGTGTTTTTTAGGAATGACTTTACAACTTTTTTCTCTCTATTAACAGAACAGCTTGCATAAAGATTGTTTGATGATAGTAATATATTTAATATAAAAAAAAAACTTAGCTACAGAGCAGTGAGTTATTAGGAAGTCAAGTTGGTATTTTTCCGCTATAAGGATGCCAGAATTATTAAGTTGAAAATTTTCTATAGCCAAATGCGATGATCTTTTTTTTTTTTCTCTTTTTGTGATACTTTGACATCTTTTGTACACCATTTTTTCTTTTAAAAATAAGAGTTATTTTTAGGATGAAAAGAAAACTTTATTTTACAGGATAAAGTTAAAATATAAAGACAGTATAGCATAATCAACTGTTAAAGTAAATAAAAAAAAATATGATTTAGCATAAGTTAGATATTTTTAAAATAAGTAACACATATTGTCTCATATGAATGCTGGTTAGTGGGCTTGCATGTATCTTTCTAAATTTGCTTTTCGAATGGTTAATAGTTTTTGTCGGCCTCATAGCATCTTTTTTCTTATTTGATATTTATATTATTATATTATGATTTAGTTTATATATATGATTCATTACTTAAGCGGCCCTTTCTGTATATACTAAATTTTTTAAAGAGTTTTGAAGTATCCATTTTTAAATTAATTCATTTGGCCATTTTCATATATATAAATTACTTTTTCTAAGTATGCATGTAGTCTTTTTAAGTATATATAAATACATGATAAAACTAACTATTTGGCACCTTAATATTTAAATTAATCCCAGTTACAATAGTACAAAAGTGACAATAAAACAGATAACAGAAATTAAAAACAAACAAATAAAATCAAAAACAAACAGAAACAACAACTAAAAAACCCAATAAAAATAAAATAAAAACAAATAAAATAAAAACAAAACAAAACAAATAAAATAAAAACAAACACAAACAAAATAAAAACAACTAAAAAACAAAACAAAAACGATAAAAAATAAAACAAAAACACACAAAAGACAACTAAAAAGCAAAACAAAAAAATAAATAGTGTTAGCAATTTAAAACTTCGCAAATAAATCTTCGGTTTTGAAATCTGGCTTCTCTCTCTAACATCGTACAGCCCACCACCATCGGGTTGTAATGTGGCTCCTCTTCCCTAACCTCATATAACCCACTGTCATCGGGTTATTATGTGGTTGCTCTTTCCCTTAAACATCTCTACAGCCCACCGTCATCGGGTAATAATCTGGCAGTTCCATCCGTACAGCCCACCACCATCGGGCTTCACCCACCTGTTCAATAGTGTTGAAGTATTGACATCCTTTTTTTTGGGGGGGGGGGGGGGGGGGGAGAGAGAGGGAGAAATCAATTTCTCATAGTTCACTTGTTTTTATGAGAAATTGATACTCATAATTATTTACAAATTATTGTAATTGGGAAAGTTTTTTTTTTTTTTTTTTTTTTAATGGGAAGTTATAATGTTATATTTAGCTTCGCGCGCGTGAAAAAGAAGCACAGCTGGCCAATTCATCAAGTTTCTTCATTACATTTTTAAGTTTCTCAAAAAAATAGAAATCAGCTCTAACTAGCAGCTACTTTAAAAAATAGATTAACAGAGTATAGTTTATGTATTGCCAAAAAAGTTAGTGTTACAAATACATTTTAATTGGGAAAATATCACTAGTCACATTCTCTAGCATCGAACTTCGCTCATAAGCACAGAATAAAAGATGATGTTAATAAGAACTAATGTGACAGTCTTATTCAGGTGATTAAGTCTCAAGTATTTATTTTGAGTTTAAGACAAAAATCTCGCATTTTTGAGATGGAAAAACTCGGAAATTTAATGAAAAATGTAACGAAATCTACGTTTTATGATATTCAGTTATAATATTTTGTAAAACATCGTTTCATGTGCAGATGATTTTAAAAGAAAGTTTTAGTATGAACGTGCATGGTCATCTGATGATAAATTGAACTTCTAATCTGTAAAAGTTCTATAAAACATTTTTTTTTTTAATTTAAACAACTTTTATAAGCAGTCATGGACAATATAGCAAAAATGTTTCATTTTTATTACGGAAACAGTGCAAAAAGGAATATAAATAACCCAAAACCAGGCAGAATTAGTAAAATTTTTTGTACGTTTTATATTAATTGCACATTAAATCGTGGTATTGAATTTAAGGATCTTCCAAAATATTATTGATTTATTTTCAGGAATTTTAAATATTTTTTGTCATACCACCATTAGATAAATATCAAAGCTTGAGACAGTCAATTGGTCAGTTCTGCTGTAGGGGGGTGGGGGACCTCTCTGACCGAGACTCCACTTTGACGAAGTAGAGAGGCTTAAGGGTGCCACTTCAAATCATGGTGTATCTATTGTAAAATCTGAATTTTTTTTTATTACATTTTGATATTTCACTTACGGACAAGTCTTATGCCTCAATAAATGATAATAAAAAAATCATTATTCAATACATTTTAAAGATAATTTTCTTCTTCTTAACACGTAGTCCAATAGGCAGCATCATAATTCTTTTTACTACTTTTAGCGTAGCTGATTTTTGTGTATACGATAGATTAAATACAGATAATGAAACTGTCTGTCAGCTGGCACTCCAGCGGGGATGTTGTCGTACCAAAATCACATAACACGCTGCAAAATGGAATGAATGGTATCCTGATTAAGAAAGATTGCCATCAAGTTGGGGAGACATCAATAATTGGGATGCCATTCATTTCTTTTTGCATTGGGACTGTGTGATGTGTTGACATGCCAGCAGTTCCTGCTGTTGTGGCAGCTGACTGGCAATTTCTTTACATATACTATCTAATCAATAATATACACCAAGATCAGCAACGCTAAAATGTGTTGCAAAAATTATGATACTGCCTCCTGGAATACTGCGTTAGGGAAAAATCCTTAAAAATGTATTGAATAATGAAGGTATTTTGTCATTTATTGATCCATTTGACAAAAAAATTGAAAAGCACCAGTATAATGGTAAACAATCGGTCATGAGAATTAACTTTCATATCAGTAAATACCTTCCAAGTACTTCCGAGACTGCTAAGTTATGCAATTAAGACGATTTGATCAAACAATCATATGAATACAAATGAAGTGGCACCTGAAACCAAGAGAGTCTCAGAATTTAAAACTTTGCTGGGAATAATAGGGATACATTTTTTGTGATTTTTTTTTGCTCGTTAATTATTATTATTATTGACAATTTGTACCTCCCTAGAATTTTTAGGACAACTTTCACCAGTGGAATTTGAACTAATTTAAGTTGTGAACTAAATGATTATGCAAATGTAGCAAAAATGGCCAGTGAATATTAAATCAGCTTAGCTAACAACTTCCCGGTATTTTTCTAAGTCAAAAAACATATCTGAAACCAGAAAATGTACTTAATAAAATATAATAATAATTTGCCTTGTTTCTATGTGCTACCCACTTGATTCCATTTAATAATTAAAATTTCTGGTTCAAAGTACGAAATCGGTATCAACTTCCGTTTACTCAACATATTTTGAACAACAATATTAATATGCAAGTCCCTTTGGTTCAGTTGGAAATGTAATATTTTTTTTCCAGTTTAAGGTACGTACATCAGGATTTAAAAAAACAAAACAACGTACAACTATGATTAGAAAATCAAAGGGAGTCACTCCAGTTTTTCATTTTTTTTTCAATTGTTTTTCCACATTTAGCTTCTAAATAAGGCAAATACAGTAGATTTCAGTTATCTGGGGAAAAATGTAAAGAACATAATGGAAACGTATCATTAAATTTACTTCTGATATTTGGGACAGCCACTTTATTAACAGGAATCTACTGTATAATGCAATTTTAATGTACCACACACTCCTTACAAGTTATGTTAAATACAAAACTGAGGCAACAATGAAGTGTCACGATTAAGTTTGGAAAGTCACAAAATGCATCTGGTTATAGCAGCAAGTGTTAATGAAATAGCAACACATTCATTAGTTCACCAAGAAGCCAACGGATCAAGCTAAACTTGCATGCAGGGATTTTTTAAAAGAATTATAGAACAAAAAATAATGTGGACTTTGAAGGTGCATTGGGATTAATGCAGATTTTCTGAGTTTGAATAAATTGTATATACAGGGGATCCACTCTCAATGGTGCCCAATGGCTAATTCCTAAACCGTAAGTCTCAGACATATAGTTCCAATTACAAAAACAATTTAAATGAGGTAAAGAAGTATTTTGAAAGCGATTTGGGTCAATGAAAACCTTTTTTAAAAACTTACGAAATTTAAATTTTTATACACTCCCCAGGTCTTATAAGTTATATTTAGTAAAAATATCTCATTACATTAAGAAGTAAGACAAAAAAGTCCCATTATTCTATGATTAAACCTGACCGAGTAATAGCTGTTTAAAGTTGAAGTATATTTTTTGCCGCGAAATAGGGGTCATTCACAAATTTACTAGAAATATAAATAATCTTCAGATAACAAAATAATAATAATAATAGTTGAGTGTAAAATTAACATTACAATATAAATTTCAAATCTATTTTCATTTTGGTATATTAAAGAAAAATGTATAACTTGTACTAAAAATACTAAAAACATAAGAGAAAAAAAACTGATTTTTTTTAAAAATTGAAATGATGCAAAGCAACAGTCTCAAAATAAAAATGTTTAGAAAATGATGCATATTTTAAAATGCTATTAGATAATCTAATCTAAAACTTAATTAATAAAAATTAAAGTTATCTTAAAACTTTCTCGAAATGACTTCCAATGGCTGCAATGCAGAAATGTACCCGTGAAATAACTCCTTCTAATACTTTAAGCCCTTTGTGTACGATCCCTCAAAGCTTGGCCCAACTCATCTGTGTTTAGTTAGATGTAGAAACTGGTATAAGTCATGGAATTCAAAGTTTCATAACTCAGTCAATTTTAGTATATTAGACAAATGGGACTTTTTTTTTGTCTGACTTGTTAGTGTAATAGAATTTTTTTAATAAAATATCACTTGTAGAACCCAAGGGACTGTATAAAAAATTTAATTTCGTAACTTTTTAAGAAATGTTTTTAATGATCCAAAAAACTTTTAAAATAATTGTTTACCTCATTTAAAATATTTTTGTAATTGGAACTAAATGTCTATGACTAATGGTTTAGGAAATAGCCATTGAACACCGTTGAGAGTAAACACCCTGTATATGAATCATTTGAGAGAATATGCACATTGTACTTAATCAATAATTTAATCGGAATTTATTTATTCTTTTATTTTAGGATTTAAAAATTTAGTTTAAGAATTAAAAAAAAACATGATTTCAAAAAATCAATTTCAGACAGTCAAAATTATTGGCAAATGTTACATAAATTCAGTCAAATGAGTGACTTTACATAAATGTGAAACAATAATGATACTCCCCTGTTTATAAAAGGGCCTTGGCTATATAGACAAAATAGTCTTGGCAAGAGAAGGACATGTTTTTTTTACTCATACTTTCTGGCAACCTATTTATCGTTTCATACACAGAAGCAATTTCTTTCAATATTTATACAATTTATTTAACTATATTTTGCAATTTATTTATACAATTTATCCGACATTATACATAATTTATCTAACGCATGTAATCCGAAGCAATTTTCTTGAACAAGTGTAATAGCTGTTTATCTCCTTTGGCAATAAAGGGCACTTTTTAAAGTCTGGATTGTGCCATGGCCCCTATAACAGGTAAATACCACAATAAGAAATGACTGCTTTAGATTGTGAAATTTTAGTAAGTGAAAGCAGTAGAACAATACAAATTAAAAATGTCCTTGTAACATGTACTGTTAGGAAAAGCTAGTTACTCTATTCCTTGTTTTTAAGAATTCAGCTAATTTTGCTCAAACACACGAAGGTAAAATGCATATAGAACTTGATTATAGAAGATTCCCAGTTAGTTTTCATCAATACTAAATTTGAATGGGAATTTCAAAAAATTAGTCAGCTATTGCCAAATTGACAATTTTTGTAGCCAAACTTGGTGATATTTTGCCAAGTATTGCTAAGCTTGGCAAGACTTTGACACTGTTTATAATATGTCAACAATTAATACTGTTGATAGTTATTCATCAACCATCAACTATCAATAACTGATATGACTATGCAGTTTTAAGTGTATGAGGGTAGCGACAATAGTTAAATGATGAAAGTAAATTTGTGAGAAACCACATTTTCTAAAATTCGTAAATGAAACTGATTATGGAAAAATCAGTCATTCTAGAATTTCAAACTACTATGCCTCAGCCATTTTTTTAAGATAGAGGCAAAGCAAAAAATGTTTGTATAAAATGTTAGTATAGTTTTTCAATTGATAGGCAATTAGAAAAAAAATATAACTATACAGGAGGTGATCTCTAGAAATAAGGTACACAGTTCACACTCACTCAAAAAAATATGTAGCATTTTTCGTAGCAGCAAAAAAAAAAAAAAAACTAATTTTGTAGTTGCCAAATTCATTTTTATAGCAGCGAAAAATCAGTTTTTGTAACAAAAAACAAATGTTGTAGTAAGATAAAATAATACAGAGTTCACATGAACAGGAAAGTATATTATTTAAATGTAGTATAGTAAAAAAGAATTATTGAAGTTGTAAGAAATTTTATTTTCATTTCAATTTTCCGAAAAATTAATTTTTTGAAAAAAATCTTTAATACGGAATAATTTAATTCATGCAAAACACTTCATGGGTCATAGAAATAGGCATTGCAGACTCATGTCGCTGACTGAAAACTTCTGGTATACATAATAATAAAGATAGAAGTTCCTGTGCGTCTGTATGCTGAAGAGCCCGCAGCAATATTAAACACTGCTTCCTCGTCTTCGAGTGTTCATGAATACTAACAATGTGAATTCTCCCAGTCTAAACCGCGATATTAAACAGCAGTTCCTTGGGCCATTAGTATTCATGAATACTAACTGTTTGAATTCTCGCAGCAGAAAAGGTTTTTGAAAAGAGGAAAGGGTGATATTTTCGGTATTTATGCGACGGGCAATAAATATCGTAGATGCTTATTTATGGTTTTTGCCAGCAACCAACAATAGTGAATGATATATTGTTTTTATGGTATTAACGGTGCAAACTTAAAACTGCTAGCGCATGCGTTGAATTCCGCATCGTTCGGTGGTAATTTTGCATTTAAATTTTCAAAACCATTACGCATTATTATATATTTTATTTGCAACAGTGGAAATGAATATTATGCAATTTTAACACAGTGTTCAATCTTAATAGAATAAAGTGAGTTGAAATGTTTTTTCTCTATTTTTAAACCGATTCCCCCTACAAATGAGATATTAAAAAACAGTTTACGCGAGGGTGCAGCAAACAAGAAAAGATATATTTCTTCATGATTATAAGTTGAAATCATGAAGGGGGGGGGGGGGAGGTGCATTATCATGGGCTCCAGGAAGGGAGGACAATTGCCCCTTCCTGAGTTTTGAAATTTAATTCTATGAATTTTGATGTGGAAAGAAAAATACTTATCTCCAAGTGGCATGATTAATTATGCACAAACAGAAGAAAATACTAAGAAATTTGCATCAGGGGGATATGCCTTGCTGAAACTTTCATACAACACAAGTTTTTAATTATTTTATTTTGTGTTTATGTGTTGAAAAATTATCTTCCCTGACGAAAAAGAGATAAAAAAAAAAAGAGAGATTGATATTTTTATTTGTTAAATTTCTGTATTGCATGATGCGGACTAGTAGCACACCTGTTTCAATATCTTGCACCTCCCGGTGTTTCGTTGGCATTCATGGGATTATGGTATTCAGAGGGGGAGGGGGTTGCACTTTCAGGATATTAATTTATGGAAAATGTGGGAACTCTAGGGGGTGGGGCTCAGTGTCACCTCTGAATTCATCACTGACTGTAATGCTAAAGTAAAATAAATTCTGTTTAGATATCTTACATGATAGATAATGTTTCTCTGAAGTGTTTATTTCGGTTATTTGGGATCTTGAATATATCAGTACAAGAAATTGCTGATTGTTTTAATGAGCACAGAAGACAGAGCTATGTTCGGTCAAAATTAGCTTTGAGTTCAGATATCATGACCCATGACCAAAATGACCCATTAATCAAATTTTCTCCAACAGTCTTCTCGTGCCCAAAAACAATAGGAGGCAAAATTTAGTGTAAATAGACTGAGGCCTTTTTTAGATAAAATTAGCTTGACCCATAATGACCCACTAATTGAATTTTCTCAAACAACCTAGCCCAACAGTCTTCGTGTGCCCGAAAACCATAGGATGCAAAATTTAGTGTAAATAGTCTGAGCCGTTTTTTAGATAAAATTAGCTTGATCCACAGTGACTCAAAAATGACCCACTAATCGAATTTCTCGGACATGTGACCTGGCGCAATGATTTTGTCATGCCCAAAACTCGTAGGATACAAAATTTAATCAAAATCGTTAGAGCCGTTTTTTAGATAAAATTAACGTGACCCGGGTTGACCCAAAAATGACCCATTAATCGAAAGTTCTTGAACATGTGACGCAGCCCAATAGTCTTCTCGTGCCCGAAAATGGCAAGATACAAAATTTCGTCAAAATTGTTTGAACCGTTTTTTAGATAGAATTAGCTTGACCCTGACCCAAAATGACCCACTAATCGAATTTTCTCGAACACGTGACCTAGCTCAATGATTTTCTGGTGCCCCAAAACGGTAGAATACAAAATTTCGTCAAAATCTTTAGAGCCCGTTTTTAAGATAAAATTTGCATATATATATATAACCACACACACACACACACACACACACACACACACACACACACACACACACAAGATTTGCTCATATTAGAATATATGATATGCTGTTAAGTTTATTATATTATAAATTTAGTGAAGGAAGGGGTGTAGCTAACCAATAATTACAACTAGCAAACCGAAAATATTTGTTTGAATTTTTGCAATAACCAGTCTCATTCCTTTGTTCCATTTCATAAGAAGCTAAAAATGCATAAAGTGCAAATTGACGAGTAATAAACTTATTTTATGCTATTCATAGATATTTCTTTTTTATGCCAGTAATGGTCTCTAAAAGACATTATTTATAGTAATCACTCTAATAATGGAATATGGTGGTATTTAAAAATTCTATTTTTGGTGCCAGATGAGGTTTTAGTAGCTACGGTCCCTAAAAGGCGAAATTTTAATTCATCGCTAAGAACAATATTTTTTAAATATATCTAAATTTTAACCAAATATTTTGCCTATTTCCCATCAGTTTGATTTTAGCGATTTCAGCGCTCACCCTGCTTCACTTTTGTATAAAGCCGAACAGAACTGAACCCCCCTCGATATCACAATATATCTCAATATTGAAATTGAGATATCGCCCAGGTCTAGCGGGGAGGTACGGACCAGTTTTATGGGGAGGAGAAGACTGGCAATTAAAAATATATTATATTCATAATCTCATTCTCTAGCATCGAACTTTGCAAAATTTAGTACTAGTAGTCTAATTTTTCGGATAAAGATTGTGAAAAAAAGTTTTGCTGTCAATGGCTACCTTAGATATCCAAATTTTGTTGGCTCAGGAATCTTAGATACCCAAATTTGAAAGCTCTGTAATCTGTTAGTAATCCAATTTTGAAGGCCTGGGAATCTATTAGAAACCAAGAGTTAGTGGAGAGGTACGGGCCAGTTTTATGGGGAGGAGGAGACTGGCAATTAAACAAATATTATATTCAAAATATCATTATCTAGCATCAAACTTTGCAAAATTTAGTACTAGTATTCCAAATGTTCAGATAAAGATTGGGGGAAAAAAAAAGTTTTGCAGCTAATGTTAAATATGTATTTTGAGTTTAGAATGAAAATTTTGTTTAAATAATAATGAAAACCTTAATGTTAGAAATCGAAATTCCGCGATATTATATTACATATTACACCTTTTCCCATCTTTCCGGTAAAAGACTGATTCCTCGGTGGAAGAATGGCTTGTCTTTTGAGACTATCCATGAATTGAGCCATTTTTGGACATCTTCAAAGGAACTAAAGCATTATTAAGAAAGGTGATTTTGCATGGATCAAAACAAGTGGTAATCCAAAGGAGCAAGGCCTGGGAATAAGGCGGGTGAGGGTAGCACATCCCATCCAAGCATCTCTAGTGTTTCCTTTACTGTACTTGAGGTATTGGGCTGATTGTTGTTGTGCTGGAGAAATCACCTTGTGTCTTCTGGCGTATTCCGGTCGTTTTGATTTCAATTCATGGTTCTGCTTTACAAGTTGTTTTTGGTAATGATCCCCAGTAATGGTTTGACTAGTTTTAAATAGCTCTGAATAGATGACCTCCTTCTGATCCCACCAAATACAGAGTGTTACCTTCAAATGATGGATATTTGGCTTTGTTATTGATGTGAATGGTTGGGCAGGATGGCATTATGATTTTTTTGTGCTTGGCATTATGTATCCATTTTTCATCCCCGATGCCAAAATACGATGCCAAAATCCATCAATACGATGCCAAAAATCCATCTTTCTTTGCCTTTGAAGCAGCAGCTCACATGTACAAAAACGTCTTTCGATGTCCCTAGGCCTCAATTCGTATGACACTCAATTTCCTTTCATTTGAACCACTTTCATTAATTTAAAACATTTCGAGACGGCCGTAAAGTGTTTAATATTGATCTGCATCCAGCGATACCTCCAATTCTAAGTCTGCAAACTTTTTCGGATGGCTAGGGTGCTTCTTGTTATCCAATTCCAAATCGATGGAGCACAATCCCCATAAGCTTCAGTCAGCAAATGGAAACTTGTAGCTGCAGATTTTTTAAAATGGAAATATAAATGTAATGCTTCCCGCACATTGCATTTTCAATGTACAAAGCACATCTGTTGTTTACACTTCAAATAAATCAAATATACTGATTCTTAAAGCCTAATGACAGCGTTTTCATATGTCATTGACTGTCATAACATCAGACATTTACCGTTGCTATTTACAGTTTACGCCATCCGTTGTCAATCCTTTAAAATTAAGCAAGTTTAGTACCCAATATTTTGCAAGAGTTTTAATGCAACTGATATGGTTGATAATTCCTCCCCATTCCTAAAATAAAAATCAATGAGATAGAACAAGTATTTTGAGTGAAAATATGTTTATATATGAAAATGATGGATGGTATACAAATAAAATGTTTTTTCTTTTTCAGTCCACAAATTATGCTTTTAAAGCACAAAATTGCTGAAATACAGATAAAATATGATGATCAATATCACTTGTGAACAGCAGAGATTCTAATGTATCCACATACTTGAATACTTGTTCATGATGCTAAAAGAGATAAAAACAAATAAATGAATAAAGCAAAATATATTTTCATGAAATATATTTTATTTTTACAATATATGCAGAAATCACATGGTATACATAAGATGACTATACAGTAAATAATTATAAAATCTATTATAATTATTTACTGTTAAATTAAAATAAATTTAAATCCGTACTTGCCAACCTTGCGTAAAACTGTTCAATTTGATTAAAGTCAAATAATTTTACTTAAGAAATAAAACAAAATATGTGCTATGTAGATACATTTAATTAAATAAATATGTTAATTAAAAATGTGATTATTCGACTTGGGTGAAATTAAGCAGTTTTATGTGAGGTTGGCAAGCATGCAGCTGTTTAACATTATGAGAATAACTGAACATGAACAGTGTTTATATTTACTCGCATTTTACAGGTACATCCTAGAAAACTATCAAAATATGACTGACAAATTTTAGGTTAACAATCGACTTGGTTAACTTAAGGCTAACAAATTGACCTGGCGATGCCTGTTCCTGCCTCAAAAATAGTAAAAATGCTCTTTCAGAAAACACAGTAAAACTTCTATTATCGATCACTCATTTAACTGCCACTTACTATTTATTCCTCAGTCACTAGAAATAAAACATGACAGACAGATTATAAAACATTTTGTCATTATATGTTGATTTTTACTGATGAATATCAACTGGAAAATGATTCTATAAGCATATTGGAGAAAGCTTCTGAATGCTTTCTAACTGCACTGAATGGTTCCTTTATATAATGTACTAATATGAGAGCTAAGGAGCTATATAAGTATAATCAATTTACAATTCTAATCTTGATTAGTATGTATATGATATAAAAAAATCCTGCATTAAAATTTAATTTTTGTGTTTCATCATCCCAATTGTGGATATGTATGTGTGTGTGTGAGAGAGAGGGAGGGAGGGAGGCAGACACATTTCCATTATCTGTACAATTCTCTTATCTGTCGCAGCGATGGTTCTATGACCGACAAGTAATCAAAGTTTTACTGTATTTAAAAGGTTAATGTTAACTTTCCCAAATCCCATTTTCTTTACCACCAATAATAAAACCAATTGAAAAATGCTGAATTGCTTTAGTTGGAAAAGGAAAAGTCTTTCAAAAATCTCAGCTGCACCCTTTATATAAAAAGAATTGACTAGTTTCAATTTAAAAATTTTCTTTGATATTCTATATATTACGCTTGTTGACATCAAAATACTCCCCTTAAAAATAATGACTTTTTTCCAACAGGTTTAACAATACAATGTTCAAACATGGCAATCAAATTGCTCCATCACATACTAATTTTTCTTTGTTAGTGTCACTGTTGAGGTGGATATGTAGAGTATATTGTTTAATATAAAAAATATATTTACCTCCTCTTTATATAAAATGTTCATCATAAAACATCATTAAGAAATTTGTTAAAGCAATGAATAAAGACAGTGAAGGAATATTCGATACACAAATTTTCAGGCATGAAAAGCAAGGCCAAAATAAAAAAAATCCCTAAAGGCTCAGCCTACAGGCACAGGTAGATTTCAAAGACGCAGACCGTGGGGCACCTGTTTATTGGGAATTGCAGAAGAAAAACCTATTTGCCATGATGTGGCAGTTGGGATCACCCACTTCGAAATATACCTCTGCCTGTAGGTGGAGCCAGCAGGGATTTTTTTGTTTTTAATTTTTTTTACCGTAAAAGTTGGTCCTATAAAAAAGTTGTCAATATAAAAGTTGTATATAATATTAAGAAGATTTATAATAAATTTAAGCGGATTTGATATCTTTGGAATTGACGAAGTTATGAATTTTTTTCATCTGAAACTCCTATTTCAACCCCCATTTTTAATATCAAAAATCTGTCATACATAAATTTTTGGCCCTTTTTCCTAGAAGTAATAATAACTTTAAACGGATTTGATATGTATAAAAATTAAGAAGTTATGGGTTTTTTCTGTTTTCACGTCTGCTTGTAGGCCGAGCCAGCAGGGATTTTTTTTGTTTTTAATTTTTTTTTTGTCATAAGAGTTGGTCCTATAAAAAACTTGTCAATATAAAAGTTGTAGATAATTTTAAAGAGATTTACAATAAATTTAATCGGATTTGATATCTTGGGAATGGGCGAAGTTATGAATATTTTTCTTCTACCCCCCCCCCCCCCTCCCTCCACCTGGAGCCATTTTTAATATCAAAAATCTGTCATACATAAATTTTCGGCCTTTTTCCTAGAAGTAGTAATAACATTAAACGGATTTGATACGTATCATAATTAAGAAATTATGGGTTTTTTCTGTTTTCACAAAAAGCCCCCCCCCCATTTCATCCCCCCTTGGTTTGGTTTTGTCCATTAACGAACTTGACCGAGATTTTATGCCCCTTGATTTTATGTATCAGTTTGGAAGAGATTTGTGAAGAATTATTCAAGTTATCGTGTCCATAAAAAAATGACATAGATAGATAGATATAAAGTTTTGAACTGTGAGGGTGGTTTTGGGTTCTGGGAGTCATGATCGGCATAGATCTGCAAAAATTTTCAAAAATTCAAACTTAGGGGAGAATGTAATAAGTAGTATTTCTTACGAAATCTACCTAAAAAATTGTTGGACCTCAAATGGAACAACTATTTCAAGATCCTGCTTCAAAAATAAACTGAATGCTGTCGAGAAAGTAGCATGGGATGCTTTTGAAAAAATATGTAAAAGTTGTTTGGGAAACAGTCTCAAAATTATACATATATTAAAAAAAAAAAAAAATAGAGAGTTGTTTGGAGAATCTACTCTCCTCATTTAACCCCTTCGCAACGAGCGTCATTTACAGAATTTTTAATCTTTTACCACCGGCTTTTCAAAACAGAAATTTTCACCCAATTGAATCGCAGAAATGCTATGATTTAATGAGGCAAAGCTTACAGTAAAAAAATAACTGGTGGGAATAATTGAGGATTCTGAGCATCTTATTGCGGCACGTATACATGTCACTCGTCCCCAACGGGTTAAGGCATCGGGATGCAATATGTCTCTAAATTTGTACTTCCCACATTCTCAGTTGGGCTTTTTTTTCTGGATAATTGGGAGCTGTTTCTGATGAACACAAGATACAGCAGCAAATAGAATGAAAATATGCAGATTACTGCTTATATGGGAAACATACAAAATGTAAGAGAAAAATGTCAACAAATTAACTTTTTCATGATAGACTTCATTTATTTTTTAACTGGTGGTATGCAAATAATTCATTTTTCACATTTTTATTGTTTTGTAGCATAGTCTATGAATGTATTAATTTCATAGCATAATTATTATCATCATTATTATTTTTTAACCCTTGAACAGTGTTATTTCAAAGCGATGTTAGTGGTTTTATTAGTGTTTCAACTGATTGTTCATACAACAAGAGATAGCATTGATATTCTATACCAATTAAGTGAGCCTCTTAAAGAAATAAAACTTCTATGGAGAAGTTTATAAACAAAACATTACTTAGAGGAAAAGTTAACTAAAATAATATTTCAGATTTCATTAGAACTTGGTCCTTTCACCTGGTCGATCGAGCTTCACTCCAGACAAATGGGGAAAACTCTAACTGCAGTTATTATTATTTTTTTTTTTTTTTGTGAGCAATCAGAAGAATCACATGGGCTTTCAGAATCACGTTCAGAGCCAATTGGCATACTTAATATCATTATCTACGTCTCACACAGTTAAAACAATATTATTGCTAACAACATTTTTGTTTGATGCCCACCTTGCCTCTGGAACTATATTTTCTCTGAATGTGTATAAGATAATAAATTGTTACACTTCACATACCAATTATTTGCAATATTTTAATATTCAATTTTTGGCAGTTCTTGCACACTTTTTATGCTTTCTATAATGATTTATACCTGTGCAAAAAGCAGGTATAGTATGAAAGCGATTTTTCCTGGATATGACATCTGACAGATTAATTTCTAGACCCCAAAAACAACCAATCCATTATTTTGAGAACCCAATATATAAATAAATGTATGAAAATTGCTCATTTAATAGTATAAAGATCATTTGTGGTAGTTGCTAGTGCAAATCTAATATTACAACAGCCACTAAAACGTTAATATTCTAATATAATTTTTTAAATAACTTGTGACTATTCATAACTGACTCACATTTTCTAATTTATTGAGTCTCAAATTTTATGATTAGCGAGTCAGGCTGACTCATAAAATTTTAAGTGAAACACAACTATGCAGGAACTTTATATAAGAGAAGAAGTGCAAGACGAAAACCAAATTATCTGAATTTTAGAGACTATAAATACCAGTATGTTAGGAGTTCCCAACCTTTTTACTATTATGCATGCATTTTAATTCACCTCATGGGTGCATCTTGCCACTCACCTTCTCTCCTATCTCTGACACCCACACTTTCCCAACATCTTTTAAAAATCCTTGTGCAAAGAGTAACAAAGCTTCTTCACAATCACTGAGGAACCCAGTAATGAAAGTGTGGCTTTCAATATTTTGTTTATAGCAGATTTTATTTTAAGAATAACTGTACAGTGTAGATTGAGAAGCTCTTTTTCCCATCAAAACTAGTATGCACTATCCACAGAGATAACAATAGCAAGCAGTTAAAAAGAGGAGAGAGAGAGAGAGGAGAAAAACATTTAATGCTTCAAAACAAAATTTCTCAAATCTTGCTCTGTGGAAAAGATATATATATATATATATATATATATATATATATATATATATATATATATATATATATATATATATATTTTCCCTGCAGATTTTATCACAGTTTAACAAACTTTTAAAGGAAAATATAATCTTCATTCAGCTTATTTTATTCCCTGAGACACTGATAGTAAATTTCACTGCGTAGTTTGTTTTAAAAAAATGCATAGTTATTCAAAAATAGTGCATTCAGAATGCAAGAATAAACCAAATTATTGTTAGAAGCAAGAATACTGACCTTAAAGCTGAGAAAAGTAGAGTATAACTGTTAAATAAAAAAAAAACAGTTGGAAGCGAATATGGTAGGATCTTTGTAAGTTACAGGATTTTTCAAGCTGTCAAAGCCCTTATTTATTAACATTGTTAATTTTTTTTTTTTACCAAACCTTGTACAAAAGACAATGTTGAATGAAAAAGCTGCAAGAAGTTACTGCCAAAGACAGAATCTGACAAAAATATAGAGGACTGACAAATTAATGAGTTACTTTAATTTCATGTATAAATCTCTTCAAATCAATGAATCAACCAATGTAGTTGGGATTAGCAATAATAATGGTATGTGTGCACTATTCATACATAGACTCTTTTCAAGGGAACCGGCTTCTCGGCAAACCCTTAAAGATTACAGCAAAAGGCTCTGGAATTTTTACATTATTATGCAAATTTTTCACACACAGTAACATCCTATGGGATAACTGTGTCAATGTGCATACAGATAAAGCAAATGTAATGGGTTGTAAGATGCCTGGTGCTACTGCAAAAACAAAAGGAAAAACCTAGTCGGATGTGCCAATACCAAAACTTTCTTCTATCTATCTCACACAGGTTTCACATACACTAAAAAGAATCAGCACCAATTTATATCAAGGTCTAACTAAATCTAAAGTTTAATTAAATTCCGTGCATTAATTCTTGAGATATGACTATTGCTAAAATCGTGTAAATCCTTCAAAGCGTGGCATAGCAGCACCACCTGTTGGGAGATTTAGACCAAAACCTAAACAACACCTTATGTCAATGTCTAACTGAATCTGAAGTTTGATGAGAATCCGTACATTAGTTCTTGAGATATAGTTTTCGTGATAATAATGAAAAAAGTAGCATAGCAGCGCCACCTATTGGACTATTTACACTAAAACGTACGCAGCATCTATTTATGTCAAGGTCTAACAGAATCTGAAGTTTGATGAAATTCCGTGCATGAGTTCTTGAGGTATAGCTATCGTAAAAATCCTGAAAAAAGTGGTATAGAAGCACCACCTTTCGGGATATCTACACCAAAACATAATCAGCATCTATTTATGTTAAGGTCTAACTGAATCTGAAGTTTGATGAAAATAAGTTCATTAGTTCTTGAGATAGAGCTAGTGAAGAAATCGCGAAAAGTGCAGCATAGCAGCACCACCTATTGGCCGATTTTCACAAAAAACTAATCAGCACCAATTTATTTGAACTAACTGAACATAAAGTTTTATTAAATTTCGTGCATTAGTTTCTGAGATAGGGCGCCCTCAAATTTTTTGTCACATTCAGACAGACAGACAGAGTCAGAGATTCACACTTAGACATTTTCTAAAAACAGTCAAATCGTGTTAAGGACCTTCTAAAATGTATAAATCCGTCGAAAACCAGAAGACGAAAATTTTCATGAATCCAACACTTTCTTCTTGTAAAGATAGAAGAAAGTAGCAAGGGGTGCAATAGAAGCCATTGCATATTTGACTGCCAAGCTCTTGCAGTGCAATAAAAAGGCCACATGATATAACAGAAGTTTTGAACAGTTAAATTATATGAAATTACATGACAATAATAAATTTTATAAAATCACTACTCAAAAATTATAGCCTGTTTCAAACTTTGTATGATGGCATAGGGAGTCTGTATCAGTTTTTACTTCTTCACACATAGGTAAAGGCGATATTCTGCAGTAAAAGTTTAATGCGCCTCTTTGAATTGAGGAAAGTAGTAGAATCTCTCTGAATGAAAATGACTTCACTTTGGCAGAGAAGTCGAATGACGATCACTAACTAATGAAATTGACAAAGTTTTGCTGATATTTAAGAGGGGAAAAAAAAATGAAGGTCAAGTACAAGTATAACTTGCACTGAAAGTGTTCCTTCCGTACATTAAATTTATTAATTAACAAACTTCTACTACCCCTAATTTTTTCATAATTTTATTTTCAATAGATTCGGAAAAAGGAAAGGGGGGAAGGGGGAGGAGGGGGGGAAATATTTTTCCAGTATACTTTCGATGATATCTCTGAAAATATAATACCTAAAATTAAAAAAAAATATATATATATATATATATATATATATATATATATTTAGTTCAATATTACGAGATCTTTTGAACAATACCCTACATGATATATAAAAAAGTTATTTTTCTTCAAGTAACTTAATATCCTGGCTAATTACTGACAATTTTTTTGAAAATCGTTATCAAATAGCCTTGGATGATTCTGTGTTGATAGATACCTCGTGTGGCTGTCAACTCCCCCGCAGACCGCCTGAAAAGTAAAGTTTGTGTGTAACAGAAAAATGCATGTTTCTAAAAACTATGTTACCTAGGAAAATCGCTATAGTTTTCCTGCAAGGTTTAAATAAACTCCTACAACCCCTAATTTTTTGATAGTTTTAGTTTCAGTAGATTCAGAAATAAAGGAGGGGGGGGGGGGTTGAGGGACATACTTTTGCAGTACATTTTTCACGATATCTCTGAAAATATACTAACTAAAATTAAAACAAATATATTTTTGAGTTCGATATTACGAGATCTTTCACATGATACCCCACAATGATACCCCACAATATACAAAAATAAAACTTTTTTTTTTTAAGTAACTAAATTAGCCTCCTAAATTTTTCTTAAACATATTTGTGAATGGCTAATAATCTGAAAATATGTGGGTAAAAAGACTTTATAACTTTCCACATCTCATAGTTTATGAGAAAAGGGCTCTGACAGACAGACACAGGAATGATCTTATTTTTTAATTCATTATTATAACGGTTACGATTTTACTTTTTAAGTACGGAACCCTAAAAATGATTTATATGTCTGTCATTTCAAGATTTTTTAAAAATGTTAATGATAAAATGCAAGGATTTAACAAAAATGGAGTAAAGTCATTTAAATATAAAAGACTGGATAGTCTGTATTCATTATATAACCCATTATAGTCTTTCAATGCCAAATAAAATGTAAGACAAAAGAATTAACAGAACTGTAAGACATTCCTACAGAGCAGATATCCTAAATGAGTTTGAAGACCACCTGCTATGTTGTTTTGATATTTAGAATCTCTTATTTTCCAAAGAGATTCTAAAACATTACAGAAGAGTTTGGATTGTAAATGCACGTTCTGCCTCTGTGATACCACAGCAACCTGAAAAAGCCTGCTTGATTTGATATCAAGTTCCGATATAAAAACAAAGTTTGAAGCTAATCACAAATAGAGTCCCAGATTTTTGGTGTATGCTAACAGACGAGTTTCAAATCTTATCAGCTAAAGCTGAATTTATTCTTCTGCATTTCACAATCATTTTATTTATGCAAAACAATGTTCTCTGCATAAGTTTCTATTAAAGGAAAATACATACCACCTCTCAATTCAGAACAAAAAAATTGGTTACAACATTCTAAAATTCAATAAAATCATAGCCAGAATTTCTCATTGAGGCAGGAAGCAATCTTATAAATTTTAAGTTACAATGCCTTTTTCTTTATTAAAAAAAAAAATAAATAAAAAAAAATAAAGTGTAGGAATGATTTCTTTTCAACCTTTCAACCCTGTAGTAGAGGGGCTTGCTTTTATACCCCCCCCCCCCCACCACCCCCAAATCTAGCTACGGAGATGAAATTCAACCATATATAGTCACATTATGAAAATTAAAACAATATCTTCCTTCTTATTTGTCGTATATTAAAATGAACAATTGTACTTAAATGGCAACGTGCGAATAGCCAACTTTTATCTGCTATGTTTTGGCAAAGTAATTGCCGAGTTTCAGACTGACGACGAGGATAACTTTGATTCATCTAGTTTAGTAATATTGCTACTTTGGAATACTACTTCTATTTTGGAAGATTAGAGTAAGGTAAGAATAGCTTATTATTCTATTAAAACGGAACAATTAATTCAAGAATTAATTAAACAAAATAAAGCACTAATGGATGCGTTAAAGGGGGATAGCACCCTAAGGAATAATAAGGTTTCTGGAGTACAATCTGAGAAATATGATGAATCATTAGAAAGTTTTGATACTTTCATGGATAGGTTTGAAGCCTTTTTAGATATACAAAATGTACCTAAGGAAAAGCATGCGAAAACACTAATATCAATTTTTTTCAGCAAAGCTATATGTGTTAAAAAATCTTCTTGCTCCACAAAATCCCAGTGATCAGGAATATGAAGCGCTTAGACAAATTTTGCAAGAACATTTGAATCCAAAACCATTAATAATACATAGAAGACACATGTTTTTAAACCGGAAACAACATGAAGGGGAAAGCGTTAGTTCTTATCTTTCTGAACTTCGCTCTTTAGAAATTCCTTCCAAATACACTCAACTTATGTTGAATACTACGTTGAGAGATGTTTTCGTTAGTGGTTTACGAGATAGAGCAATCCTAGATCGGCTATTTGAAGAAGACAATATTGATCTCGATAAAAATGTTAAGATCGCTTTAGCAATGGAACGAGCAACTAAAGGAGTTAATGATATGAGTAAGCCACAAGGAATTAAAGCCGTTGGTGTATTTGGTGGAAAAAATAAAACCACAACCTAAGAGCACACAAAAGAAAAATAACATGGTATACTGTTCTAGATTTAATAGATCAAATCATAAAGTTTAAAGCAAGTAAATGTAGAGTTTGTCAGTGTATCGGCCATATTGAACGAGCTTGTTATTATTCTAAGGAGGCTAAACCAAACAAAATGGTGAAGCAAAAACAGTTTTATGTAAATGATTCAGAAGTTCTTTTGAAGTTGAGAACATTTGCATGAAAGAAAAATTTCCGAAAATACCACCCATAATAGTAACTATTAAAATTGAAGGTAAATCTTTTGAAATGGAAGTCGATACAGGCGGTACAGTATCAGTAATGAGTTTAAAGAAATTTAAAGAGATTTCGAGGAAAAAAAAATCTGTCCTACAGACTTGACATTTAAGACCTATAATGGTGAAACCCTTAAACTGCTGGGTTACTCAACAGTTAATGTAAAATATAAGAATCAAACAGAGTACTTAAATTTATATATTGTTAAAGAAGACTTAAACACTATCTTGGGTCGAGAATGGCTGTATAAAACCAATTTAGATTGGGTAAGGATTAAAGCTCTGACAGTTGTAAAACAGGGAAATCTTACAAAACTGTTAGAAGAATACGCAGACATATTTGATGAAAAATTGGGCGAAATAAAAAATTATGAATGTAGTCTTGAGTTAAAACCGGATGCCGTTTCAGTTTTTTGCAGACCGAGACCGTTCGCAATGAAAAAGCGTATTGAAGAGGAATTAGAACGACTTGAAAAAGAA
This sequence comes from Maratus michaelseni, assembly GCA_963931845.1. Taxonomy (NCBI): domain Eukaryota; kingdom Metazoa; phylum Arthropoda; class Arachnida; order Araneae; family Salticidae; genus Maratus; species Maratus michaelseni. Next base: position 306,931,245 of record OZ007589.1, read on the forward strand.
GGAATTATAAAAAAATCTAATATTTCAGATTGGGCGACTCCAATAGTACCAGTAGTTAAAGCAAATGGGAAAATTTGATTATGTGCTGATTATTCTGTCACTCTTAACAAAAATTTAAAAATTCAAAGACATCCTTCTTCCGAAAACAGAAGAAATTTTCGATTCACTGAATGCTGGTAAGATATTTTCAAAGATTGACTTTACTCAAGCTTATTTACAAATGAAGATTCACCCTGACAGTCAAAAACTATTAACGATTAATACACATAAGAGCCTTTATGAATGCACAAGACTAATGTTTGGGATTAACTCAGCACCTGCTATCTGGCAGAAATATATAGAAAGTGTATTGCATGATTTAGAAGGTGTAGAAGTATTTTATGATGATGCACGGATCGCAGCAAGAGATTTCCAGACACATTTGTCAAGATTACGGAAATTTTTCGATAGATGTCGTCAACATGGATTGAGAATAAATAAAGATAAATGCAAATTTTTCCAGAATGAAATTGAATTTTTGGGATATAAGATAAATGCACAAGGATTATCTAAACAGATGAAAAGATTGCTGCAATTAAGAATGCTAAAATTCCTAAGAATGTTCAAGAAATGCAGTCTTTTATGGGATTAGTTAACTTTTATTCTAGATTCTCAAACAAACTTGCTACTTTAGCACATCTATTACACAACTTGAATAAAAAAGGTGTTCCATGGATTTGGGATAAAAAGTGTCAAGAAGCCGAAAAATTGTGTACGAGATTACGGAATCGCAATGATTACAGCTGATTACTGTGATGACATGTAATTATACCTGATTACATATAGATTACAGGTTGATTACACTCAGAAATACGTAATTACAGTTGATTACACTTCGATTACAGGTGATTACACTGCTACAAGTTGTGATTTAACAGTTTTACTCGATTTTACTGCATTCCAAAAGCTGTTAAACTTCTAGAGACAACTGTAGGAGGTTGTCAAACTGATTTAATAACAAACAAGGAAAAAAATAAAACAACCGTACAAAATACTCAAAAAACAATAGAAAAATTTTCAAACATACACATACATGTATGAATAAGTGATTCATTTACCATTTTACAAAACGTTGAAAACTTGTACTTTTTCTTCTTTTATTAAGCATGCATTAAATATGAAATTGGATCAGTTCGAATCAGAGTTTGGGCGCGAAACGGATTAGGTCTATAAATGTTATGCCAGTTTTCGGGCTCGGTAGGGTTCAAGATAAAATATTTTAATTTATTTTTTCACAAATTGAAAAGAGCGGAATGAAAAAAACTTGCTATTTGAGAAACAAGAACATACTCTAAGTTTCTTAAAGTGTTTTAAATTCATTTAAAAAAATGTTTGAAATAGAATTGAGTTGTTATTGATAGAACAAAAGTACAAATATTCTACCTGATTTTGAAGCCTGTGCATGGTCAGTGTTAATAACATAAAAAAAAAACCCTGACGGCTCGGCCTACAGGCACAGGTAGATTTCGAAGACGCAGACCGTGGGGCGCCTGTTTGTCGGGATTTGCGAAAGAAATGACCTTTTTGCGGTGATGCGGCAGTTGGAACCGCCTACTTCGAAACCTAACTTGTTTGCAGGCGGAACCAGCAGGGATTTTTATTTATTTATTTATTTATTTATTTATTTTTGCTATAAGAGTTGGTCCTATAAAAACTTGTCAATATAAAAGTTTTAGATAATATTAAGAGGATTTATAATAAATTTAAGCAGATTTGAAATCTTAGGATTTGACGAAGTTATGAATTTTTTTCTTCTACCCCCCCCCCCCCCTCCTCCACATGCCCTTAAGGCAATTTTTTATTATTTCAAAAATCTGTCATACATAAATTTTCGGCCCTTCTCCTAAAAATAATAATAACTTCAAACGGATTCGATACGTATCATAGTTAAAAAATTATGGAGCTTTTTCTGTTTTCACAAAAAGCCCCCCATCCCCCCCGCTGGTTCGATTTTGCCCATTAACAAACTTGACCGAGATTTTACGCCCCTTAATTTTATGTATCAGTTTCGAAAAAATGCGGGAGTTGGAACCGCCTACTTCGAAAAATAACTTGTTTGCAGAAGAAGCCGGCAAGGATTTTTTTTTTTTTTTTTTTTTTTTTTTTTTGCTGTAACGGTTGGTCCTATAAAAAACTTGCCAATATAAAAGTTTTAGATAATAATTAAGAGGATTAATAATAAATTTACGCGGGTTTAATATCTTGTGAATTGACGAAACTATGATTTTTTTCTTCTAAACCCCCCTTCCCCCCCTTGGGGCCATTTTTAATTATATCAAAAATCTATCATACATAAATTTTCGGCCCTTTTCCTAGAAGTGAATCCGTTTAAAGTTATTATTATAATAATAACTTTAAACGGATTCGATACGTATAATAATTAAAAAACTATGGGTTTTTTTCTGTTTTCACAAAACGCCCCCTATCCCCCCCCCCCCCTTTGTTCGATTTTGCACATTAACGAGCTTGACCGAGATTTTATGCCCCTTGATTTTATGTATCAGTTTGGAAAAGATTTATGCAGAATATTTCCAGTTATCGTGTCCATAAAAAAGTGACATAGATAGATAGATAGATATAAACTTTTGAACTGGAGGTGGTTTTGGGTTCTGGTAGTCATGGTTGTCGTAGATCGGCAAAAAAATTTCAAAATTTCCAACTGAGAATGTAATAGGTAGTATTTCTTACGAAATATACCTAAAACAGTGGGATATCCTTTGTTTATCGTCCCTTCTGTTTGAAGTCATTTTCTAAAACTACTGGGAAACAGAATTCACGTCTTTTTGCCATAATTGTACAATTATATTAAAAATAATAATATAAGAATGTTGATTTCTACCCGTGGTTGGGAGTAAATAATAAATTTCTTATTTTAAACAAATTTTCAGGGACATGAAAAATTACGAAACGTAAAAAAGTATTTAGGATTAATATTTATTTCTATGTAACGAGATATATTTAAATAAAAAAAATAAATCTTTAAACAATTTTAAAATGTTAGTAATGATTTTCTGCTGCTTATTCTCGGGCTCGGGTTTTTAGAGTCGTTGGGTTTGGGTTCCAAAAAAAGGCATCGAATGTATGAATGCATAAATCTCTAGCATGAATGTAATTGTTAGGTGTGCTAAAAGTATTTACGAAACTTAAGAACCCCCATGCAAAAATTCGCTTTCGTAGAGAAATAGTATGCAAATGAATTTGAACTCTTTTTAAATGATCAAGTGAAAATTTGAGTTTTAAAGTTAATTTTTTAAAAACGTGGATTTTGGCCATTGCGATATTTGAAAGAGAAGAGGGGGGGGGGGGCTAAGTTAACACTAGGCTTCTCCTTGTAACTGAAATATCTCGATACCAGAAGCAGAGAGCAAATTCTAATATAGCATAGGCGTAGCCTCGGGAGGGGGGGGGGGACGTGCCCTTCCATCTTTCTGAACATCAATTTCAAAAATATGTTGATACAGTCTATTAAGACCAAAGCCATTAAATAATAAGCCCAGTCAGATAAATGGGAAACTTTTCGCAAGTTGAAAATAGCGCCATCTAGCGGTTGGGAGTGCTGCAACGATTCGCGGATGGTGGATTTGTCGTGAAGGGATGGCAACACAATGACGGGGTAAGTTAAGCTCTATGTTTTGATTTTCGATTTTGTATATTCAAATTTTTTATTTTTATTTTACTGTTTCTTTATTTAAGATTGGTTAACTAAATCATATATAAATCAATTTTTCCTCAAGTAAGATTAATTTAAATTAATTAAATGTTTTTATTTTCGGTTTGTAAATAGTTTGTATACGGAAGAAATGGCGATATGGAATTGGTTTTTCCCTTAGAATTCAAAACTTCTTTAAACAACTTTTATAATTACTAATTAATAAAACAAATATGAAATAAATTAAACTGGTTAAATGTTATAAATATTTCATAAAATGATTTCAAAATAAAACTGCGGAGCTGATGTAATCTGTCTCTGATATGCAGATTTATAAATGTAATTAATATTTATAAATATATTATTCACACAGTTGTTATATCAGAGCTCGACCATTGAAGGCTGAAACTAAGTAATAGTTCTCTAACGATTCGGTATTTAAAAATTACGCTGTTTCCAGTAAACAGTTTAAGCCAACAGAGTTCGGTGATATATAAGGTATAACCAATATTTATGTGTAAAATGTCATAATGTTCGCTATTTTCATATACTTGATATTTATTTTCTAAATACTGTGTATGATATTTTCAGTCAAATAAGTGTAAATGAATTTTTCAACTGTTATTAATTGTGCCCTTTTTTAGAGCTAGAAATATATTTTCCTAGTTTGAAGTTGATAATTTAAATGTAAAACCAATAATTATGCGAGATATTATTTACATGAAATAGCCACTGAAAGATAAACTGTTAAATTTAGATATACATTATTTAAATTTTCATTTGAAATAATCTTTTCTGGTTTGATTTATTTTAGTTTAAACTGCAATATCTGAAAATATTTATAATCGTCAATACATTGTTTATTTTGAAAATATCAGATATTTTTGTGTTTATATACATATATGGTAGATGTGCCAGTAATGGACCGCCTTCCAGTATGGGCCACCTTCAACATTTTTGGTTTGTAAAAAAATAACCAATAAAAATTCAGCCTTTTTTATTTCATTAATATGCTTTCTTTAAATTCTAGTTTTAAATACAATCATAATATCATTTTGTGGGGTGTCCATTACTGGAATTTAGGGTGTTTTGATTTATTTCTGTTATTTACAATTAAATTTCGATTCACATTGGGAAATGTGACTATGAGCATGGTTAAATATTGTTGGTAGATTAATATAATATTAAAAAATGTAGAATATAACAATTATAACTATTAATTAAAAAATAATTTTTAATGAAATTTCGGTACTTTTCGGTTAGCCGGGCGCCAGTGATATATATACATGTATATATATCACACAAACACATATATATACATATCTACATATACATATATATATATACATACACATATATATACATATATGTATGTATTTATATATGTGTGTATATATACATATGTATTTATTTATGTACATATATCACTGGCTAACCAAAAAGTACTGAAATTCCTTAAGGGTGTCCATTACTGGCACATCTACCCTATATATATATTTGGTATAGATGCTGCAGTGGTCTGCAAAATATACGTGCGAAAAAATCTTTCCAACTTTGGCGATACTCTCTAAGATCCAAAATCTGGTCCTAGAGAAGTGAGATTAAGATACGATTTTGTATATTCAATTTTTTTATTTTACTGTTTATTTATTTAACCTTGCTGGCTAAGATGCTTTACACTCACGCAGAAAAAAAAAATAATCGGTTAAAAAAAGGAAAAAAGTCGCCAAATTTAGGGGATTTTTCCCTTTAATGGCAACCTAGCCATTGTATTAAAATTAAGTTATTCGTTTGGCGCGGTCTTGAAAATCGCGCCAACCAAAAAGTCGCCAAACTTATGTTTATATGTTTGCATGAGTGTAAAGCATCTGTTCCACATTGGTTAAATAACCCATATTATGTAAATCAATTTGTTTTTGAAGTTCTGTGTCTATATATTGTGAACAGCTATTATATACTAATTATTAATATGCAAATATTTATTTTATCAATATTAACAGTTTATCATTAAGGCGATTTACATAAAAAAGACTTTTCTCTGCTGAACTATGTTAAAATTACTGGGCACAGATGTTACATACAAACCATGTTGGCGCAATTACAACAAAATGGCAATTTTTAGCCTCACATGGTAAACCGATTATTTTGTTTATTTATTTTTATTTTTATTCTATAAATTATTTTTACTATATTTATCAATAGAAAAGTATCAAAGTAACATATTTATTTACATCAAACTACCATTTATTTATTTTTATTATATTATTTTTATATTGAAATAAAAAATCACGTGCTATTATTGCATACTATTTGTAACTAATATTCCAAAACAAAGTTTTCGCCAAATTGGTGAGAAAAAAAAATTCAACATGGTATGTATGTGCCAATTCCTGACATGCTCATACTTTTCTCTCGTTTTTTAAACATTAAAGTATGAAACAGATCCCTATTTCTGTATTATTTTTATGCTGATATGTTTAAAATTTGGGTACTTTCATGTTATCACGGGTTCCAAAGATGAATCGCCAAGCGACCAAGATTTATCTCCAAATTATAAAGCATGTATGGCATTATAATAATATATGATATATTATATAACATTTCTTGGCGTATATGCCCAAGTTATAGTCATATATAATGCATATATGATGTGTATATATGACATGTGTATATGATGTATATATGACACATAAGACGTTAATAATATGTGTGTAATGACGTATATGGCACATATAGGAGTGTTTGGAATATATAGATATATATATATTATATATATGCGTATCTAGGATGCATATATAAGCTTTGCGATGATGTTGGCGAAATCATAACTGCAACCTTGGCAGGCATTTTTTTTTTAAGCTTTCGGAACATTTTCCTAATGGTTATTGTAATTTGTTAAATTAAATTTTATTTTTGACATGGTGTCAATGTTGAATTCTCCCCCCTCCCCCCCAATCATCAGATAACCATTTTATAGCACTCAACTGCTGAGGCATCAGCATTTTTCGGACATGCCAGTTAATTCGGCCTTTATAGCATTATTTTTTTTTTTTAAGATTATATTACAAAAGGAAGTTTATGTTATCTTTCTGAATTTAATTATATATTATTCTAAATTCTCAATTCATAAAATAAAAATTTGTGTTTTGTCAATATATATTTTGTCAATATATATTTTTTTTACCTGCGAAATGTTTTCTTCGTTACTAGATTTTATTAAATTTGTTAAGTACAGGTCGTATATGACATGTGTATACGATGTACATATGGCATATATAAGTAACAACACATGCATTATTAAGGGGCTGCTTCACTGAAACTCCCGATCATGAAATCTAATGTTAGTCTACGGGGGAAATTTAGAAGCGTGATTACTCATTACCTAATATAATTATTAAAACAAGATTTTCACCATCAGAAAGTAGGCATCAGATGACAACAGTTTACGTTTTAAAAATTCTCTCTTTTAAATCGTTAGTATTCCTAAGAAGATGATAAAATTTCATCAAGTAAATCTCCCCTATTCAACCTGTAAATATCCACAAATTGTATGCCCATAATTTATATTAATTAAAATTTGAATTCTTATGTCTTCCTTAGATGTCAGCGATGGATAAAGCTTATTGGAATTCAGGAAAAGAGTAAGTCGGAAATCGGTTTGTATAATAATTACAGACTTTGTGGTGATCGCTCTATATCATCATGGTAATGAACTTTAATGACACCAGAAGCACACACTCTGCAAACAGCTATCTTACTCTAATATCTCAAGATGTAAATATTTTGCATCTGTGAGCTGTATTTTATTATTTCAATTAAATATAAAGTATCACAAAATAATATAATTTTGAAACATTCATTTTTATTTATTGTTTGTTTTTAAATGTTTAATAAATGTGTTTGTTCTTTTAAATGATCATCTTTATTGTCTATCCACCACATAACATTGTTATTCTTTTGCAGTTAAGTTAATTACTTTGATTAAATGTTAAGTAATAGGAGAAATCAGTAATAAGAAATAAGGGGAAATCCCTATCTTACTTCTAATTTTGAAGTAATGTTCTTTAATCGCAAATCTTTAAGTAAAAAATTCAATATCATGAAAAGCAACTTCATTTGAGAATTCACTTCTGCTCTTGTAGTGATATTACTTTACTTTTTAATGTATGATATTTTTTTAACGATGGTATAAATGTACCTTACTAAATAACTATACTTTATTATTTAAAAGTTTTTTTTTAATATATTGTCTTGAAATATATATATATCGTAATATAACCATTTTAATTTATGTAATGTTGTGTATACCTAAACTATGGTAAGCTGATTAAAAATAAGATCTATCATTGATGTAAATTAATGTTGAAATTTTATTCTTGAAAAATTTAAACGACCTTCACGTTATTTAGATTAACTAAGTCAAAATTTTTGCTCTACTATGCTTGATAAATTAATACTACTGTTGTTTATTCTATAATATCTTTCAACTTTTATCTATGTTTGTTTCACAGCGTTTGAAAGCACAAAATACAGATAATAAAGGCTGGAAGTCTACATATGTTTATAAATGATCAATCAAAAAAAAAAAAAATATGTTTTCTCTTGAACAGGAACTTGAAAATTCTTTTAATAATATAAATAGATAAGATTTTTTTTTCTTTTTCTGCTGATTGTAAATTTATTAAAACATCTTATTAAAGTACCTGAAAATACCATGTTCACTATAATATTCTACACAAAGACACATATTAATGCTTCTACTTAATAGTAATAATTAAGTAAAGTACTAAATAAAAATTTAAAGAATACAAATAACTGCTATTTTTATGTTAGCTAGGTGCCAATGATTACATCTCTATATAATTGACATCCGGCTAACATAAGAAATACCAAATATATTTAGAAAGATTCTTTCCTCCAAATGAATAATAATACTAAAAAGTACAAAATGATTGAAAAATTTTTCAGGTGTACAAAATACTTTACATCTAGATATGAGCTGACAAAAAAATAAATTTTATTTGTATTATTTGAGTTATAACAATAGAAAAGATACAAAACAATCTGAAATAAAAAGTACTTTTTAATGTATATTTGTAAAGTAAAATTGGGGAAATTGTTTTTGAAGTTAAAGATTATCTGATTTCTAAACAATTGTATACAGTATTTTTTTTTCTAAATATTGTCTTAGTTTACTTTTAAATGATCTGTATGTTACTAAATTACTTCTGCCAACTCAAAAAATAACATTGTTCCAGAATTTGTCTTCATTAAGACAGCTTGATTTATTATAATAATATATTTATATATATATATATTAGTACACATTATTTTAACAAGATTTTTACAAGAATACCTGGAGTATGAAGACAGATTATTTTTAAAACCTCCTACAAATCTAAGTTGCATATCAATATCTTAACTTAGGAAGAAAAAAAATCCTTAATTAAAAAATCTGATTTTAATTTTTGAAAAGTGCTTTTTTTTTCTCCCGTTTTTTCACACTTTGATCTAAAACAACCCTTGAACATCCTTGAAAAGTGCTTGAATTTTATTTGATATATTTGTATTTTGAGAAACAACTAACTTATATAACATAAAAAATATGTAGAATTTTACCTTTTTAAAAACATCCATACAAAATGAAATGCATTAAATTTAATATTATTATTATTTTTGGTTATGGGTACTGTGAAGGTCAGTGTTAAAACAAAAATTCTCCTCCAAAAGGGGAGGGGGGGGGGGGGTGAACATTGCACTTCTACAACAAATATAAACATAAAATCGTTCTCAAGTGTATGAACCATGAACTTTGTCGTTTTATCTGTGTTTTTAGAGACAACTTACATATGATATAACTTTAAACATAAAAAATTATATTTATAAGCATAAAACCACAAATCCTCCACTGTGTGTATCCCAAGCCTTCTGCTGAATTCATCACTGCTAAAACGAGAGAATAGTTAGTATTAAACAATGTTTTTGAATTATGTCTATTCAGTTCCATGTTGATAATTTTTCCAATTCATTTCAATTAAGAAAACCATTTAAAGATAAAGCTAAATTGTTTTACCAGATTTGTTTTACATTTATATGACAATTTACATTTTTCACAAAAAAAAAAAATAAAAAAAAATGTGCTTTTAAGGGTGCGGGAGCATTTTAGCAGGCGAAATGGTTTGTTTTGGACAATTTTGCTTTTGTTTTTATCTTGACTGAATATATTAAGGATACGTATACACGCAGATTACAAATAAACAAGAAGTATGCTATGTATATTATGAACATAAAAAAGTGTACTTGTAACAAATAAATAAAATTTAAAGATGACAATACGTTAAATTGGACCATTGTAATACAAAACATATACCAAAGTAATCTATTTTATGATCTTAACATACTTGAATTATTCTTATTACCCATTTATCTGTAATTCTGATTGTGTGAATAGGCATGCAAAAAAGATTCTTAATAATATTTAAGTTAGATAAAAGGAAACAAAAATAGTGCCCAAGAGGTGAGTATTTTCATCTGTCATTGTTCTTACTCCTTATAAGGAAAAAGTCTTTATGATACGGGATTTTTTTTCTGATTAAAAAAAATATATATATATTTCCATAAAGAAAAGAAAGTTACTATTTTACAGAGGTATTTTTACCTTTTTCAAGATTCCCGAATGAATAATTCAGAAATGTTTCTTTTTTAAAAAGGAATGTTTTCTGTCTATTCTTTCAAAACTTTTTTGTGTGAATTGAAAGTTATACAGATTTATAGGAATTGATTCTAGTATTAAATATGAGTTTACTTATTGATTTGGGAAGCTTTTGTTTATACATAAGGAGAGATTTCATTAATCTACAGGAATTTATTCTGTATTTAAAGATAAGTTTCTGAATCAAAAAGGAAAAGTTTCTTGACAGAAAGAAACAACTTTCTATTTTTCCAGATTTTATTCCTTGTAGGTTCGGAAAAGTTTTCTTATCGATAAGGGTAACTATAATTCCATTTCCAACAAGAAACTTTTTCTTTTTTTTTTTAAGTGCACAATCTTTGTCATTGTACCTGTGTTTTGAAATACAGCTTACTTATAATGTCTTATAATAAAAATTTTAACATAATATAAAAATAAAAGCATAAAATTGCAAATCATCTGGTGTATGTGTACCCTGCCCCAACCGCTGAATTCATCTCTGATATAGTATATAATTCACATACTAGAGGCAATGATTCGATTAAATTTAACATATGCCACAGAGAAATCTATACAAATGTTGATAGTTAACTATCTGCTAATTAGTCATTAAATACATATATTGGGTTATTCAGAAAGTTCCTTCTGCTTAAGAATTTGTACCAGAAAATTCTGCCCGTCAATTATTAGACATTAGCTATCTGATTTAATGTCTAATAATAGAATTTTCCGGTACGAACCAACTTTCCGAGCAACCCAATAGTTACATTAAAAGTTTGAAGTCTTATTATTTTTTAAAGTAGCATTTTAGCTGCAGTTTACTAAATTATTAAAATCATAAGTTTTCTTTTTCTTTTCTAAAGTATCTGTGGATATTTGAACCAAAAAGTGCAAGAAATTTTTTTACAAAATTTCATGATGATCTGTTTTTACATAAAATATTTATTTAATGAAAATTCGTAGTTTTTTAAGAGAGAAAGGTCAATTATATTGATTTCTTTAAATAAGCTTTTTACTAACAAGGGAACCTCTTTTGGTGCAGCTCGCACCTAGCATTGAGACAGGGTGGAATTTTAAAGCCCTATATTACGAAGTTTGAGAATTGTTGAAAATTTTGTGTTAAAATCATTTTTTTATTTTACAGCAGCATAACTTTCAGAAAATGCAATTTTCGAGACCATTTATTGGACTATTAACAGAGAAGTTTTTTAAATACTTTAAAATACAAATTAGTTAATAGTTAGAATAAAATATTGAAAGAAGTTTAAAAAACTCTTTAAAAACCTACGAATTTCATTTTGAAAAATTTCAAGATTATAATTGCATTTTTGGTGGCGTGACATTGACTGTAGACTTTTTTCAGACAACCCTGGACGAATGTCATACTTTTCTACTGTGTCAGTAGTGGTTTGGATTCATAGCACCCTATTTGGCGACTTGACTCGCTTTTGGCATGAAATTATTAATTAAAAATCCCATAATGAAAAAATAATATAGTATAAAAAAATTTAAAATATGACTTTAACAGAGAAATTTTGTCAGTTCTCTAACTTTTATGTATAGGGCTACGAAATGTACCATGTATGGATGCTAGGTACGAGCTGCACCAAAAGTGGTTCCTTTGTAAATATAATTTTTAGCAACTAGAACTAGATCAATGTATTAAAAACAAGAACAAAAAATTATGTGTGATTATGAAACACTTTCCAACACAGCCAGAAAACTGTAATGAAACTTCACCGTTAAATAAGTTGAAGGGAGATATGTAAGTAAACATTATAGAAAACATATAACATATTGAAAAATACAGCTGTCAAAATTACCTTCCAGTGTAAAAAAAGTAGTCGAATTATTTTGTGCAGCCCTGCATATGATCAATAGATGGGGATATATAGCATGATAAACTTTAGTTCAGTTAGAATATTGACATTTAGCAATTTTCACTAACCAATGAAAATGCACTCAAAATCTTTTGCACAGCCCTGCATATTATCTGAAGCTTTTGTACACACCAATAATTAAGCTAAAAGGCAACTTAAAATTCACTCGCAGCAATTACCAACCCTAAACGACAATGTATATTTTTCTTTGTGTAGCTCTGTATATTAATTTATTTATATACTACAAACTTTTATTAGTCTACTAAACATAGTTCAACAGGAAAATGGTTAACACAATTAAAAACTACCCTTAAGTAATTCACTCCCATAATCTGTAATACTTACGGATTCCCTTGTGTAGCCGTGTATATGAACAACCGAGTTTATAAACACACGTACTATGAAAAAATTTAGTTAAACTTAAAACGCAAACCAAAGTTGAAACCCACATATCACACATTGACTCTAAATAACACACCTGTACTGTAACTGATATCTTTGTGTCTCCCTGTAAATAAACGCAATTCACACCACTTTGATGAGAGAAATTAATAAGTGCACCTCAGTAATGCATATAATTTTCATTATGTTTGAAATAGTTAAATATCACTATATTAACCTACAAACGATTTTCCCCCATAGAACAATGTGTAACAGAATTCTTTTGTTTGACCCTGTAAATGAATAATTAATGTTTTGCATACCATATTCTACAAAACGCCTGTTTTGATGTGCTTCATAATTATATATCAATTTCATCATGTTTTAAATGACGTAGCATCATCAAAATGCACTTGAAATGATTATTTCCCATTGACTGTAATGTAACGTAATATTTTTGACTGTCCCTGTAAAAAAACTATAAGTTGAAATAGGGAAACATAGTAAACGACAAAAATTTCAGGGCAATTCGAGTATATTTATGAGAGTTAGAGCATGGACAGACAAACCGAAGTCATAAACCCTTTTCAACTTGGTTGGACAGTGTTAAAAAATGATATGCTGAATACAAAATTGTGAGATGTTATGGGCAATTTAACCTGCACTTCCTTTAAATGCTTGCTAATTACTGGGGACTTTTACATTAAAGCTAAAACTATTATGAAAATAAAAATAAAATTGGAATTTTAAATATTTCTTTGTATATATTTTTAACAAAAAACTAATAATTTATCAAAAATATTTCATGATGTAAAATTTTATTTATTCTTTTCGTTTTATATTTTATTTATTTTATGAAAAAATTTCTGTTAAATTGTAAAATTTTTAATTGCATAGTTCTTAAAAATCCAATAAAATATAAAAATGTTCAGTTTTTTTTTCTATTCTAGTTATCCTGTATGCATAAAATCTTTAAATAATCTTCATTCTTATTGAGTAAATATTTCAATTACTAGATTTTAAATTGTTATTAAATTGCTAAAAAATCTCAAAAACATTTAACATCATGAAATATTGTTATAAAATATTCTTGTTAAACTATCAGTTTTTTGTTAAAATGTGTACAAAAAAATATTTAAAATTCCAATTTTATTTTTATTTTCATTATAGTTTTAGCTTTAATGTAAAATATCCCAATAATTAGCAAGCTTTTAAAGGAAGTGCAAAAACAAAAAATCGATACAAACGATAAAAATCATATAAAATATCGATATAAATAAATCGTATCGTTTCTCTGCGACGCACTTCTGTTTTGTCCTCCTTCCGCAGCAGAGGAATGGCGCTAGTGTCCCCGCTAACAAATTTAACACTATCTGACTGGGCTTATTATTTAATGGCTTTGATTAAGACCTGTCTTGTATTGACCCAAAATGGAAATGAAATAACTACTTTACTTTTTATTTTATATTTCTTCATTTTTTTTTTACTTAATCAGATGTCAGATCAGTATAGATAAACTCCTTTTCTTTGAAGTAATGAATTTGGTAGCAAAAATTGTGTTGTGCAGTACAAACCCTGATATGAACATTCATTAAACAAAAGTTTGAACTATCACTTTATTATAGCTGCGGACAATTTCGATGTGTCAGCTGTTTTTTTCCGATGGTCTGCGGTTAATATCTACATGTACTTTTTCTTTTCTTCTCATTCCGTCTGTAGATTTTAGAAAATGTAGTTGTGTTTATCAAGCGGGAGTTCTGTTTCCCCCGCAATGTATATTTCATTTCATTTGTTGTAACTTTAATTATAATTTAATCAAGTCATAAATATCCTGCTTTTCCAAGCTGTGTCGCTGGAGTTATTTACTAGGGAATGGAACCACACATCACTAAGATTATAAAAAATAATTAATATTTCCTTCATTTAGTTATTAAATATGTTCCTCTCTCTTGCTTATTATTTTTTTTATTGACAGCACTTAATCTTCTACTATACCTCAGCATTTTTAAGATGCAATGGTTGTGATTTTTTTTTTTTTAATAAAAGCCTTCTTGAATGAACTGTTTTAAAGTTAATATTTAATAATATTTAATTGCTTCGGAAAGATAAAAACGCTAAAAATCACACAAAAATTTCGCGAAAAATTAAAAAAAGGCAGAGGACAAATTTTACTATGTTGTGTTAAAAAATTGAAACTTGTGTCCTAACACAAATGTTAAGAAATTGTCGTAAAACGCGAAAAAACGCTAAAAATCACATAAACATTTCGCCAAAAATTCAAAAATTACTGTACGACGAAAATATTTAAGAAAAATAAACTTTTAGGTCTAGGGGGCTAGAAGATCGCAACTGAATTCCTTTTACCCAATGTGAAAAATTCCTGCAACGCCGTTTTTAACCAAGATACCATTGTATATATATATGGGAATGTGTGTGTGCGCGCATGTATGTGTTTAATAAACATTTGTGCCCACCCCTCCCCCCCCCAAAAAAAAAAAAAAAAAAAAAATCAGTCACGCTACGGCTTTTAGAGAGCAAATTAGAGCTAATTGAGAGCTAAATTTTGGCATATTTGAAACTTCGATAATCGAATGTGAGGGAGGGCTGGACCCCCACAGCTAATTGACAGCTAAATTTTGGCATATTTGAAATTTCGATATTCGGAAGTCGGGGGGGGGGGATAGCGTTAACTTAGTCCCTCCACCATTCTAATTGGAATATCGCGGTACCATCAGAGCAAATTCTAATATTAGAAAGCAAATTAGAGCTAATTGAGGGCTATAATTTGGCGTATTTGAAATTTCTACAGTCGAAAGTGGGGTGGGGGCTTCTTGTAACTGAAACATCTCGATATCATAACAAGAGCAAATTCTAATATTAGAGAGCTAATTGAGAGCTAAATTTTAGCATATTTGAAACTTCGATATTCGAATGTGGGTGGGGGGCTGCCCCCCTTCTTGTAATTGAAATATCTCGATAATGAATTCAAAGCAAATTTGAGCTAATTAAAAGCTAAATTTTGGCATATTTGAAATTTTGATTTTCGGAGGGGGGGGGGGGGTAGCGTTAACTTAGCCCCCCCCCCCTACCACCATTCTAATTGGAATATCGCGGCACCATAACCAGAGCAAATTCTAATATTAGAGAGCAAATTAGAGCTAATTGAGAGCTAAATTTTGGCATACTTGAAATTTTGATATTCGGAAGTGGGAGGGGGCTAGCGTTAACTTAGCACCCTCCCCCTCCCCCGCCCACCATTCTAATTGGAATATCGCGGTACCATATCCAGAGTAAATTCTAATATTAGAGAGCTAATTAGAGCTAATTGCGAGCTACATTTTGGCATATTTGAAACTTCGATATTTGAATGTGTGTGGTGGGGATCCCCCCCTTCTTGTAATTGAAATATCTCGATACCGAATGCAGAGCAAATTCTAATAGTAGAGAGCAAAAAAATAGAGCTAATTAAGAGCTAAATTTTGGCATATTTGAAATTTCGATATTCGGAAGAGTGAGGGCTAGCGTTAACTTAGCCCCCCACCCAGGGCCGTAACCAGCAAAAAATGTCAGGGGGGGGGGGGGCTCGGAAATATTTTTTGTGAGCTAAGATCTTTTAACAATCTATATCTCTCGCAAGCTAAATGCAGTAAAACTTGCGAAAAAGAACTGTCTATAAAGGAATCGTTTATAACGTAAGCTGTCTATAGCATAATTTTTTATAATAAAATTCTTAAACGAAAAAAAAAAAATGTGATTCCGAGTAAATTAATACCAAACAAATTAGTAGCGGTATAACTGCTAATACTAAAACCTATCTAAAACAAAAACGTTACCCATTCCTTGGGAGTTTGTCTTAGCAGATTTTTACTGTGTATAATGTAAAACATAAATTACATCCGACACCTCATAGAAAAAATAATTTAATTGAAATTGTAATAAAGAAAAAGTTATGCATTTCACACTGGTTAGCGTGAATTTTCCAATTTTCACAGCCTATTACTATTTTGACATTACTGAGCCTATTTTGGAAAATGTAGTATGTAAGAATATTTCTGATTACATTTACGATTGATATAATAAGTAAAAAATTATTAATTGGTGTTAAAACAAGTTTTAAACAATTGATTACTTAACAAAAGTAGAATCAAGAAAAAAAATGCATTGAACGCTGATGTAGGTTGTACTTTATAATTTATTATATCATAGTGCTTCCTTTTGAACTCAGTTAATTCAATCCATTCAGAAATAGTTTATATTAATAAAAAAAAAGATGTTTGTGTGTCCGTGATGGCTACAGTAAAATCTATTACACGTAGAGGTCTGAAAAGTTGGGTGAGGATAGTCCAAAGCAGGTCCTAATGCACCTGCGGCTAAGATTTCTCATTTTTTGTTGATTAATTGATATATATTAACTAATAACTTTGATAAACATCGTAAAATGGCTCAAAAAGTCACAATGAGGTGGCCGAAATCCCGTTGCACAGTTTTCAAAGCAGGGAAGTAAACGATTAACCGTACTTTTTTTCAGTCTTTTGCTGCTCTTGTCAAATGGAGATACGAAAAAGCAAAAAATATACGCCATATCATCGTACTTTTATCTATATAACGGTGCAATACGTTTAAAGCATATTAATATTAACCCTTTAAATCAAATTCTTTTTTTCCAAATTCGCCGTTTTTCGCGTCTCTTATCTTTCACTTTCCGCATCCACTCGACCGTTCGAAATAGGTGAAAAAAAACCGCTTAAAGTAGGTACCTTCTTCTCTACGACACGATAATCCGTTTCAAAAACTATGAATATCAACCCTTTCAAAAAAATTATTTTTTGGACGATGCGTTTCGGGTGCTTTTGCATTTTTCTGCAATGTTTAAACATCTGTTTCCGCACTTCGGATCAAAATATGAATATGAATATATATGAATATATATATATATATATTTATTTTTCTTTTGAACGGTGTAATCCGTATGAAAAATATTAATATTAACCTTTTCAAAAAAAATATTTTCCGAAAAGTCACATCTGCGGCTTTAGTTTTTCTGCATATTTTAAAAATTTGCATCGGTTTCGAAACACAAAATACAAAAAAAAAAAAAAAAAAAAAAAAAAAACTTACCCGTTTTTTAAGTATACGTTTACTTATAAACGACATATTTAGTTAAGAGAAATACCAATATTAATCCTTTCAAAAAATATTTTTTCTCGAACTCACTTACGGCTCCCATTGCACATACTCATCTTATTTAAACTTCTGCCGTAAACTGATTTTTGCACTAATACTCTAAAATTTTAATATCTTAAACTAACCTTTTAAGTGTTGTTTCTATAAAATTTTGATTTAGAAATAATGAGATTTAGTGGTAAAATAATCAATTTGAAAATGCAAACTTTTTTGGTTTCAAACTTTTAACTCTATAATATAGTACATTTTCTGCTCAGCGGTTTTTGAATTTTTTACAATTTTCAATGCCATTTTTAGCAATATTTTGCGTTCCGTGGCAATTTTTTTACATTCGTAAGAAGAATTCGGTCTAAAACATTTAGCCTAATTTGCACATTTGGTTTCCTCTATTTTCAATGCGAGTTTTAGCGTTTTTTCGCGTTTCGCGCCGATTTTTTAACATTCGTGAGAGATTTTCGGCTACAGTGTTTTAGCTCACTGTACTAAATTTTGTCCTCTGCTATTTTTAATTTTTTTGCAATTTTTTACGTTTTTATTTTTTTTATCTGAATCTATGGTAATTTTTCGTCACTAGTAAATGAAACCCGATTGTAATCAATTTTTTGACGTAATATAGTAAATTATGTCCCCTTTCCAATAAAGTTTATTCTGAATCCGTACAGCAATGTTTTAATTTTTCGCAATTTTTGGAGCTTTAACACATTTTGCGGCGTTTTTGTGACATTAAAAAAAATATATATCTCTTGTTTTAAATTTTTCTCAATGTAGTAAATTTTGTTCTTTGCGATTTTTGATGCGACTTTTGGAGTCTTTTCGCGATTTGCTGCGATTTCCCCCCAGTTTTACCTTTTAGCCCAATATAGTAAATTTTGTTCTTTTTTCAGTAACATTTATTCAGAATTCGTGCAGCGATTTTAAATATTTCATGATTTTAAGATTTTTTTTCGCGTTTTGTGTTATTTTTAGATGGGCCCGGGTAACGCCGGGTGGGTCTTTATAAATATATATTTTAATTACATATTTTAAAAATATGCCTGGATTTCATTATTTTTTTATTATTATTATAAATCTAATATCCATATTTCTCAATACTTTTATCAGAGAAAGACGTAGATTTCAGTTAGCAAATAACAAATACTTAAAGAAAAAAAAAAGAATATGTTTGAGAATGCTTTATATGTGTTCGCTTTACATGTGTTTCATGAAATTCGATGGTCCAACCTGATTTAGAAAAATGAGCACCTTTCATAATTGTCTATAATGCGAGCACCGCCCTTTTTCGAAATAACCCTTTCATTCATTTTCCATTAAGGTGGTTTCTCAAATGATCTGCTGAACAACTCGAAATTTTCTGACACAATTTCATTGACTCCATTTTTAAATGCAAAGGCATAAAATTGAGAGACCTGACTATGGAAGCAATTTGGAATTGAAATGAGTTTTCCATTTTTTTTTATCAATAAATTACTTATCGAATTATAAGCGATTTTTGTCACGTTATGACACGCTTTTCTCCTTTCTGTCGCTGAAGCATTGGCAATTTGGTTCAAAATACCGACTTTGACAGTATTTTCTGAAAGATCTTCTGTCTTTTTTACTAAAAAATGGAAAACGTGTTTCGATTACAAACTTTCTGAATGACAACACCTGGCTATTTCATGCGTTTCTAAACAAAAAGGAATTAAAAAATGTGTCTGAAAGCAGACCCATTGGATTTAAGAACAGAATTAAATGTTGGCGACTATTATTCGCGTTCTCTTCATTTGTAAGAGTCTCAACAAATATTTTTCTCTTACTCAATAGCACGAATTTCCTTGACATATTCAAGAAATAACTTTCTTTCCGAAGTCAGGTTTCCTACTCACAAATTCAGGTTCTCACATTAATGCGCCTAAGAATCGAATAGCGTTCTTCGTTTTCCTATAAATTCCGTACATCTTCAGTTACAGCTAATTTCTCATAGACTGTTTACTGTTATAGTAAAACGTAAAGCACTATTCGATTCCTTACAGCCTGATTACCGACAAATTTTATACTTTTATAAATAAATATTTTTCGCGAATATGTCAGAAAGTGGCTGGTTTAGATTTCAAAACAGCTTTACAAAATGTAAAACGCAGTTCAATTCTTTGAGCCTGCGAATAACCATAACTGTAAATTTGATACCTTTATTAATAACGCAAATTTGTCAGAAAATGACTGATTTAAATTTGAAAACAGATTTAAATACAATATCGATTGTTTAAATGAAGAGATTTTGTCAGAAGCCTTGTAATAAACTTTAAAAACCCAATCATACTTTTTCGCTTAATGTTTAAACGTTATAAGACATTTAAAAAAAAAAAAAATGTTTTTCTAAGTTTGGAATAGAAAAAAAAAAAGAAAAAGATAACAGCTTAAATATCAAACAGGAACACGCGCATTCTCCGATTTCTTAAAATCACTTTGCCGATGCCAACCCGACACCCAAGACTTGAAACAAATAGCGTTCAATCATTTTTTTTTTTTAATTCCATTTGTATAAAAATTGACAATCTTACTTCTTCGTAATTTCTTTCTACAAACATTCTCGTTTACGAGCGATATTTCACTGTTAACTTTGCTATCTATTAAACACATGTTTTCAGTTTTCAAGATGCAAACCAGTGGGTAGCGCTTCACGAATTAATTAATGATCAGCATGACAAACACATGTCTATTGTCGTTCACCCTGCTGAGATCATCGCTTTTAAAACGTCACTAACAAGATTTAAAAAATTAGTCATGTACCAAAACATGTGGTAAGTAACTGGTATAATTGGGATTGGGGTGATCTGGACTCTATTTTCAGGAGAAGGAAATGTTCCTATTTAACTTGCATTTCGACAGTTATACCACAAGAAAATATAACAAAACTAATATGCTTTTGAATAGAAATTTTTTTCGATTTAAGACAGTTCAAAGATCTAAATATTTTTCTTTCAAATATATATATATATATATATATGTATATATATATATATAACCATAAATGAAACATTATCATAACACCAACTTAAACATTTATTTAATTAAGTATGAAATAATTAGTTGACAATAAAAGATTCCCCAACACACTGAATATGGAATCAAAAACATTGAAAGAATAAGAAATTAAATAAAAATTTGAATATATGGAACTAAATGAATTAAATGAAATGAAATTTGTGGAATTTAGACAGAATTATCAAGTCCCAATTGCCTAAATACCACAAATAAAATGAAATGAGATGTTTCATCATCATATTAGCCATATATTGCTAAAAAATATGATATTGGGACTACATCTCAAATACAATGATTCAAATCAGTGATAAAATAAAAAATAAAATACAATATAAAAAAGGAAAGAAGCCATACTTATAAATTACAGATAGAACATTTAATAGAGACATTAAGTATAAAATCCATAAAGATGAAAAGAGATAAAAATAAGATACCTTGCAGTTCATGAACCATCATGAAAACTCCAACATGACTGGGGAATGAATTGCATAAAAAATCATAACATGTTGCCAATTTTAGAAATATAAATTGCTTAGAAATATAAATTGCTTTGCAGTGATGCCAGAAATAATGTTAAAATATAATGGATTATAAAATAAACAGGAACATTAGTGCTGCCATCTATTAGTAAAAGTGAATATAATCTGAATCGAAGGAATTGTATGGAAATAAATGTTTCATAAATCAACCAAATTACTATCTTAATTGATACCAATTAGTTAAATAATAAATTAATGAAATTAATTAATAAATAGAAAATTGAATTACATTAAAGGATGTATTAATGAATAATTCTATGTTATAAATAAGTATTAAGATGGAAAAATTAATAATAAAAAACAACTTAAAATAGTGCTGCCCTCTAGTGGTAAAAGTAAATATAAAGTAATGGATGAAAATTAGTGTTTAATAATTAAACCAAATTACTATCTTAATGATAGCCATAAGTTAAATAATAAATAAATGAAATTAATTAATAAATAGAATGTTGAATAATATCTAAGTAATGGATGTATCAATTAATAATACTATGTTATAAATAAGTAGTAATATGGAAAAATTAATAATTAATGCAACATTAAAAATGTACCATTAAATGACAACAACGATTAAATAACTGTACTAAAATTGCAACATCAATTAAGCAGATGTAGTTAAAATATACAAGATAGTTAAAAAAAATAAAAAAAATTGTGAAATGGTTACGGGAGGGGCTATAAGGGAAACTAGGGGGCTCAGCCCACCCTGCCCCCCATCTGATTACGGGTATGCCCTCACCATTCTAATTGGAATATCGCGGTACCATAACCAGAGCAAATTCTAATATTAGAGAGCAAATTAGAGCTAATTGAGAGCTAATACCTGGTCAAGGGCGGCGCAAGAGGGGTCCGGGTGGACATATGCCCCACCACCGGGCATACATGGCCCCCCGTCGGGGTAAAAATTTAATTGTCGTCGGGGAAAATATTTTGACTTTTGGATTTCAACCCGAGTCGGGTCGGGTCGGGTTACACGATAAGGGCTCTAGTTGGGTGTAACCAGGGGTCGGAAGTAGCGTGCTACAAGTTGCGAAACTTCAGTAGTCGTTATTTTTTCTATTAGTTTGTGTGGTAGCGCGATACAATTTAAAAAAAAATCCCAGACGGCTCGGCCTACAGGCACAGGTAGATTTCGAAGACGCAGACCATGGGGCGCCTGTTTGTTGGGAATTGCGGAAGAAAAACCTATTTACCATGATGTGGCAGTTGGGATCACCCACTTCGAAATATACCTCTGCCTGTAGGTGGAGCCAGCAGGGATTTTTTGTTTTTAATTTTTTTTTACCGTAAAAGTTGGTCCTATAAAAAAGTTGTCAATATAAAAGTCCTTTTTGCCATGATGCGGCAGTTGGAACCGCCTACTTCGAAACCTAACTTGTTTGCAGGCGGAGCCGGAAGGGTTTTTTTTTTTTTTGTGTTTTTATTTTTTGCTGTAAGAGTTGGTCCTATAAAAAACTTGTCAATATAAAAGTTTTAGATAGTATTAAGAGGATTTAAAATAAATTTAAGCGGATTTGATATCTTGTGAATATACGAAAGTATGAATTTTTTTCTTCTAAAACACCTCCTTTCCCCCCCCCCCCCTTGGGGCCATTTTTAATGATATCAAAAATCTGTCATACATAAATTATCGGCCTTTCTCCTAGAAGTAATAATAACTTCAAACGGATTCGATACGTATATAATAATTAAGAAATTATGGGTTTTTTCTAGTTTCATAAATAGCCTCCCCCCCCCCATCCCCCACCTGGTCAACCTGGTTCGATTTTGCCCTTAACGAACTTGGCCGAGATTTTATGCCCCTTGATTTTATGTGTCAGTTTCGAAGAGATGCGGGAGTTGCAACCACCTACATCGAAAAATAACTTGTTTGCAGGCGGAGCCGTCAGGGATTTTTTTGTTTTTAATTTTTTTTCTATAAGTGTTGGTCTTATAAAAAACTTGTCAATATAAAAGTTTTAGATAATATTAAGAGGATTTATAATAAATCTAAGCGGATTTGATATCTTGTGAATTGACGAAGGTATGAATTTTTTTCTTCTAAAACACCCCCTTTGGGCCATTTTTAATTATATCAAAAATCTGTCATACATACATTTTCGGCCCTTCTCCTAGAAGTAATAATAACTTTAAACAGATTCGATACGTATCATAATTAAGAAATTATGGATTTTTTCTGTTTTTACAAAAAGCCCCCCCCCCCCCCATTCCCCCCACCCTTGGTTCGAATTTGCTCATTAACGAACTTGACCGAGATTTTATGCCCCTTGATTTTATGTATCAGTTTCGAAGAGATTTGTGCAGAATTATTGCAGTTATCGTGTCCATAAAAAAGTGACATAGATAGATAGATAGATAAAGTTTTGAACTGGGGGGTGGTTTTGGGTTCTGAAAGTCATGATTGGTGTAGATCTGCAAAAATTTTACAAAAATTCCAATTTAGGTGAAAATGTAATAGGTAGTATTTCTTAATAAATCTACCTAAAAATGGTATACGGCGCCGAAGGCAGCGGGGACCCGATTCAGAGGTTTGTTCGGTTCGAGGTTTATCATATTCGAGGTCGAGGGCGGTGCTATAAGGGGATCCGGGATCCAAATTCAACTGTCGTCGGGGAAAATATTTTGACCTACTATAGTAGAATCCTGCATCGGGTTAGGGAACTGCCCATGACCCGACCCGACCCGAGTCGGGGCAGGTTAGTTGTTTAAAAAATTACCTGGGGCTAGCTTATAAAAAACTCAACTCGTGGGTCATGCATGTAAGTGCTGACTTATTTCTTTGTAAGCCGGGTTGACTACAATTGTTTCAGTTTCGGGTTGAGTTTGATTCTTGCGTGTCTGGCTTGGGTTAACCTGTTTTTTCAAAAAAACCGTCCAGAATATTGTTTCAGATTAGAATCCTGTATCGGGTCGGGTAAACCGATTGTACCTGAACCCGACCAGACCCGCGATTCGGGTTGGAGCTAATTTTAGGTAGATTTCGTAAGAAATACTACCTATTATATTCTCCCCTAAGTTGGAATTTTTGCAGATCTACGCCGATCATGACTCTCAGACTCAGAACCCAAAACCACCCCCAGTTCAAAACTTTATCTATCTATCAATCTATCTATCTATCTATGTCACTTTTTTATGGACACGATAACTGCAATAATTCTGCACAAATATTTTCCAAAATGCGATACATAAAATCAAGGGGCATAAAATCTCGGTCAAGTTCGTTAATGGGCAAAATCGAACCAAGGGGGAAGGGGAATGGGGGGCTTTTTGTGAAAACAGAAAAACCCCCATAATTTCTTAATTATGATACGTATCGAATCCGTTTAAAGTTATTATTACTTCTAGGAGAAGGGCCGAAAATGTATGTATGACAGATTTTTGATTTCATTAAAAATGCCCCCAAGGAGAGGGGGGGGGGAATAGGGGTATCAGAAGAAAAAAATTCATAACTTCGTCAATTCCCAAGATATCAAATCCGCTTAAATTTATTATAAATCTTCTTAATATTATCTACAACTTTTATAGACAAGTTTTTATAAGACCAACTCTTACGGTAAAAAAAATAATAAAAAAAAATACCATAAAATAAATAAATAAGTAAATCCCTGCCGGCTCCGCCTGCAAACATGTTAGGTTTCGAAGTGAGCGGTTCCAACTGCCGCATCATTTCATGAAAGTCATTTTTTCTGCAATTTCCAAAAAACAGGAGCCCCACGGTCTGCGTCTTCGAAATCTACCTGTGTCTGTAGGCCGAGCCATCAGGGATTTTTTTTTGTTGTGGTTGCTGTTGGATTCGGGTCGGGTTGACTGTAATTGTTTCGGGTTGAGTTTTGATACTTTTGCGTCGTGTTCGGGTTAGTCTGATTCTGCAATAAAACTCTAACGTTGTTGTTTCAAATGAAAAAATAAATATTTAAATAAGAAAGTCTGTTTACATGTTTATTTCTCTACATAAAAGGTAGAATTGATATTAGAAAAATGATTGTAGATTATTTTTTCATAATTGTATTAAACTATAGATCTTTTTTTTTTTTTTCCGGGTCGGATTAAAGTAGAAGTATTTCGAATTTCGGGTAGACAAAAAAATTTGTCGTTAAAATTTAATTTCTGCATTGGAAAATATTTTGATTTCGGAGTAGAGTTGAGTCGGGTAACCAATTTTACGCCCACCACTCGACAATCGGGTGGTGGTTAGTTTTTAAAAAATGACTCGAGGTTAGTGTTTTTAAAATAAACGACTTGTGGGTTAGGTTGGCGCTAAACCGACCCGAACGAGATAAAAAAATCCATTGAACAGTAGCCCGATCCAAACCCGACAAAATAAATTCTTCGTCTCGCAACCTGACCCGAGCCAGACAAAGAAGTACAACGAACCGTAGCCCAATCCGAACCCTAAAAATAAATTCCTTCGTCTCGCAACCCGACTCGAACCTGAAAATTGAAGCTAACCCGAAACCCAACCAAACTTGAAAATTTATGCTAACCCGAAACCCGACCCAAATATTCTGAATATATAAGTTCTGAAAATATAAGTTGGCCGAAACCCGACCCGAACCCAACAAAATTAATCCATCGGACTGTAACCCGATCACAACCCGACAAAATAAATTCCTTCATCTCGCAAACCTACACGAACCAGAAAATTGAAGTTAACCCGAAGGCCGAACTGAACCAAATAAATAAAGTTCCATCGATACGTAATCTGATCGGAACCTGACAAAATAATTTTCTGTTTTTAGGTTTCGGGTTAAATTAAATTTTCAGGTTCGAATCGGTTTTGGGGTTAACTTAAATTTTCTGGTTCATCTCGGGTTGCGAGACGAAGGGATTTATTTTTTCGGGTTCGGATTGGGTTACGGTTCGATAGATTTTTTTGTCGGGTTCGGGTCGGGTTGCATGACGACGGAAATTATTTTGTCAGGTTCGGATCGGGATAAGGATCGATGGATTTTTTTGTCTGGTTCCGGTCGGGCTTCGGATTAACTTCAATTTTCTGGTTCTGATCGGGTTCCGTGATGACTAAAATTATTTTGTCGGGTTCGGATCGGATTACGTATCGATCGATTTGTATTTGTTTGGTTAGGGTCGGCTTTTGGGTTAATTTCAATTTTCAGGTTCGGGTCGGCTTTTGGGTTAATTTCAATTTTCAGGTTCGGGTCGGCTTACTAGATGAAGGAATTTATTTTGTTCGGATTGGGTTACGGTCCGATGGATTAATTTTTTCGGGTTCGGTCGGGTTTCGGGCTTACTTAAATTTTCATATTTGGGTCGGGTTTCGGGTTAGCATAAATTTTCGGGTTCGGTCGGGTTTCGGGTTAACTTCAATTTTCAGGTTCGAGTCGGGTTACGAGACGAAGGAATTTATTTTTTTGGGTTCGGATTGGGCTACGGTTCGTTGTATTTCTTTGTCTGGTTCGGGTCGGGTTTCGGGTTAACTTAAATTTTCTGGTTTGGATCGGATTGTGACACGAAGGAATGTATTTTATCGGATTCGAATCGGGTTACGGTTCGATGGACTTTTTTTTGTCAGGTTCGGGTCGGGTTTCGGGTTAACTTCAATTTTCTGATTCAGATCGGGTTGCGTGACGACGAAAATTATTTTGTCGAGTTCTGATCGGGTTACGTATGGATGGATTTTTATTTTTCTGGTTCGGATCGGCTTTCAGGTTAACTTCAATTTTCAAGTTCGGATCGGGTTGCGAGACGAAGAATTTATTTTGTCGGGTTCGGATCGGGTTACTGTTCAATGGATTTTATTGTCTGTTTCGGGTAAATTTCAGGGCGATGGTAATTTTTTGTCGGGATTGCGTCGGGTTTCGGATTAAGTTAAATTTTCAGGTTCAGGTTGGATTTCGGGTTAACTTGAAATTTCAGCTTCGGATCGCGTTGCGTTGCGACGGATTTATTCTGTCGGGTTCGGATGGGGTTGCGATTCGATGGATTTTTTTTCTCGGGTTATAGTCGGATTTCGAGTTAACTTCAATTTTCAGGCTCTGGTCGGGTTGCATGACGACGGAAATTATTTTGTCATGTTCGGATCGGGTTACGGTTCGATGTAAATTTTTTCCTGTTTCGGGTCGGGTTTCGGATTAACTTCGATTTTTAGGTTCGGGTCAGGTTTCGGGTTAACTTCGATTTTTAGGTTTGGGTCTGGTTGCGACACGAAGGAATTTATTTTTTCGAGTTCAGATCGGGTTACGCTTCGATGGAATTATTATATCTTGTTCGGGTTGGGTTACTGGTTAACTTCGAATTTTTAGGTTTCGGGTCGGGTTGCGATATGAAGAAATTTATTTTGTCGGTTTCGGATCGGGTTACGGTTCGATGGATTTTTTTGTCGGGATCTGCTCGGGTTTCTGGTTAACTTCAGTTTTCTGGTTCGGGTCGGGTTACGACTCGAAAGAATTTATTTTGTCCTTCAAGGATCGGGTTTGGGTTCGATAAAATTTTTCTGTCGGGTTCCGGCCAACTTCGAATCGAATTTCCAGGTGCGAGTTGTGTACAACACTATATATTGACAAAGAACTGGTCATTTTCTAAATAGGCATGGACATTTTTCAATAAACCTAACTCTATCTAGGCTCTTTGCAATAAGCCTAAAAATCATCAGGCTGATTGTGAAATAAATGACCATATTCCAATTAGCCTAACGTTGTCTAGGCTCTTTGCAATCGGCCTGAAAAATAACAGGCTGATTGGGAAAAGAGAGATGATTCTCCAAATTCCCCAATTAGCCTACGACATATATATATATATTGTTGTGAGCTCGGGGTTCGAAAGGACTGATGCCAATATATAAGAACAATAAAAAGGCTTTATTCACTATAAACAGTGCAATACGATCACAAATATCTTCTGAAAATTACAAGATATTCAGTAATCTTCAAATCCAATAAAAGCACAGCAAAATTTCACACAGAAACAATGCGTTCAATACGACGTATCAACGACAAAATCGATCCGAGAAACACAGTTCTCAATGCAAAGCCTCTCGTATGGATTCAATCGCAGTTGACAGACAACTCACTAACTGAACTGATGGAGGTCCTTATATAGGTTTCAGAGATCTTTCCAGATTATTCCCGGGCTTTCTAATGCTAGAAATTACCAGAAGGTCCTTCAACTCTCGATAGAGTACTCCAAACGTGAAAGGATCCCAATGTAAATGTATAAGGGGGGGGTTGCACAAAAAGTCGCCAAATCCGTCGCCAACTTGGCGACATTTGGCGATATATCGCCAAATTTGGCGACAAAAATAAGTCGCCAAAACCATCGCCAACTTGGCGATAAACCCATTCCTTGGCGATTTTCCAATAGAACTCATTATAAAAACCGATGCTGTAATGTTGTTTTCCTTGCAAACCATCTGAGGCCTTTAGCATTGAGTTACATGATGCTCAATAGGAAATACATTAATAATACTGCAATTTTCACAATAATAAAATAAAATAAATTTAAACAAATGGAATATTTACAGATATATACAAAATTCATAACATTGCCCCCCTCTCAAGGACTGCACGTCCCGGGCAGTTCAACCCTTGATCGGAAAGCAAACCCGTTGCCAACAAATGCTATACTATTCAAAACACTTAAAGCAAACATGCAAAATAACCATTAAACACATTCATAAAGCTGAATTATACAAAATATACACTTATTTTTTTAAAAAAATTAAATTAAATTAAAGCATAGACATCATTACATACAAGTATTTAAATAATAATAACATTAATAATGATAATGCTAAGCAAAAGAAATTATTACATTAACTTATATACAAGACCATGGTCATACTAATTTACATTATTTACATTACACTATTTACAATCAATGAACTAAGTACTATGGCCATAGTATGGAGCCAGCCTGTCGTAATGAACGACTCTAGGCTTCGAACTTGGTGACTTTCGGATCCGAATTACGACATCGTTCAGTCTGTTTAGGACTGTATAAGGACCGTCCCAGTGCGATTGCAGTTTGGGAGAAAGTCCTTTACGTCGAGTCGGATTATAAAACCAAACCTTGTCACCTTCTTTGAATTGATGTCCCGTGGCGTTCGTGTCGTACCTGGTCTTCATCTTCTCCGTCTGTATATTGATCCGCTCTCGAGCCAAGTTGTGGACGTCTTCAAATCGTGCCTGGAGATTCTGCACATATCCCTCTGGCGATGAAGGCGCATCTGGAGGGCGACCAAAAAGCAGATCACAAGGTAAACGAAGATCACGACCGAAAAGCATCTGAGACGGGGAATAGCCGGTTGTTTCATGGACGGCGCTGCGAGAGGCGAGAAGAAACAAGGGAAGTTTTTGGTCCCAGTCTTGTTGGTTTCTTGAGACTAGCAGTGAGAGATTGTTGAGGATGGTACGATTAAATCTCTCAACCATGCCATCCGATTGTGGATGTAAAGGCGTCATCCTAGTTTTGTCCATTCCGAGAAGTTGACAGAGACCCTCAATCACAGCAGAGATGAAATTTCTCCCCTGGTCAGAATGCATTTGAAGGGGGACTCCATACCTTGATATCCACTGGTGTACCAGGGCATCCGCAACCGTAGAAGCTTCTTGATCAGGGATGGCATAAACTTCAGGCCATTTCGTGAAGTAGTCCATGACAACAAGGAGGTATTTGTTGCCATCCGCACTTCTTGGCAGAGGGCCTAGGATGTCAAGGGCGATGCGTTCGAAAGGTGCTCCTACATTGTAGAGATGTAGTCTTCCTCGGCTACGTTTCTTTGGTCCTTTTCGAGCTGCACATGCATCGCAAGATTTGCACCATCGTTCGACGTCAGCTCTCGCTTTTCCCCAGAAGAAGCGCTCTCGGACTCTATATAATGTTTTCATGACTCCAAAATGGCCACCAGTGGGACTGCCATGTAATTCCTTGAGGACCTCTGGTATTCGGGATCGAGGAAGTACCAACTGCCACCGAGATGTCTTCCCATCTTCCGATTCGAATTTTCGGAACAGGACACCATTCCTTACGTGGAGAGAGTTCCAAAGAGCCCAATATTGCTTCGTCGTAGGACTGTAAGTCGAGATGTCTTTCCAACTGGGCTTCGTGCTAGAAGATTCTAATAACTCCAAGATTGGTTTGATCTCAGAGTCTGCCATTTGATCTTCTCGAATCTTCTCATCACTCCAGGGATCTGGTGGCGTCAATAGTGAAGTCTTCGTCTGGCATATGACATATTCGGGATTATACTTGCTCTACGCTCTGGAACAATAGCGACAGCTCTCGGGACACGGTCTTCTTGATAGGGCATCGGCGTTTCCATGCGATGAGCCTTTGCGATGCCTGATGTCAAAGTCGTATTCCTGGAGTCGTTGTATCCATCTGGCTACTTGGCCCTCTGGGTTCTTAAAATTCATCAGCCATGTTAGGGATGCGTGGTCAGTACGAAGGAGAAATTTCCTGCCATAGAGATAGTGATGGAAGTGTTCTATGGCTTTCACTAAAGCTAATAACTCCTTGCGAGTGACGCAATAATTCCTCTCTGGTTTCGATAAACATTTGCTCCAGTATGCTACGACTCGTTCTTGGCCATCTATTTCTTGGGAAAGTACAGCGCCGACACTTTCATGGCTGGCATCCGTGTCCACAATGAATTGTTTGTCGGGGTGTGGATAGGTAAGGACTGGAGAGGATGTGAGAGCTTCTTTCAGTCGCTGGAAGGAATTCTCGCATTCTTGTGTCCATAGAAACTTCTGCTTGCTTTCAGTGAGCCTATGCAAGGGTCTTGCGATGTTGGAGAACCCCTGTACAAACTTTCTGTAATAAGTGCATAGTCCCAGAAAGCTTCGCAACTGATGGACATTTTCCGGACGCTTCCAGTTCTTTACTGCAGACACTTTTTCAGGATCTGTTCGGACACCTTCAGCTGAGATGATGTGTCCTAAATAATTTACTTCGCGTTGGAAGAATTTGCATTTCAGAGGGTTCAGCTTTAAATTCGCCGCTCTTAGCTTCGTTAACACTTTTCGAATATTCTCTAGATGTTCTTCAAACGTGCGGCCACCAATGATGACATCATCTAGGTAGATGAGACAAGCTTCAAAAGTCAGGCCTTTTAACACTGTCTCCATGAGGCGCTCGAACGTTGCTGGGGCATTGCAGAGCCCGAACGGCATAACTTTAAATTGCCAAAGTCCTTGTCCAGTAGTAAATGCGGTCTTCTCTTTGTCATCAGGATGGATCTCTACTTGCCAATATCCACTCTTCAAATCCAGTGTGGAAAACCATTTATGTCCTGAAAGAGTATCTAGCGTGTCGTCTATTCTTGGTAGAGGATAGCTGTCCTTCTTCGTGATATCGTTAAGTTTACGATAATCCACACAAAATCTTGTGGAGCCATCTTTCTTTCGGACCAACACGATGGGAGAGGCCCACGGACTTGATGACGGTTCGATGATGTCACTATCCTGCATCCCTCGTAAGAGCTTAGAAACCTCTTCCTGTTTTGCGAATGGCAAGCGTCTTGGATGCTGTTTAATCGGTGGATGGTCGGCAGTATCAATTCTATGACGTGTCAGAGAAGTGCGACCTATATCATTCTCGTTTTGTGAAAACACATCCTTAAATTCCTGGAACAGTCTTTCTGCGGCATGTCTCTGCTCAGGAGATAAATTCTCATTTCGTCCAATTTCAGGTGTTAAACTTGTAGGCGGCTCCGACAACGTCAAGCTCGGGTCTTTGCAAACACAGGTGACTGGAGCACAGGTAGCAAGCACTTCACCCTTCTGGATAATTCTAGACTTTTCACTTACATTCGCCATCCTCACGGGTATCACATCTCTCGACAGATCTACCAGCGCTGATGCTATTAGCACTCCTTTTGGGCTCTTCTCAGGATATCCAACCAAGCCACATTGAAAACTACTTTCGTTCTCAGTTAATCCAGGTATCATCATTTCGGTCCGAGGAGGGATGATAACATCTGCCTTGGCTGTGATCCGTTGAATAGACCCGGACTCATTTCCAAGTTTGAAAATAGTGACATCTTCTTGAGCAGAGCGTAACTCATTCTTCTTAAAATCCAGTGTAAATCCATGCTCTTTTAAAAAGTCCAGTCCGAGTATGAAAGGGTCTGAAATATCGGCCACATAGACTGTATGATGGTAAGCGGCGTTCCCAAACTTTATTTTCAGTTTCATTCTTCCATGTATGTCGATCATATCCCCGGTCACGGTTTGAAGGATAACACGGGGCGGAGTCCAGAGGAGTTTTTCTTTTAGCCGCTGAGCTAGATCTTTCCGAATGATGGTCACATTGGCTCCTGTATCGATGATCATATTACAGGGCAAATCATTCACACGCCCGACTATAAAAACTCCATTCTCGCCGCAACTTCTTGCAGAAATTTGACACACTTGATAATGGGGCTTCTCAAAATCTGGCAACCTCCGCCCCGCGAGATGGCCATTAATTAGTTTTCCTGCTCCGCCGTTCGTGCGGAGTTATTACCTTCTGTGCTGGGTCGTTTTAGGCAGTTTCTTTGAATATGGCCTTCTCCACCGCATTTCCAGCACTTGATCTTTCTGCCAAGTTTGTTGTCCATCAAGGAGTTTATCTGTCTCATCACGTCCTTCATCTGCTGCTGTAACCGCTCCACAGCTGTATCCGACGTCTCAGGCATGTTGGCTACTCGCACAAAGTGCCTATCTTTCCTTGTAGCTTGCTGGGCTGCCTCGAATTTCAGGGCATAAACTAAAGCCCCTTTTAAGTCACCGAGATCTGCAATCCGGAGTTGTTTCTGGATCTCAAAGTCACGCACACCATCGATGAAATGCTGCAGAGCTAAACTTTCTCTAGTTTCAGTCGGGCAGTCAGGATAAGCAAGATGGGAAAGTCTCTCGACATCCGTAGCAAGCTCTTGCAGGGATTCAGTGGATTTCTGCTGTCGAGATTTGAGCTGGAGTCTGCTATATTCCTTCATGCATTTCTCGCCAAAGCGCAATTCTAAGGCACTGACGAGCGTTTCAAAATCCAGCGGTTCATTTGCAGGCAAAGTCTGTAGGACGTCGGCAGCATCAGCTCGTACAGAAGCAGCTAACTGGCAAGCCTTTGTCTGGGAATCCCATCCATTGGCGTCCGCTACGATCCCAAATTGTGTCTTAAAAACTGGCCATGAGGATTTTCCGTCATAAGTCGAGAGTTTAATAAAGGAACGAGGAAGCATAGATTGATACTTGACATCTTCGGTATAGCTTCCGGCAGTTATCTTCTGTTTCTTGACTTTTTCCAAATCTTTTTTTACATTCTCTATGCTTTCTTCGACGGTCTTGGCGATCTTTTGAACTTTTTCTTCTACTCTTTCTTCAACGGTCTCGGCGATCTTTTGAACTTTTTCTTCTACTCTTTCTTCTACGCTACTGGCTGTCCTTTGAATTTCTTCTACCTTTCCTTCTATTTCTTGAAATCTTCCTTCAACTTTGTTTTCCACGCCGTCAATTCTGCCATTTAAAGATGCTATTTTATCCTCTATTAAGTCTTTCAACTCTCCAAGGTTGGTTGACATATCCTTTTTCATTTCATCTTTTAAGTCGCCAAGGTTGGCAGTCATTTTCTCATCTATCGCTGACATTTCCTTCTTCATTTCTTCCGACATTTCCTTCATTTCAGCCTGGTTCGCAGTCATTTTCTCATCCGTCGCTGACATTTCCTTCTTCACCGCTTCCTTCAACTCGCCAAGGTTGGTTGACATATCCTTCTTCATTTCTTCTTTCAACACGCCAAGGTTGGTTGACATCTCAGCCTGATTCGCAGCTAATTTCTCCAATAATTGTTTCAGTTCAGCCTCCATTGCTCTGGTGATCGGCATTCAACCCCACTCCTGACACCAAATGTTGTGAGCTCGGGGTTCGAAAGGACTGATGCCAATATATAAGAACAATAAAAAGGCTTTATTCACTATAAACAGTGCAATACGATCACAAATATCTTCTGAAAATTACAAGATATTCAGTAATCTTCAAATCCAATAAAAGCACAGCAAAATTTCACACAGAAACAATGCGTTCAATACGACGTATCAACGACAAAATCGATCCGAGAAACACAGTTCTCAATGCAAAGCCTCTCGTATGGATTCAATCGCAGTTGACAGACAACTCACTAACTGAACTGATGGAGGTCCTTATATAGGTTTCAGAGATCTTTCCAGATTATTCCCGGGCTTTCTAATGCTAGAAATTACCAGAAGGTCCTTCAACTCTCGATAGAGTACTCCAAACGTGAAAGGATCCCAATGTAAATGTATAAGGGGGGGTTGCACAAAAAGTCGCCAAATCCGTCGCCAACTTGGCGACATTTGGCGATATATCGCCAAATTTGGCGACAAAAATAAGTCGCCAAAACCATCGCCAACTTGGCGATAAACCCATTCTTTGGCGATTTTCCAATAGAACTCATTATAAAAACCGATGCTGTAATGTTGTTTTCCTTGCAAACCATCTGAGGCCTTTAGCATTGAGTTACATGATGCTCAATAGGAAATACATTAATAATACTGCAATTTTCACAATAATAAAATAAAATAAATTTAAACAAATGGAATATTTACAGATATATACAAAATTCATAACAATATATATATATATATATATATATGAAAGGATAAAAGCTAAGCCCCAGTTTTCCTGCATCGCATCTTATAACATTCAAAGATCGTTTTCTGACTCTTCATAAGAATATTTGTGCTGACGCTAACGCAATTTTAAAGTCTTGCTGCATCCCATCGGCCGATGGAGCCAACGCCTTTATTCCGCACAATCAGTCACTCAGCTCGCGGCCAATTAAAATTAAAAATACGCCTCTTTTGACTTCGACGACCTCTAGCAGAAATAATGCAAAACCTCATATTTATACCATTGCACGGCTATCAGGAGCGTACTTTTTACGATTTCCCTCATCTAACCAAATCACGCCAATCTGCTCTCTCGGAATTGCCTCGCGATGGACGAGCCTTCGATGTCCAGACAGACTTAAAAAGCAGCTCTCACGCCAATATGGGCCTGGTTTAAAAGGACTCATGTAAGAAAAATAAATAAACCAGGTTCCGTAATAGACGGTGTCTTCATTTAAACAAAAATACATTCCGCTCACGGCCCAGGACTACAAGAACATGCAAGGGAATCAGAATGAGCGCTTTGACGTAAGTACGGAGCCGCCATCAGTCCGCGCAGCCACCGGCCCGGCGCCCAGCGAAGCCACGATCGAAAACCCCAACCACCGAAGGAGCAACACGCTTCGTTTCAGAAGTCGAGTAGGACAGTTCATCTCAACGGGAAAATCCCAAAAACTAAACAGTTACGTAATCTACGCCCGTCAATCCCAGCGAATACCTCCGTGAAAAATTCTTCCAGCCAGCGTGTGCATACAGTGAAAGACTTACGGAATTTATCCCAAAAACTCAAAAGTACTTAATCTCCCTTCGTCAAAAGGAAAGTGAATCATTAACTTTTCTTCATTCTCAATCTTGTGCAGTATTTCATTCTGCCGGCAAGAATCAAGTGTTTTATCAGCAGGAAGAAAAGTAGGTCAACTACACAGCTGTTTTCAATTTTCAAGAGCGCGCCGATAAAGAAATGAACTCAAGTGACTCAGATGTTCAGTTTCGATTTCTGGACTAGAGTAAAGGAAAGAAAAATAAATCAGAACTGCGCTCAGCAAAAACAAAAACCACGTGACTACGGGAAAAAATTATTTTCGTGTGCAGTGCAAGAAGATATAGAGATAAATATTTCAGTGAAATTAATTTATTATTGTTTCGCGTCGCGGTGAAAAAAAAAGTAAGAGGTAAATTTTTATCATGGATTTATTTAAAGCAAAGGCGTATAAAGGTATGTACTTTTGATATTAACCGTACAGAAGAAAAAAAAATTTTTTGATATGAGAATTTCCATATGAGAATGGACAGAATTTTAACAGGCAGTGGAACTACAGAGTTCCCTATCAAACACACCCCATTCGACCTTTTCCAGCAAATCAAGCAAGAAATCCCCAAAATACGTTTAGACCAACTTCAAATGTTCCACCATGACCTAATGTACACCACCAGACCACTTTGCCGCCCTATCCATGCAAAGTTTGTCTTAATATCGGAATATCAAATGCGTATCATTGGGTGGGAAACTGCCCTTTTCGACAACAAGTGTTAGCAGTACCAACCCCAGGCCCGTAGCTAGACCTTACTTCTAGGTGGGGCAAATATTTTTTCAGGGGGGGCAGATTATTTCTTAATTTTTTTTTCACGTCTCTTATACCTTGAAAAATATGTACTGTACTTTTAATGTAATTTTTTTCTCATTTAAAACGTAAGATCTCACCAAAGCCAGAATGAAATCTTTAATGTTTGTTCCAAGACACAATAAAAATATATCAAAGACACATAAATAAAATATTTACATAACGTAAATAAGTTGTTTCCTTTTAATTAAGTAATTTAAATTTATGTAGGTTTTATGTTCGTTTATATTAATAAATGCATTCAAGTACAATTTATTAAATGATGTTTCATTATATTTACATCACGCAATAAAGATATGAGAAAGAAAAAACAGAATGAATAAAATGAATAGAACAAGTAACGAGGAGGTCTTTACCGATAATGAAAAAATATTTTTTTTAAATTTTCATTTCATCGATGTTTTTCCAATACATTTTCATTGATTAAAGTCGATACAGATATAGAGGAATTAACTCGAATCTGTTTTTCTTTCCACTTTGCCATGGCTTGGATGTGAGCTTCTGTTTTTCGTGTTTTGGAAAACCGCAGCCATTGTCTAAAGCATTTTTCCAAGTTTTAAAATTCGGTGTATGCGGCTTCTTTGGATCCGAACCGGTTAAAATGTCTACATGCATAACAGAATGCTGCGTCCTTTGCAACAGAATACTCCAGCCATTCAAATTGCTTATACCATGCAGCTCGAAAAGAACGTTGATATTTTCGTGGGAATTCCTTCAAAATAATTTGTTGAACTGGCTTGTCTCTTTTAGGCAAATCGAGATCGAGAATATCTAGTTTACTTGTAGTAGGTCCAATTAATGATAATGAATTTTTATCATTACTATTTGCACAATATTCAGGAGCAGGAATCTCTGTTTTCTGTTCTAGTCGACGCTTCTTATACATAAATGAACGGATATCCATATTTTCAAATATAACTTGTGTTCACAGATAAAGTAATCCGTTCCGTTCACAGGTATATACTTATCCAAATATAATATATACAACTTTTAAAACGAGAACCTTTTTTTTTTCACTGTCACCAAAAACTGATTAGCATCTGGAAACCACAACGGTTAAAGCGGATTTTCAAGAATCTATTCCTCGAAATCGTTGAACGGGACACAAAAACATCTGGGTGGTCCTGCACAAACACAGGCCCGCTGTCGGCACAATCACAGGAGCGACAAAATTTACCTATATCGTCCCATTGTAAAATTGTCAAAATCTTTCTTTCAGAAAATAGTTCATACTACTTCTCTATTTATATTTCAGAGGACGGGTAACACAATTTCACACCACAGGTGGTCCAGTGATGTGTCAGAAAATCAAAGTAAAAAAAACACTTAAGTACTAAAGGGTGCTGAGCAATTCGGCTGCTTGGATGGCTTTTGTTTGTGACAGGCGATTTAATATCAGTCTTGAAGTCAAGTTAAAAACTTTTCGTGCAATCCTAACTATAAGCATTACAAATGAAACAAAATGAAGAAATAATAATATTAAAAGGAACTTGTAAGAGGCAGAAAATTCAAAATTGCATACGAACGCTCTGGTTTTTCAAACAGATAGTCTTAAAATTCTCACGCTTCTGTTGTTATTTGTTATTCTGTGTCGAGTTCTGAAAAAGCCGTAAATTATGGAAAAAAATAGCATAAAAGCAGTATATTTTCATAATTGTTTTAAATGGATTTTTATGAGAGATTATTAAGATTAATACAGAATTAATGTAAATATTGTTAACACTGTATGGTAAATTACACTGCATCAACACTTGCTACAATAACACGGACTCATTTATGTTTAAAGTATTAAACATAGATTATTCAAGATCTAATTAACACAACCTAGTGCTGTCTCAGTTTCAGACAAAACAATCCCAGTTTAGGTGCGTTCGTAATTATATAAATGCGTTGCACCTATAGTCGTCGTCTGGTCCGTCCGCAAAAAACAAAAACTACCCAACCGAATGGTTTAAAATTTAATATATAGAATCGTTATAAAATTTTGTCGAGTCATTTTAAATTTTGTGAAAATCGAATCACAACTTAAAAAGATATTAAAAATGTTTTCTTTATTCTATTAAATCCTATCACACGTAATCTATATAATAAAAGCGCAAGTCATGTGACTGAGGAAAACAAATACGGGCTAACCTGCTAACCACTTCTTTTTTCATATGCCAAGCGGTCATTTTTATTCAACATTATTTCTTCGAATAAAATTGCATAAAAGTTACATTTTTAGAAAGATCGTTCAAAAAAATTGTTTGCTTGAGAGATGAGTTACATTAAAAAATGTATAGATTCTGAGATAACTTCAGTAGAAATTAGGTTAATAGCCGAACATCTCAATCCATTAAAGTAAATAAACACAAGAGATTCGTTCATCATGAGTCATAGAAATATTAAACCATGGAGGTAATCATTCGTAAAGCAATATCTCATGTTGAATTTTGCAGCGCTGTCTGGTGTCGAAACAAAATTCGCATCTGTAAACGTGGCATCACTAATAAGAAAAAAAAAAGCATGCTCATTTCGCTCGTAACAGACGATATAATTCATTTCACAGAAATAATAAAGATAATTTTTTTACATTGTAAAACTAGTTATAGTACGGTCGCACCTCATTTGTCACGTTTAACATACATTTCCAATTTGTTTGTTTGTTCCTTGCTACATTAAAAAAATAATAATAAACACTATTTATGCAGAATGTTTAGTGTTGAAGAGTCTGTGCAAATATAAAATATTTTTAAATTTATTTATTTCACTGTCCATTTCCTATAAAGCATCGCTATTTCTTCAATCGCCGTATATTTTTTGAAAAGAGCTATACATATTGTAAAAAGGGCGTTGGGGAAGAGTAGATTGAACAGATAAAGGGACAGACCTTCTATTAATTTTTATTTCCAGAGGGGGGGGGGGCGATGGTCCTGTGAAAATTTCCAGAGAATTTCTATGGCCTTGTAAGTCGGCGCCTATGATGGATTTAATTTGCTATCTTGTTCATTATTATAAATATTTTCAAGCCGTAAGCAAAGGTATGAACTTTTTTAAGCTACTTTTATCATATTATTTCGATATCTGCAAATAAATTCCTTTAAAGAATATATTTTACGCGAAATAAAACATTTTATAAAATCTAAGTATACTTAACAACTTAACAATATCATATCGTTACATTTTTCTTTTTGTTCCTTGATTTATTATTGATTGATATTATTTCGTTCCTTGAAGATTTTGTACTTTAAGATGAAAAGTTATTTATGTTATGTTACATGAAAGTTATTTAAAGTGAAATACATTCAAACGTGTAACGCGGTAATAATTCCCTCTACTAACCACTACTTGTAAAACCCATGGGGAAAAAAAATATATATGTAACTTAAGAGACATGTATATTAAAAACAATTCACAGATAATTCTGTAAATTTCTTATTTATAAATTAAATTTATATCATTTAATTAAAACAAATTTTATATTCTATTGGTTAAAGATGATATTTTCATTGCAATTCCATTTCTTCTTTACGCTGAAAAACTCCTCCTATAATTTTTTTATTGTGACATAGGTTTCACAAATTTTTATCATTCACTAATATGTAAGGAAAGGAAAGATCAGAAGAATGAAAGACATTAGTCCCCTCTTCCCAAAGCAAACAAGTAAACATAACAATCTGTTTCATGGAATTGGAACTAGTTCCATGAAAGAAGCAGCAAACTTGTCATGTACGACAAATTCAAAAACATTATTTTAGGCAGTTTCGCTTTATTTTCAGATTAAGAAGCCTTTGGTTTCAACTTTCTTAAGATAAATTTCACACGGTGACAATTCTACAAAAAAAGTAAGCTTTATGGATATCAGTCAATACAGAATTGCTGCTGGGTCGGTACGGGCAGGAATATCCTGCGGTACGGTGTAATTTCTACAAAGCAACAAAGCGAGGAATGTCCTACGTGACAATGCCCGACAGGTCTGTTGTCTGTTAAAGAAATAGAGAAAAAAGAAGGTTTATAGATGAAAATTTTTCTGGTTTTGTTTCCAGTTTAAAAAGGAAATTGGGAGGAGGAGGAGGAGGGGGGGGGGTCCTCTTGTCCTCTTTGCTTAGATCTGGCAAGAAGATGGAAAAAATTGGGAATTTAAAGTGCAATAGTGGCTGATAAAGTGATCAGAATGTCCAGTCTCACACTAGATTAGACAAAAAATTATTTAAAAAAATAATAGATATTTAATGTTGTTTTAATCGGGATGTAAAGTTTCACGCTAGGTCGGGCAAAATCTTTTGCAGGTCGGGCTTTGCCCGACCTGGCCCCCACCTACCTACGGGCCTGACCAACCCCTAGTCACAATATGACTTTGCAGAACCCCAACCAAGATCATAGCGCTAATGAGTCATCCCGAAATACATCTAGTAATCAATGACGATTTCTTATGTCCGGACATATACAAAAAGAAAAAGCTAGATATAAAAACTCAAATGGAGATTGTCATAAAGTTACTTATGTAAAAAATGAAGACTCACTACCTTGTTTGATCGATACTGGGAGTTCAATGAGTGTTATTCCTTGTCATTTAGCCCATAAACTTAACCTAAAAATATGTAAAGTTCGGCAGAGTATACCAGTCACCCAAACACA
Source organism: Maratus michaelseni (assembly GCA_963931845.1). Classification (NCBI taxonomy): domain Eukaryota; kingdom Metazoa; phylum Arthropoda; class Arachnida; order Araneae; family Salticidae; genus Maratus; species Maratus michaelseni. The sequence continues at coordinate 306,972,495 of OZ007589.1, forward strand.
AGGTATTCTTGCTTTGAAAGAAAAATGCCTTGTTAGTTTGCAATTAGGACGTATCTCTAAGAGAATTGAACTTTTTATAATTAACAATCAGTTACCTTATGCTTTGATTGGGCTACCCCATTGCAAACTATTTAGATTAAATATTGACTGTGTTAAAATGCAAATAACTCAAGATAATAAGAAAGTACCTCTCATGGACCATATTCCAACAAATGCGTCTCACCATACTTTACATTTATCAGAAGTATATACTAACCAGCCAGCAATTGAAAATGCAGAGATATTCGAAGAAAATTTTGAGCCGGAGTTGTTCGAGACCACTGACCATGTGCAAAATGTTCAGTCTGTCAGAGAACAATTACCTGCTCTTCTAGCCAAATATGTCTGTATTTTCGCCAAAGATAAATATGATATAGGCTGTGTAAACATGGAACCCCAGAGAATACAGTTAACATCAGATCTCCCCGTTTCTTTAAGAGCATATCGCACTTCCCCTAAGGAAGAAGAGGAAATTAAAGAACAAATTCAAAATTTATTGCGAGCCGGTATCATTAAAGAAAGCTATTCCCCTTATTCATCACCCGTAACTTTGGTGTATAAACGTGAAGAAGGGAAGAAAACCCGGTTATGTATTGACTTCAGAAAATTAAATGCCATTACAAAAACAGATGCCGAACCCTTACCTCGAATCGACACCCTGTTAGATAAATTGGCGCATGCTAAAATTTTTTCCACTCTTGACTTAGCTAGTGGATATTGCCACATTCCTATCCACCCTCGAGACACTGAGAAGCTGGCATTTGCCACCACCTTTGGATTATATGAGTGGAATCGTTTACCGTTTGGATGGAAAAACGCACCTGCTTGGTTTAACCGTACCCTCCGTAGAATTCTTAATAAATACAAAATTGACTTTGCCTGTAGTTACTTTGATGATGTTATTGTATTCTCCCAAAATGAAGAGGAACATTTATGTCATTTAGAGACATTATTTAATATCTGTGTTCAAGAAAACCTTAAACTCAAATTGTCAAAGTGTAATTTTGTGAAATACAAAATTAATTTTCTAGGATATGAAGTTTCGAACGGTTGTATCACACCTGACAACCCTAATATAGAGACGATTAAGAAATTAACACCACCAACGAATGTAAAAGAATTACAACGTTTTTTGGGATCTATAAATGTTTATCACAAATTTATTCCAAAGTATGCTAACATTCGATACCCTCTCAACAATTTGTTGAAGAAAAATGTCCCTTATGTGTGGGACCAAAATTGTCAAAATTCTTTTGAAAAATTAAAAAATGCTTTAATTGAAAAACCAATCTTAAAGTTGTTTGATCCCAAAACACCTTGTCATTTGTTTGTAGACGCATCAAGTCATGGAGTGGGATGTGTAGTGAAACAAGTTGATGAAAAAGGAACATTACATCCTATAGCATATCACTCTAGAAATCTTCGCGATTATGAAAAAAATTATGCAATTACTGAGTTAGAATGTTTGGCGATTGTGGATGCTTTAGATAAATTTTATCATTATTTACACGGTCAAAAATTTGTCATACATACAGATCATGCGGCACTTACCTGGCTCAAAAATGTTAAAAATTTAAGAGGACGTCTTTTCCGCTGGTCCCTAAAACTTAGTATGTTTGACTACGAAATTAAATACCAGAAAGGCTCCACTAATGTTCAAGCTGATATGCTATCTAGACAACCTGTTTCAGAAAATTTACCCCATATTATACATCTCCTTGACTTGAATGAAGTAAGAGACAATCAGAAGAAAGAAAATGTAACAATTGATGGTAAAAAGTACACTGAGATAAATGATATTGTTGTTATTAAAAAGAAAAGTTTGTATAAGATTGTGGTCCCCATGTCTTTACGTTTACCCCTATTAGAAAAAACCCACACACAATTTGGCCACCCTGGAATTTATAAAATGATAAATTTAATCTCTCCGCAATATTATTGGCCTAACTTTAATCAGGACATTGAAAATTTTGTAAAACACTGCCACACTTGTCAGATAAACAAAAAATGTAGACAAAAAAGATTTGGCTTATTGCAATTAATGCCCCCAACAGAGATACCTTGTGAATGTTTGGCAGTAGACTCTGTTGGCGGATTTAATTATTACAATTCTACAAAAAGATATTTGCATTTAGTCGTTGACCATGCAACTCGCTATGTGTGGGGTTTTCCGTCAAAAAGTGTAACTACCGAAACTTATACAAACATTTGAAACAATTATTTCAAATACAAGTACCAGATAGATTGTTAACCAACAGAAATGGAGCATTTACGGCTTCCAGGTTTAGGAGATTTCTTCGTAATTACAATATAAAACACAGATTGACGAGCAGCCATCACCCGGAAACGAATGGGAAAATTGAACGACTAAATCAAACTATTGTCACTAGATTAAAATGTAAAGTCAATTCCACATCCAAGAAAATACCCTGGACTAAGCTTTTAGATGAAGTCTTATATGAATATAATAACACCCCTCATTCTGTAACCCAATTCACCCCTAGCTATTTATTTTTAGGAAATTTACCATATGATCCCCTTTACCAAATAATAGTTACTATCCCCCTGTGGAAGAAGCTAGAAAATTGGCTAAAGAGAGAACAATTGCTTACCATAAAAAGAATAAAGTCCGTTATGATGCTCGTTTCCTTCCTGTAAAGTTTAAAGTTGGTGACATTGTGATGTATGAAGAATTTCACTATCCGAATACCCGTAAATTGACTGCACCATATTCTGGCCCATACACCATTTTAAAACAACTTTCTGATGTATCCTTTGAAATTGATAAACCCAGCCCACATTTTAAGAGAAATTCCGAAATTGTCCATTCCTCCAAGTTAAGATACTACCACCCTCCTCAAAATCTTAAACTCAGCCATGAATAAACCCCATGTATCTCTTTCAGCGGTCAAATTTTTTAATTTTTGCTTTCCTATCGTCCCTCTTACTCGTAGCATTTGGATGAGGACCCAGCTGGGCGTGTAACCCATCTCCCCAGCAGTGTAGAATGATGGCGACAGTTTAAAAGTACTGTTAGAATTTTTATTATTTTTAAAAAATATTATAATGACGAATTGATGACACATAAAGGGGTCCTCCGCTCCGTGGCCACCCATCTTTAGCCGGACTGTTTTCCCAGATTATCTTTCCAGGTTGAACGGAGAATCTGGCAAAACTGCTTCGCTTCCCCTCTGCAGGTGAATATCGATTACCCACTTTCCTTTTTCTGTCGTGCAAGTGGCACATTTTTGGGTGATTTTCCCCTCAGAGTATTAAAACCCATATCGCACTGACCCTGCGCATGGTGAAAATTATAGCAAGTGTATATCTAGTTTTTATTAGCTGTAGTTTTCTTTTTTTTAAAAACAACTTAGTGTTGTTTATCATGGATATAAACCTAAGGCTGCATCATAGAAGTAGCTAAGTCCCTACCAAAACAGAAAGGTATACGAAGAAATATAATTTGTTTTTGTTATTAGTACTTTAGGATATTTTACTGTTATTTTATCTCAGTGTGAAAATTTAGTATTTCTATAAATGCAAGCTTTTCAAATTGCATTTGATATACAATATATTTTGTCCATAATATTAGTGCATATTTTGTATAATTCAATATTTTATATTTTTGAATAATTTGTATTTGTGAATGTATTTTACATTTTAATATTTTGTATTTGTGAATATTTTTTACATTTGAATATGTTGTATAGTTTTCAGTATGTTTACCTGTGAATATTTTGGTATACTATATAGTTTATGGTTGCAATTTGCAATTATACACAAAAGGATGTTTCCCAACAAACTATATCAAAAACTTTAAAACAAAAACTGGAAAGAAAGGGAAAAACTACAAACATAGTTATGTTATGACAACTGTTATAATCAAGATATGTCGTCTCGAGACACATTATTGTTTTGCTGCAGCACCATTGAAAGAATTCCATTATTTTAGTGTAACCAATATTTTTATGTAAATTTGATATATAAATGTAAAAATAGGTCCAATTGACTTGAGAGCTGAAGTAAATACTGAAGAGCTGGAGAAATTACTTGAGAGCTGGAGAAAATAAGAATCTAAAAAAAAAAAAAAAAAAAAAAAAAAAAAAAACATGGGTTAAATTCACAAGATAAGAGCCACAGGTCTTGCAGGCGAGCCCTGTGGCTCTTGTTTTAGTGGGGGGGGGGACATGAAAGGATAAAAGCTAAGCCCCAGTTTTCCTGCATCGCATCTTATAACTTTCAAAGATCGTTTTCTGACTCTTCATAAGAATATTTGTGCTGACGCTAACGCAATTTTAAAGTCTTGCTGCATCCCATCGGCCGATGGAGCCAACGCCTTTATTCCGCACAATCAGTCACTCAGCTCGCGGCCAATTAAAATTAAAAATACACCTCTTTTGACTTCGACGACCTCTAGCAGAAATAATGCAAAACCTCATATTTATACCATTGCACGGCTATCAGGAGCGAACTTTTTACGATTTCCCTCATCTAACCAAATCACGCCAATCTGCTCTCTCGGAATTGCCTCGCGATGGACGAGCCTTCGATGTCCAGACAGACTTAAAAAGCAGCTCTCACGCCAATATGGGCCTGGTTTAAAAGGACTCATGAAAGAAAAATAAATAAACCAGGTTCCGTAATAGACGGTGTCTTCATTTAAACAAAAATACATTCCGCTCACGGCCCAGGACTACAAGAACATGCAAGGGAATCAGAATGAGCGCTTTGACGTAAGTACGGAGCCGCCATCAGTCCGCGCAGCCACCGGCCCGGCGCCCAGCGAAGCCACGATCGAAAACTCCAACCACCGAAGGAGCAACACGCTTCGTTTCATATATATATATATATACACGTACATCCATCCATCCATATTAAAGTCCTACATCGAGTCGGGTGACCCTATTTTACCTACTCAAACCGACCCGGGGCTAATTTTTTTCATTGTGAAGTGGGTTGACTTTAATTACACTTACGGTTGGGATTGTGGCTGACCAAATTTCTTAAAAAAAAGTTTAAAATATCTTTTCAAAGGAATAATTATTTATTTGAATAATAATGAATGTATGTATGCTTATTTTTATATTTAAAAACTAAAATTTAAACTAGAGATATAATTGTAGACTACTTTTCCATAATTATATTAAAATATGCATTATTTTTTTATCATTTCAGGCTGAGGTCGATGAAAATGCTTTTGTGGGGTTCGAGTCGGGTTCAATTATAATTTTCGTATATAATACGACCCGAGCAGGACTCTAATCCACACACACACACACACACACACATATATATATATATATATATATATATATATATATAACCAATTTGGCCTCCCCTATCGGGGAGACCATGCCCCCCCGTCGGTCAAATCTTGGCGCCGCCCTTTTCCTGGTATCTTTGAAATTTAAATTTTCGATAGTGGGGGGGGGGGGGATGCAAGTTAACGTAACTGGATGAATCTCCTCTTCAACAATCAGAATGGATGATGCAGAAAAGAAAAATTCAGCGTGTGTTGCACTTACAATCTCTAACGAAGCAGAAACCACAAAAACAAGTAATAAAAAATGAAACCTGCCCAGTTAAACTGAGGGCATTGAGCTCACAGGCTATTCACACTAATTGTATGTTACACTCTTATTTCAAAGAATAATGCCCATCGAAAAATAAAGAAGTCGACAATATATTAAGGGAAATCATCCACCCCCCCCCTTATAATTAACCAATGAACACCCAAAACTAATCACGGAAGTGTCTTATTACAATGAACTTGAAAAACCCATTTATCTAAATTAAGGGGAAGGATTAGCCCCCCATTACCCCCTTTATACTTAACCAATGAACGCCCAAAACTCATCATGAAAGCTCCCCCCCCCAAAATAAACATACATACGAAATTTAAAGAAAATCGGATAAGTCTGCAAGGAAAACCCATTTATGTAAATAGAGGGGTGCATTAGCCCCCTTTTCCCCTTTATACTTAACCAATGAACCCCAAAAATAATCAGAAAAGCGCCTTATCACAATGAGCCTATATACAAAATTTGAAGAAAAACGGATAATTCTGCATGGAAAACCCATTTATCCAAATTAAGGGGGAGTTAGCCCCCATTTTCCCCCTTTATACTTAACCAATGAACTCCCAAAACTAATCAGGGAAGCGCCTTATTAGAATGAACCTATAACCAAAATTGGAAGCAAAACGGATATTTCTATCACGAGTTATCGCGTTACGTACATACATACGTACATACATACATACAGAACAGGTGGGCACATTAACTCTCAGGCTTTGATAGCCTGTGAGCTAAAAAAGATCACAAATGACCTTGACACAAATATTTTAATTTATTTGATAGCCTAAGAGGGACTGATCAGACCAGCAAAACAAGTCTGTAGAGTATAGTGTCTCTCCTGGTTCCCTTTATTAAGGTCTTAGAAAATAAAAAGAAAAAAGAAAACTGCCCAGTTAAACTGAGGACATTCAGCTCACAGGCTATTCAGACTAATTGTATATTATGCTATTTTTTCAAAGAATAATGCCACTCGAAAAATAAAGAAATCGACAATAAGGGGTCGATATAAGGGGGGGGGGGTATAAGCACCCGTTCCCACCCTTTATGCTTAACCAATAAACCCTCAAAATCTAATCAGGCAAGTGCCTTACCACAATGAACTTATACACAAAATTTGAAAAAAATCGGATAATTTTGCTTGAAAAACCCATTTATCTAAATTAAGGTAGGTGAGCCCCCCCGTCCCCCCTTTTATACTTAACAAATGAAAACCCAAAAATAATCAGGCAAGCGCCTTACCACAATGAATCTATATACAAAATTTGAAGAAAATAGGATAATTCTGCATGAAAAACTCATTTATCTAAAATAAGGGGGATTAGCCCCCCGTTTACCCCCCTTTATACTTACCCAATGAACACCCAAAACTAATTAGGGAAGTGCCTTATCACAATGAGCCTATATACAAATACAAAGTTTAAAGAAAATCGGATAATTCTGCATGAAAAATCCATTTATCTAAATTAAGGGGGGGGGTAGTCCCCGTTTCCCCCCTTTATACTTATCCAATGAACCCCCAAAACTAATCAGAGAAGTGCCTTATCACAATGAGCCTATATACAAAATTTGAAGAAAATCGGATAATTCTGCAGGAAAAACCCATTTATCTAAATTAAGGGGGTTAGCCCCCCGTTCCCCCCCTTTATACTTAACTAATGAGCTCCCAAAAATAATCAGGGAAGCACCTTATCACAATGAACCTATATACGAAATTTGAAGAAAAACGGATACTTCTGCATGAAAAACCCATTTATCTAAATTAAGGGGGAGTTAGCCCCCCCCCCCTTTCCCCCCTTTATACTTAACCAATGAACTCCCAAAACTAATCAGGGAAGTGCCTTATCACAATGAGCCTATATACAAAATTTGAAGAAAATCGGATAATTCTGCATGAAAAACCCATTTATCTAAATTAAGGGGGTTAGCCCCCCGTTTCCCCCCTTTATACTTAACTAATGAACTCCCAAAAATAATCAGGGAAGCACCTTATCACAATGAACCTATATACGAAATTTGAAGAAAATCGGATAATTCTGCATGAAAAACCCAATTATCTAAATTAAGGGGGTTAGCCCTCTGTTTCCCCCCTTTATACTTAACTAATGAACTCCCAAAAATAATCAGGGAAGCACCTTATCACAATGAACCTATATACGAAATTTGAAGAAAATCGGATAATTCTGCATGAAAAACCCAATTATCTAAATTAAGGGGGTTAGCCCTCTGTTTCCCCCCTTTATACTTAACTAATGAACTCCCAAAAAAAATCAGGGAAGCACCTTATCACAATTAACCTATATACAAAATTTGAAGAAAAACGGATACTTCTGTATGAAAAACCCATTTATCTAAATTAAGGGGGAGTTAGTCCCCCCTTTATACTTAACCAATGAACTCCCAAAACTAATCAGGGAAGCGCCTTATTAGAATGAACCTGTAAACAAAATTTGAAGCAAAACTGATAATTCTATCACGAGTTATCGCGTTACGTACATACATACATACATACATACGTACATACATACATACAGAACGGGCGGGCACATTAGCTCTCAGGCTTTGATAGCCTGTGAGCTAATAAAACCAAAACACTCTCCCTTGAAAAATTCTGTGTTTCCAAGTAGTCCAGTCAAATTAGGTTTTTTTCTGGACATAATTACGTAAGTTTTCAAACTTGGTGATATTGTTTGGGAGGGTCTACTAATGAACATACTAAAAGTCCTGATGGATGGGGGGTGAGCGCGAGGGGGCGGAGGTAAAAGAAGGTACCATTTTTCGGTTTTTTGTTAATATCTCATAATCTATAAGACCTACGGAAAAATTGCTAATGCAAAAGATAAAGAGAATTAAATTCTCTACAAAATAGGTTATATACATTTTTCTCTAGAGTCCATAGTTAACGAGATAATCGCTTTCAAAAATCAAGAAATTTGTCAAAAGTCACACCAGCGACAGAGAGCGAGTCAACCGTTTTCGACTTGTTTTTCTCCGGCTGCTTTCGGTTGGTTGGTTGTATAATATTTTTGCAGAAGTAATTAAATAAACCCTAGTACAACGCAATTGGATCGTTTGATATTTCAAAAATTACTATTTTTTAAATGAATATTTTAGCATTAAATTGTATATATGGTTCCAAAACATTATGTTTGACTGTTTATTTATTATTCACAAAAATTTCAAATAATTTAGATGACATGAAATTAATTTTTTAAAACATTAACACTAATGCGATCTATGAAATGCTCTGGAGGACTCACACGGGGACGAGGAATAAATGACAGCGTTTTGAGTAAGTGGGTTCTTGGCGCCACAGCTACCTTTCATATTTGTACCTTCCTGGAAGAATTCTGTGGTTTGACTCTTTTTTCTGGTGAAGAATATGAGGATTTTCGTGAATCTCGGATGAATAGAGATGCTGCGGATACATACAAACTTTCAACTTGGTTTGAAAATCACCCGCCCTTTCCTCAGATAGATAAAATTATATCAATAGCTTCTGGGATTATTGGAGATGAAACTGTCACTTGATTCAAAGCTTTGGAAATCGGGAGAAAAAAGATTATTGAGGTGTCTGGGAAATGCTACTCACATGTGAAACTAACTCGGAAAGGTATAGCACAATCACTCAACAGTATGCATAATTCAATCAAATTTCATGATACCACTATAACTGTGGATCCTCTAGTTATATTCCAACGGATTTCCTTGTGCAAACGTAGCAATGATGATTTAGAAAATTACTTACCATATGAATTGGCTCCTTATCCTCTCTCTCTTTTCAATGATTGCGGAATGCGGAAGACAAAAAAAGTGTTTTGTATCAAATATTTGAACAATCAGATCAGATAATAGACCTCCAACAACAAACAATAGTTGTGGATGGTGGCTTCCTGTTACATAAGATGGTGTGGAAAAAGGAATCTACAATACAGGATATTTGCAACACCTATATAAAGTACGTTAAGAAATACTATTGTGGAAAGAGCTGCAGAATTTTTTTCGATGGATATACTGACACTGTAAACAGTACCAAAGTAGCTGAACAAAATAGAAGGTGCTCAGTGAAAACGTCAGTTGACATACATTTTGAAGAACATACTGTCATCAATGTGCCCCAAAATCAGTTTCTCTCAAATAAGAACAATAAGACAAAGTTCATTCCCATTCTGTCCTCTAAACTAAATGAGAAAGGAGTCTTATGCCAGCAAAGTCCTAATGATGCCGACACTCTGATTGTTCAGACTAATATAGATGCACTGAGTGAGAGTGACAACGTTACTGTTGTTGGACAGGATGTGGATATACTTGTTCTTCTCACAGCCTTAACCCCTTCAGATAAAAATGTATACTTATACAAACCAGACCAAGGGAAAGTCGTAACTCAGGTATTTTCATCACAACAACAGAAGCAAAAGGGCCTTAAACACATTATACTACTTGCTCATTCATTCTCTGGCTGTGACACAACATCATCTTGTTATAGGAAGGGGAAAGTTGCTATCTGCAAAATGTTGATGCGACGTAAATCATTAGAGTGTGTAAATTCAGTCTTTCGTGACTCAAACTCGTCACGTCAGCAGGTGGCAGAGGCTCTTCTGGCGTAAGCTCTTCTTGAATATATATGGAGCTCCACATACTACAACGTCACTCAACTTACATAAGTCCGTTTCTAACATGAGACCAGAATTAGCATCCCTGCCTTCCACAGAAGGAGCAGCGATGCAACACTCATACCGGGTTTTTCATCAGATATAGCTGTGGCAGGGCAATGAACTGTCTCCTGAGATTTGGGGTTGGAAACGCAAGCTCGATCATACATTAATACCTATCACAACCACCGATCCTGTTGCCCCTGAGGAAGTACTACACCTCATCTTCTGCCAGTGTACAACCGGTTGTGGGAACAAATGTGGATGCAGAAAAACAGGAATAACATGCACTGCTGCCTGCTGCCACTACTGCCATGGAGACTGCTCAAACAGTGCGCCACCTGTTGAGGAGGATGCCCTAATGGAAATAGAACACAAAACAACATCTTTTGAAATGTCACATTGAACCCGGGGTAATCAAAATGATCAAGGACTTGAATATATTGTTTAATCCTATATCATTGTATTTTACGCATTTTTCATTTTTGTATGTTTTATGTTAACAAAAAAATGTCATTTGATAAAGTTATTGTTCTGGCTTTCATTCTTCTGACCACATCATTTATTAATGTTCGTTTATGTTTAGGTTAAGTAGATGTAATGTAAGTGCCGTGGACCCGCTCTCTGGCGCTGGTGTGACTTTTGACAAATTTCTTCATTTTTGAATGAGATTATCTCGTTACCTATGGACTCTATAGAAAAATGTATATAACCTTTTTTGTAGAGAATTCAATTGTCTTTATTTTTTGTATTGACAATTTTTCCGTAAGAGCTATAGCTTACGAGATATTAACAAAAAACCGGAAAATGGTACCTTCTTTTACCTCCCCCCCCTCGCGCTCACCCCCTACCCATCAGGACTTTTAGTATGTTCATTAGTAGACCCTCCCAAACAATATCACCAAGTTTGAAAACTTACGTAATTATGTCCCAAAATGACCCAAAATCTGCCTAATTTGACTGGACTAAAGTTCCGTCTTAATAGTGGCGACTCGTGAGAAACGCGTAGTGGTACAAACTAGATTTTAAATTCCAGATTACACTTGATTATACAAAGATTATATAGATTACAATTGATTACATGTGATTACATTAAGATTTCTTCGATTACCACCGATTATATGTGATGACGTGATTAAGAATTGATTACAGTACGATTACACTGATTACAGAAGGGGTTGTACGAGATTACACTCTATTGAGAGACCCCTTGATTTTTTATGTTACGCGATTTTAATTCAATATATTTAAACCGGATTCCTTTTACGATCCCTCCCGGATTCCTTTCGCAACAGAATGCGAAGAAACGCTAAAAATCTCTCTCTCTTTGTTTTTTGTTTTTTTAATTGCAGAGGACAAAATTTTCTATATTGGGCTAAACGATTGAAACCCGATTCCTGTAACAAATGTTAAAAAATTGCTGCGAAACGAAAAAAAAAATTAATTAAATAAATTAAATTGCATGATAAATTAAAATCATTGTACGGATTATGAATAAACTTTATTGATAAGAGAAAAAAATTTACTGTATTGGGCTAAAAGATTGAAAGTGGATTCTTTTTATGAATGAGAAAATATCTCCACAAAACTTGAAAAAAAAAATCCCATAAAAAAAAAAATTACGAAACATTTAAAAACCGCAGAAGACAAAATTTACTATATTCTGTTCAAAGATTGAAACTAGATTTCCTTTACGAATGTAGAAAAATCGCTACAAAACGCATAAAAACGTAAAATTTGCAAAAAATAATCGCAAAAAACTTTAAAATCTCAGAGAACAAAATGTACTACATTAGGTTAAAAAATTGTAGCTGGATTTCTTTTACGAATGTCAAAAAATCGCCGCAGAACGCGAAAAAGCGCTAAAATCGCATGAAAAATTAAAATCATAGTACGGATTCCGAATAAACGTTATTGAAAAGAGAAAAAAAAAATTACTTTATTGGGCTTAAAAGTTTAAAACCGGTGAAAATATCTCCACGAAACGTGAAAAAAAAAATCACATAAAAAAATTCACGAAAAATTAAAAAATTGCAGAGGACAAAATTAACGGTAGTGTATTTGAAACTGGATTTATTTTACGAATGTTAGAAAAATCGCTTCAAAATGCGTAAAAACTGAAAAAAAAATCGCAGAGAACCCAAATTTATTATATTGGGTTAAAAGATTGTAGCGCGATTTATTTTACGAATGTCAAAAAAATCGTCGCAAAGCGCGGAAAAACGCTAAACCCCGCATAACAAATTCGCGAACGAATTCAAATTCGCTATAACGAGTTCCGAATAAACATTATTGAAAAGAAGCCAACATTTACTATGTTGGGCTAAAAGGTTGTAATTGGTTTCCTGTTACAGATGTTAAAAACTTCCCCCCCCCCCCCCCCCCAAAAAAAAAAAAAAAAAAGACATGAAAATTTCGCGATTAAAATCAGTGAGTACAAAATTGAGTACAAAATGTAATCGCAGAGTTCAAAATTTAGTACAATGGGCTGAAAGATTAAAACTGGATTACTTTTACGGATGTTTAAAAATCGCAGCAGAACGCGAAAAAATCACATAAAAAAATTCACGAAAAATTAAAACATTGCAGAGGACAAAATTAACGGTAGTGTATTTAAAGACTGAAACTGGATTTATTTTACGAATGTTAGAAAAATCGCTTCAAAATGCGTGAAAACTGAAAAAAAAAATCACGAAAAACTTAAAAATCGCAGAGAACCCAAATTTATTATATTGGGTTAAAAGATTGTAGCGGGATTTATTTTACGAATGTCAAAAAAATCGTCGCAAAGCGCGAAAAAACGCTAAACCCCGCATAACAAATTCGCGAACGAATTCAAATTCGCTATAACGAGTTCCGAATAAACATTATTGAAAAGAAGCCAACATTTACTATATTGGGCTAAAAGGTTGTAATTGGTTTCCTGTTACAGATGTTAAAAACTTCCACGACCCCCCCCCCCCCCCCCCCCAAAAAAAAAAAAAAAAAAAAAAAGACATGAAAATTTCGCAATTAAAATCAGTGAGTACAAAATGTAATCGCAGAGTTCAAAATTTAGTACAATGGGCGGAAAGATTAAAACTGGATTCCTTTTACGGATGTTTAAAAATCGCAGCAAAACGCGAAAAAACAACAAAATATCTCATAAAAAATTCATGAAAAATTTAAAAATCGCCGAGGACAAATTTTACAATAATGAGTTAAAAAGGTTGAAACCAGATTCGCATCACAAATGTTAAAAAATTGCCACAAAACGCGGAAAAACACTAAAAATCACATACAAAATTTAAGAAAAATTTAGAAATCACTGAGGACAAAATGTACGTTATCGGGCTGAAAAATTGAAACCAGATGTATTTTACGAATGTTTAAGAAAATCGCCGCGGAACGCTTAAAATTGCATAAAAAATTCGTGAAAAATCTAAAAATCTCAGATTACAAAATTTGCTATATTGGACTAAAAGATTGAAGTTGGATTCCGTTTACGGATGTCAAAAAAATCGCCGCGAAACGCGAAAAATCGCATACTAAATTTTCAAAAAATTAAAAAATCGCAGAGTAGAAAATGTACTACATCGGCTGAAAAAATAAAACCAGATTTCTCGTACGAATGTTTAAAAAATTGCCTCGGAAACAGGGGCGTAGCTACCGTGGAGCAGTTGGAGCAAACTGCTCCAGGCGCACGAATCCTAAGGGCGCACAAAATTGAAAAGGGAGAAATAAAGATTGGTAAAAATATTTGCATATTTTTCATTATTAATCAGATATTATGGATGGATCAGAACTGTTACAATCAACCTATTCATGTGATATTTTACCTTGCTTCAACAAATTCGACTTAAAACATGTTTTCATACTCAATGAAAAGAAATTCCTTCTATTCGAAAAGTTTTAATTTTAATTCTTACCATACTGCAGCCTCAAGTATAACTTCTCCAACATTACTTCAGCATGCATGAATTTTTTTCTTTAACTTTGCTATTGACGAAGTTTATCAAATCTTAAATAATAAAAGAATCGGCAGTCCACAGTCAACACGTGTGGGGTTGGGCTCGGTGAGCGAGTACGTTTTCCTATCTCCGACGGTTATTTTAATTACGTGGTTTGTGTTAGTTTGTTTAGTGGTGGTGAGTTAAGGAGTGGTTTTTGTGATATTTCAAAAAGGGTTAGGTCATATTTATCAGATTTGGTGAAGTTTTTTGTTTTCGACATAGAGTCCTATATTGCGAGAAGGTCTCAGAATACCTCCGACAGCGATGGCGGGGTCTGAGGTCAAAGTTAAAGCTAGTCCTGTTTTGGACAAAGAAGATTACAACAAGTATAATTGGAATGACGGTAGAGAAGCAGGTGAACAAATTAAAATTATTCCGGAACTCCAAGAGTATGTAATTATCACAGAATGCCTACAAGGAGCTTTTCAAAAAGTAAACCCTATTCAAGTGAAACAAGAAATTAAGAAGAATTTTGAAAGACATAGCGAGATAGATACATTTCGATATACTCGAAATAATAAAATCCTGATAACGACGAAAAGTTATGAATGTGCGCGGGAAATCATACAAAAAAAAAAATATTTGAAAGACAGGTCAAACATAACCTAATGAACGAAAACATCACCACAAGATTTCTAATCTTTCGAATGGATGTAGACATCATGCTAAAAGAAATCCAGGTAGAACTAGAGGAGGAAAATGATATTGTTGTCCAAAATGTTAAGAGATTCCTAACAAGACAAGAGGGACGAATGGTTCCCACGGGAACGGTGCTTATTACAATTTACGGCCATAAACTCCCGGAATATATTAAAATGTTTTATATCAGACAAAGAATTAGGCTGTTTATTGACCGTCCGAGGCGCTGTAATGTGTGCCAAAGTTATACGCACGGCAGTAACAAATGTCCAAATGAAAAAATCTGTAAACGATGTGGAAAATCTCACCCCGAAATAAACTGTAATGAAGTAGAAATAAGATGTGCTAATTGCGGTAAGCAACATGAAGCAGACAACATCGAATGCGAAACCAGAAAAAAAGAAGCTGAAATTTTAAAAATTAAATGCGAAAAGCATATAACGCTAGCAGAAGCAAGAAGACAATCCAACTCAAGGCCAGCAAACAGCTACGCGGCTAAGACGAAACAACATGTGGAAACAGCAAATATGGACGGTAATATTCATAAATTGGCGATGGTTATAGAAGATAAATTTCAACAGATAATGGATTTCATTACGCACTTTTGGGAAGTATTAGATAATATGCAGCAGATATTTGTAGAGAGAAAAGAAAACGTTCTGGAGGAAAATACGAAAGAAGCACCTGGTAAAAATAAAGTTGTACACAGAGATGTCATGACGGAGCTATATAAATGCTTGAGAAATAAAAAATTCAAAATGGGTGAGCAAAGTCAGCAAGGAGTACAGTCTCAGATTAATATAACTGTGGAGAGTGAGGACATGATGACGGATTCGGGAGAGACATAACGATGTTGGATCAATGGGATGCTGGTAAATGTCGTATGGTCATTATGTGTTTATGGACTGTTTGTTTTTCTGATGTTTGTTTTGTAAAGTCATTTTTGGGGTAAGTGTTTGTTGTTTTAATTCTTGTATTTTTTGGTGGTTGATTTTTTACCTGTTTTTGTCGGGTTGTGTTGTATGGATACTTTATTGATACATTGGAATATTAGAAGTATTCGGGCCAACTTACCCTGGCTTCATACTGGGTTTTTTCGTAAGAGTGTTGTCTGGGCATTTCAAGAATCTCTGCTCAAGGAGAAGCATAAATTATTGTTTAATGATAGGAACATTTTTCGTGCTGATCGGATTGGAAATTTAGGGAGAGGGGGTGGAGGTTTGTTTTTAGCAGTCCAAAAGAAGATTCCAGTTACTATCATAAACCTGCCTGCTATTGACCGGGATCATGAGGCGCAAGGGATTAAAATTTGGTTTAAAAAGAGGTGGATTTCCATCATAAATATTTACGCTCCCAAAGGCTTCAGGGCTACGAATTGGTTGGAAAACATAAAAGATATGATTGGTGAGAATTATTTCATTATTGGTGATTTTAACATTAATTTTCTCAACTGGCGAACAAACCCGAAAGGTCAAAAAATGGTTCATCTTGTTAACTGGATTAATCGGAATGATGTAGTGCTCCTGAATACGGACCAGATAACGAGATTTTCTGGCGGAGGTAGCGGATCTCTCCTAGATTTGAGTATGGTGTCGAGTAGGTTAGCTGGTGAGTGCAATGTGGTTGTTCATTCGGATCCGATGGGCTCTGATCACTATCCCATTGAGATTCAGGTATCGAATAGTGGTTATGAGGTCAGGAGGGAATTTTTGACACTGGTTAATTGGGATCGTGTTGGCTTGGCGGTGGCTGGTGTCGGTGAACATAAAAATGGGGATGATTTGGATAAGTGGACAAAAACGATTACCCAGACTATAGAACATTGTAAGGAGCGGGTTCCGATTAGTAGTGGGAATCTTCCGCCGTGGTGGGGAGTGGTGACTCGTCGGCTGTTGGCGCTGAAACGGTACTATTATCGGAAAGCGGTTCGGGAGTGCCAGCTTGATTTATGGGTTAAATACAAGATGTACAATGCTAAGCTTAGAAAAGAAATAAAAAAGGACAAGAAAAAAATTTGGGATACAGTGGTCAGCGAGGCTGGTAGGGGGCCAAAAATTTTCAAAATCATTCGCGGCATCAAGAAAAAATATGAAGGGGAGGTGAACACGGATTTTTGCTTCCCGAATTGTCCGCCTGACGCTACCTTCCAAGCGAATGCCCTATCCATAATGTTTCAAAACAGTCCGGTGGTACAAGGTATTCCAATCGACTTTTCGGGGAATGATGGAATGGAACTTAAATTCACATTGGAGCACTTACAAAACACTATCAGTAAGGGCAAATCCACGACCCCTGGTATTGATGGCATAAAAATGAGCTTTTTTAAAAAATTGAAAATTAGGACGCTGACAACACTCCTAGATATGTACAATGCAATTTTGGAGAAAAAGAATATCCCAGAGGTTTGGAAAGAGGTGATTATGCTACCTATAAAGAAACCTGGAAAAAATAGGAATGATGTTCGGGGTTATAGACCCATAGCTTTAACTGTCACTAGCAAAAAGATTTTTGAAAAAATGATCCTGGACAATTTACTTAATTGGTGCATGGAAAAGAAGATTTTCCATAAGAATCACTATGGTTTCATCCCATTTAGGGACTGTGAGGCTGCGGCATATAAAATTTATAGAGATATTAGTAGGGCAAGGTATTCAAAGCGGAAAGGTTATTTGGTGGCATTAGACATCAAAGGGGCCTACGACAATGTCTGGTGGGATGGATTGCTCTTCAAATTAAAAAAGCTGGGACTTGATGGTGATCTTTGTGTTTTAATTCGGAATCTGGTTCAAGAGCTGAGGATTCGGGTGAAATGGAGGGGTTCGCTGTCTGCTCCATTCCAGTATCACAGGGGTCTTTTACAGGGAAGTCCTCTCTCCCCTTTACTGTTTGCACTTTATCTAGCGGATATCTTCGAAATCTTTGATTCATGTATACATTGTGTTGTTTATGCTGATGACATTTTTCTTTATGGTTCTCATGATGACGTAGTTTGGTTCAAAGGGATTTTACAGGAGAACATTGCCAGGGTGATTCAATGGCTTCAGGCTTGGAACTTGGAGGTAAATCCCAACAAATGCCAAATCATCAGGATTGGGCGGTGGAGGAAGGTAGAGGAAAACCAGTTACAGGTGCTTGGTCAGGAGGTGGATTTTTCTGATTCCCTTCGAGTATTAGGGTTTTATTTTAATCGCCAGGGGAACTTAAAAGATCATATTGCCATGTTAAGGGAAAAAACTAGCAAGAGACTGAATTTGATAAAAGTTATTGCATGAGTTGGGGTACGGAGACTAATCATTTACTGCGTATTACAAGGAGTATGATGGGAGTTCTGTTAGAAGGAAATCCTCGGATTCTGACGCATGCGAACAAAACGGAAGGTCGGCAACTCCAGGTTATCCACAATATGGCTTTACGGTGGGCTAGCGGCTTGCCTAAGTGGTGCCCAATCCCGGTCTTATTACAGGAAAGTGGGGTGTGGAGGTGCGGACAGAGGATTGAGTACCTTGCTACCAAACGGTCTATTTCAGAAGTCAAATACCAGGATCATACGGAAATGCTTTCGACTGACCTACTGTACCGGGAACTAAATACACTCAGGAGGTATGGTACGGAAATTAATGAGTTGGTAAATTATAAATGGGGGACGAAAATCAGTGATCATTGTCGGATAGTAGTCAATACATGGGCATTTCAAAATAAAGACTTTCCGGATGAGGTGATCAAGAATTCCTTCCATAACTTTGCTCAGACGTATAAAAACATGGCCACGTTCATTGCAACTGATGCTTCAAAAGACACTCATAGGACTACAATTGGGATGATGAATCAGAAGACAGGTAGCCAGTTGGCTTTTCAAATTCCGCATATCAATACGATCTTCACGGCTGAAGCCATGGCTTTATTGGTTGCACTTAAATTTTATACGGTGGACAGGGGGGAATATATGTTTTTCACGGATGCTAAAAGCGTTCTCCAGGCCCTACAAAAGGTTAATCGAAAATCAGTTGCTATTATCACGCATTTGAGAGAAGAGATTAATAGGAAAAGCAATGACCAGTATAACATGGCGTTCATCTGGGTACCTAGGCATAAAGGGATTGAGATAAATGAGTGTGCGGATAGGTTGGCTAGGAATGGACCTTTCAGCAACGTACGGATTCCGTG
The DNA here is from genome assembly GCA_963931845.1 of Maratus michaelseni. Classification (NCBI taxonomy): domain Eukaryota; kingdom Metazoa; phylum Arthropoda; class Arachnida; order Araneae; family Salticidae; genus Maratus; species Maratus michaelseni. The sequence continues at coordinate 306,991,554 of OZ007589.1, forward strand.
GTTTTCGGCTGAAGATTGGATGACGAATGTGAGGAATAATAAACAGAAAGAATCTGAATGGGAGTGGGAGCAATATCTGAATAACTGTACCGGTCGTTGTTTGGACTATGGTAGCATAGGGCATCCTCATCATTCATTAGAAAGGAAAAGTGGTGTTATATTTGCAAGGTTTTTAACGAAGACTATTCTAACACAGGCCCGGCGTAAGAGGTTTCTTGGTAGAGGGATATCGACGTGTAACCTTTGTGGTTTGGAGGAACAAACTGAGGAGCATTTGGTGTTGCGATGTAAGTGGTTTTCGGGATTGCGCGAAATTGTGTTTCGCAAGATGCAGGTTTTGAGCAATACTTCGTACGAGGATCTGTTTGGAGTGACTGGGCGTAAAGGTGGAGATCATATAGTTTTGTTATCTCAGTTGTTGAATGCGATTTATGTACAGTGTCCGAGTTGGATTGATATTGATGGCGCTGGGTAGGGGTCTATCAGGTTTTGTTTGGAGTGTTTGGCGGTCGTTGATTGCTGTTTTCTTCGGATCGGTTCACCTCAGGTAGGAGTTGATACTTGTGGAATAAGACAGCTATATAGTAATAAAAAGCTGCTCACCGGGCCCTCGGGTCGAATCAACAACAACAACAACAAATAATAAAAAAATATTTACTGGGTTCTCAGCGATATACTTTATTGGCCTACCACTATTTCCAAACTATCTCCGTGGCACATTTCTATTTCAAATATTGTAGAAATTTACCATAATGATTACAGTAGGGAAATTATGTGATAGCCAAAAAAGTGACCGCTGAAAAACCTATGTATTTAAGAAGCAACATGCAACAGCATTGCCTTAGCTATTTAGCTATTTTATCGATTAAAAAAAACAATCGTTTGACAAATTAAAGAAAATTATTGACCATTTTACAAACGAAAAAAGAAAACAAAAATTTTGAAGTATTTTTTATTTTGTAGAAACTAAACATGCATATATTTTATCAATACAGTTTACAAAAGACATGATCAGGATCGAGTTTAGGCATATGCCACATTGGTTCAGGGCGTCAAAAATTAGCGGTGGGGAGCGGCTAATAAAATTTTGTCTGCATTGTTTTTGGCATTGTGTGTATTGTTAAATACGGCAAATTTCGAATACTAGATTGATAAGCATTTTCTTTCGAAAAGAGTGAAAAAAAAGTTAACTATCAAAACAGTCTTTAGAAATTATGGATTTAATTAATATAATAATCGTCACATGGTCACAATGAAATGTTTGTCTTCTCAAACGTTGGCAACGTCATGGTATTTGTTCAGAACTTATTTCAAAATTTTATCCTTTTTATTGGAATGAAAACCATGATGGTTGCCCAAGTTATCTTTTTCTATACGTGATAAGCTAACAAGTTATAGAAAATGTGCTATTCCCTTCCCTTCTTTAGAATACGACGCATTCAAATTTATTTTTTCTTATTTTCATTATAGTTTTCAGAATATTGTCCATATTGCGTTAGTTATCTTTTACTATGCGCCAGGAGCTAATAAGCTAAAGAAAAAAAAAATTCAAGAAAGGGAAATAATCAGGAGTTTTTTCGATATTTTCAGACCCCCCCCCCCCCCCCGCATTACCTGCATTTGATTACCGCCTAGACAAACTTTTTAAAAGCTACGTAATTTAAGTTTTTATACGGTCCCTGGGTTCTCTAAGTTACATGAAGAAAAAAATTATCCGTACTCTAACAGGTAAAACAATAAAAATTTCTTTTTTGTACACTCAAGCTAACAAAGTTATTTTGAATTTTATGAATTTTCAACGCTTTCTGGTACTAGAAACGGAAAAACGTGTTTAATCCAAATAGGACAAGTCAAAATTAAAAATTTCAACTTTGTACTTAAAGAATTATAGATCATTTTATTATATTATTTGTATTTCTTACGTTGAATATCTTGTTGTTAAAATGGCTTGGCTTTCAAATAAAAGTAATGTTTTAAATTGAAATAAGAATTAATATATGACCAGAGGGCCCGTGCGAGGATTTCGCACTGAAATCTAATATTTTTAGGTACTTCTGTATTATCCCGTCGACCGCTTTTCATAACAAAAAACTATCGACAAACTGTAAGATTAAACGCAAAAAATACAGTCCCATTTACTTGATGTCAGAATCATTATGCGTGTTTGTTACGTCATCAAGTGTTTTTTAATTCAACATTTGCGTGTATTTTTCATTATGTTTTACTGATTGATTAGTTATTTCATTCATTAAAATAATAATTGTGTCCTTAAATTCTTATATTTTATTTATTTATTTATTTTGATATTCCAATGAGAACGTTCTCCCGTTTATTTGGCGATAGTTTTTTGTTATGAAAAGTGGTCGACGGGATAATAGAGAAGTACTATTTTTTATCAATATGTAATATTTATTAGATGCAAGTTTAAACTTCTAAAGAAAAGTAAGGGTAAAAATATCTGCAAACAACATTTAGTTTTTATTCAAGCCAGAATATCCTTTAATTTATTCCATCAAAGTTAGAGTAAACTCTGATCCAAGATTGCAAAAGGCACGCGCGAGAAAAAAAAAATAACAATCGTATTTTGACTGCATTAGAGGATGACGTCATCCGCTTCGGGAAAACCATGGGATTTAGAAATATAAATCTAAATATTTCAATTTCAATTTCGCTTTTTAATCGTAAGTATAAAATAAACCCGTGCGGTGTTTTTTTATAATAATTGCTATGAGCATCATATAATGTGGTATTTTATTTTTTTGGCAACAATATTTTCAGGAAAACCTTTCATTTCTTTCATGAAAACAATGCCGATTTAATTTTTTAATTTCAGCAAATTTTAATCAAAAACATGTTTTAACGAATTGTTAAGTGGGCTATGTCAGAAGCCTGTTCTAAAACGTTTCATATGGTATCTCATTCGTTGTTCTGCGTTTCATATTTTCTGAGTAAAAGGGATGTTGACAGGAGAAATAATATATAAGGATTTTTAAACTTCAAAACAAAGTTTGGCAGAACTTTTCCGAGTGACAAAAGGGCGCGCCAATTTTACTTGCTCCAGGGCGCTGAATATGTAGTTACGCCACTGCGTCGGAAAGATAAAAAACGCTAAAAATCACACAAAAATTTCGCAAAAAATTAATAAAAGGCAGAGGACAAAATTTACAATAGTGTGTTAAAATATTGAAGCTTAATTCCTAACACAAATGTTAAGAAATTGTCGCAAAACACGAAAAAACGCTAAAAATCACATAAACATTTCGCAAAAAATTTGAAAATTACTGTACGACGAATGTTTAAGAAAAATAAACTTTTAGGTCTGGGGGCTAGAAGATCGAAAATGAATTCCTTTTACCCAATGTGAAAAATTTTTGCGAGGCCGTTTTTAACCAAGATACCGCTGTATATATAATGGGAATGTGTGCGTGAGCGCGTGTGTGTTTAATAAACATTTGTACCCCCCCCCAAAATTTTCGGTCAAGCTACGCCTATGCTAATTACGGGCGACTCACTATTAATCTGTGCCTTTAAAAGAGTTGCTCCGAAAGCAAGCAACTATCTTTTCTCAAAGCAATTTTGTCGCCTGCGATGCGATGACCCTCAAATACATCAGGAAGCGTTGTTGTTCAGAACAACCAATCAAATGCTTGGAAAACTGATGATGGAAAAGCCATTTTTTGAAAAACCAAATGAAATGCTTCGAAAACTGACGAGTGGCAGGCAATTCTTGTCGCTTCAAATTTTCCCGTGTAATAGAACTTTAAGATTTCTAAAGATTTTACAAAATCTTTCAAAATTTACATTTCACAGGAAGTCGCTTCCATGACAACCATGGCTTAAAAGCTAGATTTTGGAAACAATCCAAAAAAACAATAATAAAATAAAATAATATTACCTGTTCTGTTTAAGATAGAAATATGATTTAAATGCTATTTTAAGCGGAAAAATGGGATATTTTAATGCTGTAATTTTTTTTCGAAAATTTTAAGTTTTTGTGTCTTGGATTTTCTTAAAGAGTCATTCCAAAGAAAACATCCATTGATATGCTAATTTCTGGATGTACGGAGCATGTCATGCAATCGTTACGATGTATTTCAAGCATAAAAGTTTTCATTGTTTAATTGACAATGAAGTTAGTCTGAACTGGCAGCATGTCGCAGTACAGCAACAACGAATATTTCGAAATTTTAATGATTTATATGCTGTTTGTAATCGTAATAGTAGGCAAGCTGCGGAGGAATACCGACGTTGTTTCCCAAATTCTCGGCCTCATACTAGTATAGTTTTATTCATCGTCTTGTTCAAAAAATGCAAAGCACAGGATGCGTGCATAGACAGAGAGGTGCAGGTAGGCCTATGTCCAGGACAATTGATACCGAAATTGAAATTTTGGCTTATTTTATGAGTTATCCTCATGAGAGTACGCGAAATGGTGCTGAAGAATTGAACATTCCACAATCAACAATATTGAGAATATTGCGACGAAATAATTGGCATCCATACAGTATTCATGCAGTCCATGCACAGGTAGAATCAGACTACCAACTGCGTCTAGATTTCTGCACTTGGGAACTAAATCAAGAGGATACCAACCCCTCCTTTCTGAGAAATGTACTTTGGACAGATGAATGCTGTTTCAAGCTTGATGGAACAATTAATTGCCAAAATGATCCTTTTTAGAGTGACACAAATCCCCATTTCATAAGAGAGGTTCGTCACCAGTGGCAATATTCCATAAACGTATGGTGTGGCATTTTTCAAAACTCCTTGGTTTGTCCCATATTTTATAGCAATATATCGCAATATATTGACTGGTGACCGGTTTCTAAACCTCATTTTAAATGGAGTTGTTTCCAATTTTATGGATGAAATGCCTTTGGCAGTGCTCCAACGCATGTGGTTCCAAATACATGGAGCCCCAGCTCACCACGTTTCTGCGGTAAGGAACTGGTTAAATCGAGAATTCCCAAATAGATGGCTTGGTTTACAAGGACCAGTGGAATTCCCTCCTAGATATTGCAATTCGAAGTAGGAGCCTCATATGAGGCACAGGGTGACGAGAGGGTTAATATAAAACAGACGCAATCTGCTCTACTGGGTTGCCAGACGAAGCAAAATCTCGTGAAAATCGCCGGGTTACGCATGTATAAAATCGCCATTTTGTCCTCAAACAGATATCTTGGTGCGTCTGCGACATTTGTACCATTAATTAATATTAAACTGTTAGTTGATAAAAGCGGAATTTTTTAAATATCACTTTCTTAATTTTCTATTTATAATGATTTTTCTATTTTTTTAGCCATTGTTTGTTAAAATACTTCATTGCTGCAGTTTATGGCAGCCTTTTGACATATTTTGGCGATCGTTTATTGACGCATAATTAAATCCATTGTTTTTCAATACCCATATGATTGTACACGTTACAGAAAATATTTGGCGATTTATTAACAAGAAACAACGATTTATTACAAAGAAACACAGAATTAAAAATTCCAACAAATTGAACTATTTTCGATTATTTATTTTATTTATTATTTATTTTTCGTTTATTTTCTTCGAAATTTCTGGATTTTTTAATTTTTCGTTTTTTGATCCTAAACCCTACCTTTATGCCAAATTTCAAGCTTCTAGAACTACAAAATCGAATTATTTCCTAATTTTAAAAAATTTCCCCTTTTTTTAATACTAAACACTACCTTTACACCGAACTTTAAGTTTTGAAGATAAAATTATTTTCAATTTTTCGATTATTTTTTTTTTCGAATTTTCCAGATTTTTTAATTTTTTTCTGTTTTTGTATCTTAATTACTACCTTTGCACCAAATTTCAAGTTTCTAGCCCTACAAAATCGAATTATTTTAAAATTTCTGTTTTTTCTTTTCAATTTTATTGTATTTAAAATTTTTCTTTTTCTGAATCTTAAACACCACCTTTACACCGAATTTTAAGTTTCTTAGTCTACAAGATCTATATATTTTCCGAACTCTCAAACTTTTTTTTCCGATTTTTTTTTTTTTTTTATATATATATATCCCGACCTTTATTCCAAATTTCAAGTTTCTAGCGCTACAAAATCGAATTACTTTTAAAATTTCGGGTTTTTTTTTTCGATATTTTGATTTTATTTTCGAATTTTATTGCGTTTTTCTTTCTTTTTCTTTTCTTTCTTTCTTTCTTTCTTTCTTTTTTTTTTTTTTTTTTTTTTTTTTTTCCCCTGAATCCCAAACACTACCTTTACACCGAAATTTAAGTTTCTAAGGCGAATTATCTTCAATTTTTAAAAAAATTTCCGGATTTTTTAATTTGTCCTTTCGTTGTGTTCTTAAACACTACCTTTATTCCAAATTTCAAGTTTCTAGGGCTACGGGATGTCCCTTATCTGTTTGATGATCGGTGAGTGAGTGAGTGAGTGAGTGTAAAAAAAATCGAAAGTTTGAGTTCATATATCGTCTGAACTAGAAAAGATAGAAACGTGAAATTTTAAATTTTGGTCTTGTGTGCCACCTACTCTAGATAAACGAAGTTTCAGATTCTTGGAAAAGTCCAGCGTAAAGATATGGGGGCAATGTCGAATTCAGGGGGTTAATCATAAATATATATTATCCCATATATATATGGACACAATATAATATTGATCATAAATCTATACTAATATTATAAAGGAGTAAAGATTGCTTGTTTGTTTGTAGGGGGTAATCTCTGGAACTACCGAACCGATTTCAAAAGTGATGGTGACAACCCCTGCTCCAACATAGGCTATATTTTATGTCGGTGCCACTAACCCCAGGGGGGTGCAGGAGCGAAAAACGTTCTAAAATTGCGATTTTTTGTATACAGAAGGAGCTAGAAATTTGAAATTTGGCATTGTAGCTACTTATAAGATGTAAATGCTTTCTTAGGAACAAATTAAAAAAAAAAAAAAAATCGAAATTTAAAAGGGTGAAATAAGCGAAAAGCGTTCTAAAAACATTCTAAATTACAATTTCTATGAAATCTCTGGAACTACAGAACCGATTTTAAAAGTGATGGTGGCAAATTGATGGTGACAATCCCTACTCCAACATAAGCTAATATTTTATGTCGTGCCGCTAACCCCAGGGGGGTGCAAGAGCGAAAAACGTTCTAAAATTGCGATTTTTTGTGTACGGAAGGAGCTAGAAATTTGAAATTTGGCATTGTAGTTACTTATAAGATGTAAATGCTCTCTAAGAACAAAATTTTAAAAAATCGAAATTTAAAAGGTGAAATGAGCGAAAAGTGTTCTAAGAACATTCTAAAATACAATTTCTATGGAATCTCTGGAACTACAGAACCGATTTCAAAAGTGATGGAGGCAAATTGATGGTGACAATCCCTGCTCCAACATAGGCTATATTTTATGTCGGTGCCACTAATCTCAGCAGAGTGGTGCAAAATTTTAATTAAATGAACTATTGAAAACTTACGATTAAAAGTTTAATCATGACTAAAGATTGACGATTGAACTTTATCGTCAATCTTTAGTCAATCTTTATCGTCAATCTCAAATTATAGTAGCCCTTACTATAGTAAGGGCTACTATAATTTGTGACTCGTGCTATAGCCAGTATATACGTCAGGACACATGGCCGTTATCACTATCTTTTTTCGCGTGAAGATTTCGCTATGGTACTCCATTGGGAAATTTGGTAATTTTTGAAATTCAATATTTGGAAAACGGCATAATCATTAGATTTGAAATGTATATCTAGAAAAATACAATTTTTTACCTTTCTAACGAAGTTTGGCTAAAAATTTTCTGACAAATACTTTTCGAGCTATTAATTTTTTCAGAAACTTCAAATGTTTCATTATCCGAGATTAATCTGTGGCAACGATAATCGAAAATCCCAGTCGTCAGCAACGCATAGCTTTTTATTAAAGAGGATGTCTATGATCAATATTTAAGGAATAAAAGCCGAGGTCAATGTTTTTGGGACACCCTGTATATATGCGCATATATAGTGCACATATAAGGTTTTTGATGATTTTGGCGAAATCGTAACTGCAATCTTGGCATATAATCGTAATTGTGGGTGCCGCTATAACCCAAAAAATGCATCCTACAAATGATGAAAACCATTGTTTAGGTAATAAAACATTAAAGTTTTAGTAATCAATTTTTTCTCTGGTAGCGAATGTGTTAACAATTGTTGACACTTTTATTACATAAAATGTTTTGCCCAACCTCTACATGTAGTTAATTAGGTAGGCCAACAAAGTAAAACTAAAATTAGCGCCAAAATTATAATATTTTTTTGGTGGGGGTATTCATGTTTCAGTATGCCCGGTTTCTATAAAATAGTTTCAGTGGACTGTGCGCTTTCTTGATCGGTAGTATTGTCACGTGCAGTTGGCAGCTTAACCCTGTTATGCACAAATTATTTTTAAGTGAATGAAAAACATATTTTTCCTTTAAAATAGACTTAAAACGAATTATTAAGAACAAACAATGTTGAATTTTTAAAAATCTTACATTTATTACAAAATTACGAAATAACTCTGACATAGCGTTTACAAGCAGTAAAAAAATATTATTATGAGTTATTAGTCTCTTGTGATAATTTAAACTCTGGAAGGCCTTACCACAAAAGTAAAAAATAATTATTATGTCTTTGTTTAGACCTTAAAGCAGAAGTTTTTTGAGAAAATCGTCTTTCATATAGAGTCAAACAGATTTTTTAACTGAATATTCGAAAAGAAAATGATTTTGCATTCTTATAGAATATTTCAATTCTATTGAATTCCACAAGATTTAACTTCATATGAGGTTTATATATGTGATACATCAGGCATAAAAATAAAATATGCATAGTTCGCTGCGGATTGTTTTCAATACAACCTCATATAACTTTTCCATGCATGAGAATATTAAATAGCTTGGAATTATATTTAAAAAAATAATAACATTATTAAACCAAAAAATTTGATAACTCTAACATAATCCGATTTTTATTTCATTTTAAATCGTATTCGATGATAACTTAATTTAAAGTGTATAACTATACATTTCAAGCTATGCGTTTTTTATGTTAACGGTAAATTATTATTTATTTACTTTTATGTTCAAGCTGTTATTGTACCATTCCATACCCATAGACATTTCCTTTGCTTATTGTATAATAATTCTTTTTGTTATTATTTAACATCTTTCCCCTTTTTTTAAATAAAATTTTGGTTTGTACTACTGTATTATAGTATTATTTTTTAAATTATTTTATTGCAGGAAAAGAAAGGAATATTAACGAATACAAGTTTTCTTTAGTATTTACTAGCAAGCTACGCCCGCTGCGCTGGTCGGTTTCTACAAATGAGCCTTGAATCAAACGAAATATATCGTTTAATTTGACCTTATTATTTTAGTATTTGAAAGCAATCTGTATATTTACCTGGAATATCCTTCCACATTAATGAAAAATGACGTGATAGCGCTATTATATTTTCTAATGTTCAGTCAAAATTTTAACTGTTAAGGACCAACCCTTTTATTTGGTCGTTTACAGTTAGGGTTTGCTAAAGAATGATAAAACTATATGCAACATACTAAAACCATCACTAAAAATTGTCGAACTAACAATGCAAACAAATTAACTAACAAAATCCATTCAGTAGAAGTTTTTATAAAGGCTAATCTTTGATAATCGGGTTCATCTGATTATAGAACTTTTCCACATAATTCTAAAACTAACAGAACGATATAAAATATACTAAAGCCATCCTTACAAATTATCTACTTAACAATGCAAGTCGCAAAAAATACGCACAGTGAAAACTTTCAAAACGACTAATCTTTCGGAATCGGGTTCACCTTACTTAACATTTACACATAACTGTTTGTCTAAGCAACGTAGAACAATATGTAGTACATTAAAACCATTCCTGAAATAGCATCTAACTAACAATACAATTCTCATCAAAATCCGTCCAGTAGAACTTTTTCAGAAGGCTAATCTTTCATAATCGGAATCAAATACTGAAAAGGCAAATATTTGATAAAAAAATGGTCACCCAATTTTCGAATTTCCCCCTATAATTCTAGAACTAAGCAACGTAGAATGATATGTTATATAATAAAACTTTCCCTAGAAAATTATCTAACAGTTTAGGTTCCATCGAAATCCATTCGGCAAAATCTTTTAAAAAGGCTAATATTTCATAATCGGATTGGTCTGATTATAGAACTTCCCAGAATAATTCTATAACTTAGCTACGTAGAACGATATGTTATGCAATAAAACCTTCCCTAAAAAAATATCTTACAGTTTAAGTTCTACGAAAATCCATTCAGCAAAACCCGAGTTATAAGCAGCCGGAACGAAATTTCATATATGTAGAAGTAAATAGAAGTATATTGCCATTAATATAGTCTGCATTTGAATTAAAAAAAAGGTACTTTTCTCTCTCTATATATATATGTATATATTCATACATATAAGTGTATATATATGTATATGCATGTATTTGTATACATATATACATGTATTTGTGTAGATATATGTGTATATATATATGCATGTATATATATATCACTGGCGCCCGGCTAACCAGAAAGTACCAAAAAAAAAAAAAAAAAAAAACTGCAAAAATGCAGTCGTACACTTAAAAAAAAACACCTTTTGGCTTAAAATCTCTCATCAAAACTGTTTTTCTTTTTTTTCCTTTTTTTAAATAAAATTAGCAACAGTTTTTTCTTTTATTTTTCCATATGTATAGCCATTTCAATTCTTTCTGCAACAAAAAAAGACACCTTTTGGTTTAAAATCAAATTGTTTGGGGTCAAAAGTAAAATCAAAATCTCCAAAAACAAAAGATACATCGCCAAATATTGTTTCAATATAGAAACCTTGCCCCTTGAATAATTTTTTAAGCATTACGAACATTCCCAATCAAGTTGAAATTAAATATTTTCGTTTGATAATATTCTCTCATCAAAACTCTTTTTTTCTTTCCCTTTTTTTTTAAAAATAAAATTAGTAACATTTTTTTCTTTTATTTTTCGACATGTATAGCCTTTTCATTTCTTTCTGCAACAGTAATGATCGCCAAAAAATTAGCAATGGTAACCTTTTCAGCCAAAATAACAGAACTTTCTATCATAATTCTATAACTAATATGCGTAGAACGTTGTGTTATGTACTAAAACCTTCCCTGAAAAATTATCTCTCGAACAGTGTAAGTTCCATCAAAATCCATTCGGCAGAACTCCAGTTATAAAGGAACAGAACGAAATTTCCGTTTGTGTTTTATATATATAGTAGATACCACAATTTACAGAATTCATGCCGAAATTTAAACACTAAACATTTAAAAATACATTTGAAATATTTTTATCTTACCAATCTTTAGGCATTAGTATTTATTTTGGAGAGCAGTAGTAAATGTGTCATAATAATGTTTTGTAATAAATGTGTCTTTTTATAGTACTCTTATCGTTAATTAACATTATATTTCACTTAAATAAATTTATTTGTATTGTCAATAAAATATATACATTAACAGTTATCAAAAACATAGTTATTTTTCTTAAAAAAATCAAATTATATATATATAGTTCGACGTTTTAAAATATATAACACATACCCAGTTCTCTTGTACACGATTATTTCGTACAAGAGAACTGGGTATGTGTTATATCTTTTAAAACGTCGAATTATATCATGTGTTTTTTAAGAAAAATAACTTTGTTTTTAATGATAACTGTTAATGTATATATAGAGAGAACTGGGTGTGTTATACATTTTAAAACGTAGAGCTATATCATTTTTTTTTTTTTTTTTTAAAGAAAAATATCTAACTATGTTTTTAATGATAACTGTTAATGTATATATTTTATTGACAATACAAATAAATTTATTTAAGTGAAATATAATGTTAATTAATGATAATAGTACTATAAAAAGACACATTTATTACAAAACATTATTATGACACATTTACTACTGCTCTCCAAAATAAATACTAATGACTGAAGATTGGTAAAACTAAAAATAAGATTTAAATATAGTACGGGCATTATACAAACAGAATATTCTGTTTTTTAGACTGTCTAAAACATTTGAAATATATGACTTTAAGTAATTATTCTAAGCAAAATCCTTCAATATGCATACATACCCCAAAATTTTATCATGAAAGAAAAATATTGTAAATTAATATCTAAACATGTGGTTCAAAATGGTTCTCTAGTTATTTACTATATTTTTGAGAAGGTTAATCGGGGTTGTTGAGCAGGCCCTTCATGTATTTTCCATCAAATATCAATTAATTTAATTGCAAAATGTAAATTCCAGTCAGAGCCTGATTATCACAAGGTCACACGGGTCATGTGCCCCGGACCAACAATTTCCAGGAAGCCCCAAAATGCATTTTGTCCACTTTCTGAAGACACCAACTAATGCAAATTTCCATTTACAGTTCATAGAAAAAAAAAATTCCCATTCATGTAAAACTAAACTATCTCACAGTGTTCTTCACTAACGACAATGAAATGACGACTGTAAACTTCAAGGTTCCGATTCGTTCATTGATTCCTTAGGTTTAGAGTTTTACTCACTCTAAATAGCAGACAATCTTACCTTCCCATAATTTTTTAATGAATTTTTACATGTGTATATAATATATTCTTTTTAACATTTTCCAACCTAAAAGTTGAAAAGTGTTTATGACTTCAGTTTGTCTACCGTCTGGCCGTACTCTAACTCGCGTAAATATGCAAATATGCTTGGATTGTCTTGAAATTCTTTTATGTTATTGTCGTCTACTACAGCATGTGTATTCCGTTACATTACAGTCAGTGGAAAATACGAGTTTAAGTTGTATTTTGATGATGCTATGCCATTTGAAACATAATGAAATTGATACATATTTATGAAGCGCTTTAAAACATGTTTTCTGTAGAATATGGGGTACAAAATATTTATTATTCATTTACAGGGTCAAACAAAAGAATTCTGTTACACATTGTTCTACGGGGAAAAATCGTTTGCAGTGTTATTTAATGATGTTTCACACATAATGAAAATTATATGCATTACTGAGGTGCACTATAAATTGTTCCCTTAAAAGTATGGTGTACATTGCGTTTATCATTCATTTACAGGAACACACAAAATAATTCGGTTACAGCATACGTGCGATAATTACAGTCTATATGTGATAAGTGCGTTTTCAAGTTTGGTTTGCGTTTTTAAGTTTAACTAATTTTTTTCATATTACGTGGTCTATATAAATTCGGTTGAACATATATAGGGCTACACAAGGGAATTACAAGTATTACGCACTATGGGAGTGAATTGCTTAAGAGTAGATTTTAATTGTATTTACGCATTTTCTTGCTGAACTATATTTAGTAGACTAATATAAGTTTGTGGAATATAAATAAATTCATATACAGGGCTACGCAAAGAACAAAATACATTGTCGTTCATGGTTGGTAATTGCTGGAACCGAGTTTTAAGTTGCCTTATGCGTTTTTTACCGGAATTAAATTTTAGCTTAATATGTGATGTGAACAAAAGTGTTTAGATAATATACAGGACTGTACGAAAGATTTCGAGTGCATTTCCCTTGATTGGCGAAAATTGCTAAATGTGAATTTTCGAACTGAACTAAATTTTATAATGCTATGTATTATATATTTAAATCTACAGATCATATACAGGGCTGCACAAAATAATTTGACTACTTTTTTTGCAATGGAAAGTAATTTTGAAAACTGTATTTTTCAATGCGGTATATGTTTTCTAAACTGTTTACTTACATATCTTCTTTTACCTTATTTAATGGTGAATTTTCGTTACAGTTTTCTGTATGTGTTCTGTTTCATAATCTATGCTGGACGTATGATTTTTCGTTCTTGTTTCATAAAGTTATGGTTTACATTTTAAACTGCACATAACTCTATTTGTCATGTTCATAATTCAATTTTCTTGAGAATGGAGCCTCAACATGGCCTGTGTGCCCCGGGTCCCACATACAGTTGCTCAAGCCCCGATTCCAGTTTTAATTAAAATAATTTTTCCTCAAATAACATCAACAATACTAATATCATCTTTAATCCCCGTGTCGTGCATCCAAAAATAAACACAAACAGTTAATTTAAGGCAACACCAAATGGTAAAAATTCTCATTTGATTCAATTCTCATTTGATATTCCTACATCATAGTTATTGCATGTAAAAGGATATAATAAAATCTGAATTTTTAAAAGGGCTCGGTACGATTTGAACTTTTTTTTTTAAAATTTGAGTATTTTATAATTTTTATTGGTACATTAAATGCTTTAATGAAATAATATATATATATATATATATATATATATATATATATATATATATATATATATATATTATTTAACTGCTTGTTATCATCTTTAGATAGTATTTGGTTTAATTTTTAAATATTAATTTTCTTCCACTGCTATTTTTAATTCATCGCATATTCACCTTTTCTCTCATAGATGGCAGCACCATGGTTTATGTTGCTTTACAATAATATTCCATATTCTTCTAAAATTTATTTTGGCAACAAGGTCTATCATCTTCTAAAACTTAAGTTGGCAACATGTAAAGATTTTGTGCAATTCATTGCCTCTGTTCAGTTATGCTCATATATCTGGTTAATGAAGTGCGCCAATATCTTTTTTAATCCAACTGGATTTCGCACTTTATGATTAAATTTCAAGTTTTTAACACTTTCCAACCTAGTTGAAAAGTGTTTATGACTTCGGTTTGTCTGCCGTATGGCCGTCTGTCCGTGCCCTAACTCTCGTAAATATGCTCAGATTGCCCTGCAATTTTTATATGTTATTGTCGCTATCTATAGCATGTTCCCTATTTCAACTGAAGTGTGTAGCACTTATAGTTTTTTTACAGGGACACTCAAAAGAATTCCGTTACATTACGGTCTATGGGGAAAAATCATTTGCGGTTTATTTTAATGATGTTACACAATTTCAAACACGTTGTAATTGATATATATCAAGAAGGTGCATTACAAGAAGCATAATATGGAATAGGGTGTGCATAGCACTTATAGTTACTTTACAGGGACAGTCAAAAGAATTCCGTTACATTACGTCTATGGAGAAAAATCGTTTGCGTTTTAATTAAATAACGGTGTACTATTTTAAACGCATTTAAATTTATATATATTACTAAGGTGCATTACAAGAGGCTTACTACAGAATATTGTGTGTATAGTAGTCATCGTTCATTTACAGGTACACTCAAAAGAATTATCTACTGTCTGTTAACAAAAATTCCTGGAAGTGCGTTTTAAGTTGCTGAATGCGATTTTAAATTTAACTCACTTTTTGTCTATTACTTGGTGTGTATAAATTCTGTAGATCATATACAGGGCAGCACAAAAGTTCGCGAACACATTTCCGTTTATTGACAGAAACTCCAGAAGGAGAATTTTAAACTGTGCTACGCGTTTCCTAACTAAACTAAAATTTAGCATCCTGTGTAGTATATATACAAATCTATAGATCATATACAGGGCTGAATAAAAGTATTCGGATCTTTTTCTGAATATTGTATATGTTGGGAATTCCTGAAATTACGTTTTTAAATTTGTCATGCGTTTTCCAAATTGTTTACTTACACTCTAAATAAGAAAGAGTGACTATTCACTCCGGAGGAGTGGATATTCACTCTATCGCAGAGTCAAAATTTGCCCAACCTCTTTAGAGTGACTATTCACTCTAGGCAAAAGTGAAATTGTTCACTCTCTGAAAGAGTGAATACTCACTCCCGAGAAGTGAATATTCACTCTAAACAGGGGTGGTTACTCACTCTTTCAGAGGAGTGACTATCCACTCTTGCAAAAAGAGTGGGTTTTTTCACCCTGATAGGAGTGAATAATCACTCTTTCATAGGAGTGGCTATCCACTCTTTCATAGGAGTGGCTATTCACTCTTGCAAAAGGAGTGGATTTCTCACTCCTGACAGGAGTGAATAGCCACTCTTTCACAGGAGTGAATGTTCACTTTTTATGGAGTGAATTATTATTTTTTATGTTTCTTTTATGGGCATTTTAAAAGAATCATATATTTTAGAGCATGCAATGAAAATAGACACAAGCGTGGTAAAGATTGGAATAAAGTACTTTATTTTCAATATTTATTTAATTCATAGTTTGTAACAGTAATTGAACTCTTAAGGAAAAATTCAATTAGAGTTACATAATGAATTAAATTAGATTACTGACAGAAAACTAAAATATTTTATTCCAAGCTTATCACTATTGTGTTTGCTTTCATTGCATGCCTTATAAAGACATGATAGTTTTAAAATGCCCATAAGGGCAAGTAATTAACGAAAATCTCAATCAGTTAATATTATTTCTTTCCTTTTCAAATACCCATTAAGTTGTATTTAGTATTTTAATAATTCCTGTGATGTACGTTATTTTATATTTTTTTCATGTGTAATTCAAATTTTAAATCTTTAGATCTCTGTATTAATTGCTAATGAATTTAAATCTAATCAAACATTATTGTTTACTGTATTTTAATTTTTTTTAAAGTTTTATTAATAACTATTTAATAGATGGATATTCTATGATTAACAATGTGTGATTTCACTTTAATTTTTGTTTTAAATATAAACTCTTATCTTTTGACCGTACTTTTCAGTAAATTAGCGCTATTTTGCAAAGTCCTATTATTCTAAAATCATATATATTATTTCTGTTGTCAACATCCCTTTTTCTATGAATTTACAAAACACGCAACAAGAAATGAGGTAGCCTCCTTCGAAAGGTTTTTGAAGCAGCTTCTGACATAGTACTACCCCCACATTTCGTTAAAACATGGTTTTTGATTAAATATTGCTATTAATTAAAAATTAAATCGGCATTGTTTTTATAAGCAAAATTTTTCCTCAAATTAGTGTTGCCACAAAAATAAAATAACCGCATTATATAGTGCTGAACAATGATTAAAAAAAAAATAGTAGTACAAAAAAGATAAAATATCAATTCTCCACATATATTTATTTTACATTTATGGTTAAAAAGCAAAATTAATATTGAAATGTTTAAAAGAAAAAAAAAATACAACATCGATCCATCGAAGCAGTGGTATTTCACGTGTATAATAAAAGGTATGCTTTTTTATATTGAATTTTATTTTAAGTGCATTCAATTTTTTTTCATGTTTTTCAAGAAGCGGATGGATATCTTGTGAATTGACCAAAGTTATGATTTTTTTTCTTCTTAAACTCCTATTCCGCCCCCCCTCCCCCCTTGAGGCCATTTTTAATGATATCAAAAATCTGTCATACATAAATTTTCGGCCCTTTTCCTGGAAGTAATTATAACTTTAAGTAAGTAATAAACGGATTTGATACGTTTCATAATTAAGAAGTTATGGGGTTTTTTTCTGTTTTCACAATCCCCCCTCTCTATTTCGATTTTGCCCATTAACGAACATGACCAAGATATTATGTCCCTTGATTATATGTACACTGTAAACTGAAATGTCTGAAATTCAGACACTTAAGACACTTTAACCATCCGCTGAAACGGATGGTTAAAAAAAGAAACACTTTAAAGTATCTTAATTTTTTAAGACACTTATTTGTGTCTGAATTTAAGACATTTGAAACGTCTGAATTGCGGCCATTTTCGTGCTCTGATCTGTCGGTAATTAGTAGCCATTTCTGACCACATTTTTTTAAGCATTAAATGGAGCCATATTTGACCACATTGTATCCTCAATAAATGGGAATATATTTTACCACAAAGCAGAGCTGGTAATTTTTCCAGAAGAAGAACCTGATTAAAGCATGAGCAAACTGGCCCATGGCACTACCTGCCCCCCCCCCCCTCACACACACCCGATTTTATGAGGCCTAAAATTTAGTATGCAATTTTCGTAAAGCTGATATTTTAAATCTCTTTCGACATTGTACTGATTATATTCAATGTTTTGAGCTTTTACAGTAAGATAAGATTGAAAACAAAAAATATATTTATCTAAAAACAGTAAAATCTTTCAACAGTGGATACTTCGGGACCACAGAATTTTTCCGCTATTCGGAAGTGTCCAATTTTAGAGTGAAAAGTGGACACCTCTATTTAGCGAAAATCCACCTTTTCAATCCACAACACATACATGTTTGAATATTTTTATATCAGAAATGTGGACACCTCCGAATAGTAGACAAATTTTGTAGTCTCGAAATGTCCGGTATATCCTACTCTATAAGTTTAAAATATTGAAAGAAATGTCAAATTTGGGAGGCACCTAAAATCAGAGGGGATAGGGTCAGAGCCGGAGAAGCGTTTGCCCATGCATTAATCAGGTCGTGCTTCTGGAGGCAACCCAAACCTGATTTATAGTTCGCTAAATGGAGGTATATAGAGAACAATTCCAGCAGTCCCGAGGTAACCACTATTGAGAATTTTAACTGCATAAATTCATTTTTCAGTTCATTTTCTTAGTAGAAAGTACAAGTTTCTATCCTTTAAGTAGGTTTTAAAAGATTTTAACATTTGAATAGAATAGTTCAATAATAATAATAATAAGAAGAAGAAGAAAAAATCAAGTTTTCATTCTTTTTCTGAATGTTTTATATTTTTATTCAAATATTAACATCCATAAAAACCACGCTGGTGTTACGAGCCCTTCTTTTTAAAATAAATAAATAAATAAATAGATAACAAAGATTTTTTTTTTGTAAAAATGTTAAGAGTATATTAAAATTTACTAAACAACTTTTTTTTTTAAATCTTGAAGCTAAAATGTCCATAGCATTTCCCATATATATATTTCATTTTGTTAACATGAAAACATTAACTTCAAAATTATAATGTGTAACAGAATTAAATGATTTGTCATTAAAAATAAAAATTCATATGCGAAATCATACCAGCAATACCTGTAACTGAAAATTACAACTGAAAAACACATTAATACAATATCATTTAATAACTTTATACTTTAAATTATGTTGTCATGTTAGTAATTTCTCTTATATACATCAGATGGTAATACCAGAGTTACTAAACTGTCATTAGAAAATTAGATATATATTTTTTAATAACATGCAGGAGAAATATTTTCTAGCTTCAAGATCATTTTTCCTTATATATAGTACATTTTATCATATACAATTGTTATTTTCTTATCTTTCATGTAAATGCATAAATAAACTTTACAAAAAATCCCCAGCAATTTTATGTGAAAAATGTAGTTATGTAAGTAAATAATATAAAACACTTACCTTTTTCCAATTTCAAATTAAATTCTGAAATCACTTTTTTACCGGAAGTAATCGAAAAATCAATATTAATATTATTTTTCAATATTTGAAATTTTGCAAAATCAAAATATAAAATTTTAAGCTAAAAAAAAAAAAAAAAAAAAAAAAAAAAAGAGTATTTTTTTTTTGGCAAAAATATAATACGAAAAATTTTGCCAAATATGGGTCCGAATAGAAGCAATAAAAGCAATCCTCTGCTTTTATGTATTCGAGCAATAATCAGTTTACTTACTATAAAAAAAAAAAAAAACATTTATTTATAAAGTGGATGATTTAAGGATTATTAAACAAGATCGTTAATCCTGGAAATGATATAAGTAGAAAATAAAAAAATAAAAACATAGATAATAATAAATAAACACAATTCTTGTAACACTGAAAAATATTTATTCGATATAAAAATATACAAATAAGATAATACATATTATTCTTAAAAAGGTAATTTAAATAATTAATATTACAGAAGTGATAATATTCACGTAAAATTTCCATTTCGAAATAAAAAATATATTTTTGTAAATAATCGCGCAAGAACTCTTACCTTTGTAAAATATCCATAAAATTGTAAATCCATTTTGTACAAATATAACGCGAAAAAAAAGCACTTTTTTTTGATCTTATATCCTTCTTTAAATATGCATATGAATGTTGAAAAATAAAAAATATATATATTGAAGAAAATTTTTATATCGTAATTCATATGTTATCATATGCTATTCATATCGTTATTCATATGTTATCATATCGTTATCATATGTTATTTTGATAATTATACCATTTAAACCATGGCATTCCAGAACTTGTTATTTCACAAGTATTTTATTCTTCAGAAACAGAATCTTAATTAATCAAATATTAACGATTTAAATAAATCTGAAGAACAAAAAATGCACTATTACACGCACAACCACATTATTGCACAACCACAATATAAATATGTAGTTAAAACAGGGTATAGTCCATAAAAAATCTGGACAAACGTCGTCAAACAAGTATAAATCATTGAAAGAACTGCTTCTTTTAACGCGCCAAATCGTCAACGAACCAACGTCTACTAACAGAAGAAAATAAGTGACGTCAGCATTTTTAATTTAGCGTTGTCACTGACTCACCCTATGTTTATAATATGAAGAGCTTTTTGATCTCATTACTCTTTATCAGCGAGAAATAGACAGTTGTAGGAGAATAAATTAGAAACTTTTAATTTCTTTATTTGGTATATTTTTCGTAATGAAACTTGCATTTATCAATTTACGAACACTGATATTTATAAATTATTTGAGTTTAATTACTATTATAGTTTTAAAAAGTTATAAAACATAGTTTAATTAAAGATTTCGTCGTAATACTTGCAAATAACTATTGAATTTTCATAAAACATAAGTGTCAGCAGGAGGACAGTGGAGGCCGTTGCCCCTCTCAGTATTTTGAAATTTAATTTATTTTATTTTCTTTATGCTTGATTATTAAAAAATATGATTTTTTTTCTTCCAAATGGAAATATAATAATTTATAGCTGAAGAAAAAATTTTAGTAAAAATTTTTCATCAGAGACTCTTCTCTATGAACACACCATATAGAAGACAATTTTAATTCTGTTCCTCTTTTGATTTATCTTAAACCGGGAGGGGGGGGGGGGGGGGGTATTCAGGACGGAAAAAAAACAGTTTTATTTCTCTATTTTGAAAAATGTCGTTAGAAACTTATTTTTCGATATTTAATATTTCTTAATTGTTAAATTTTTCTATTTTTTTATGTAGATATTTTTAAAAATTGTCTTGAACGAGGAGTTACGACAAAAAATTCTTAATGTAGCCTATTTCATGTTTATATTCTGCATTTTAGAAAAGCGAACTAAGCTGTGGACCCCAGGCACATCTCCAAATCTTGCAAATCCTCGCAATTCTTTCTGCCGACATTCATATTTCTTAGAATTTTTGGGTGGGTAACCGTTTCTTTCACTACTTAATACGAAATTTAGTGGATAAAAATATATTTTAAACATCTTTCCTCCATTGAAAAACATTTTCTGATGGTGTTGACATATAATATTGCAATGCAATTGTATATACAGTCACCACACAGTAATATACAGTATCGCATTCAGACACTTAAGTGTCTGAATTTCTAAATGTCTTAATTTCAGACATATCACTATTATTCAGACATTTTTCTCAGTTTATTTTAAACATGATCATAGTAAGACACTTATGTGTCTCAAATTTACTTATCTATGATGTCTGAAATTTCATATTCAGACACTTAAGTGTCTAAATTACTTTTTCAGTCACATATGCGTCTGAATTTAAGACACCTCTATTTGCAGTGTATCAGTTTGGAAGAGATTTGTGCAGAATTATTGAAGTTATCGTGTCCATAAAAAAATTATATAGTTATATAGACAGATAAATAGATAGATAAAGTTTTGAACAGGGGGGTGGTTTGGGGTTCTAGGGGTCATGATCGTCGTAGATCTGCAAAAATTTTCAGAAATTCCAACATAGAGGAGAATGTAATAGGTAACATTTCTTACGAAATCTACCTAAAAAGAAAAAGAAAAAATGATAATTCCATTCTCTCAATAAATAAATATGGACAAAATTATATAATTCCAGGCTTTCACTCTTCAACGGAGTGAAATATTTCACTCTTGTCAAAGAGTGAGACAGTCACTCTCGACAACGGAGTGACATATTTCACTCTTTTCTAAGGAGTGAAAAATTCCACTCTTTAAAGAGTGTACTTTTATAAAATTCACTCCAAAAAGAGTGAAAATGCCTCTCACTCTTCCAAAGAGTCAACTTCTCACTCCTCCCAATTTTTGAGTGTAGATGTTATCTTTCAGCTTATTAAACGGTAATGATTTGTAAAATGATTTTGGAAGCGTTGGAAAGTGTTACATAATATATGCTTGACGCATGATTTTTCGTTCTTGTTATATCTTTATTATGGGTAAGGTTTCTTTCCTTTTTAATGTTGTACCTATTTTTTTATCTTTAAGATTTTTTCACAGGTTTTATTCATTGTTTATGAGTTGGTAGTCCCAAAATCATATTCTTTAGCAATGTTATGGTTAATATGATGATGAAACCATTTTATTTGTGGTATTTAAGCATTTGGGACTTGATAATTCTGTCTAAATTCCACAAATTTCATTCATTCAATTTTTAATTTAATTTCTTCTTCTTTTAAGTAAGTTTTTGGCATCTATATTCAGAGTGTTGGGGAATACTTTCGTTGTCAATTAATTATTACATACTAAATCATAATTTCATAGTTTAAGTTGGTGTTATGGTAATGTTTCATTAATGGTTTTATATATATATATATATATATATATATATATGTGTGTGTGTGTGTGTGTGTGTGTATATGTATATGTATATTTAATAAAGAAAAAATGCAATTTTGTAGTAAAATTTGAAAATTTTAAAACTACAATTCTCCTCCTTACTTTTGAACATTTTTAAATATCTTTTGTTGCACATTTTTCTAGAAGTGTGCTCTAGAACTGTAAAGGATCACATTTCCAAAAGTTAATTAAAAATAATAAAAAAAAATTCATGACATATGCAAATAAAACAATAAATAAGTAATTACATAAAAAAAACTGTAAGAGGGGGGGGGGGCTAAAATATCTGATAGAGTTTTCAATTTTTAAAAATGGCTTTCACCCATGTTCTGTAACCCGAGAGGCCGTGTTGGTGCCCCTATACTGTTATTAATTATGATAATCCTAATTATTCAGTTTATTTGAAAACGACTACTTGAGCCACTTTCCATAATTTTTGAGCTGTTACGCCACTGATTCATTTTTACGCCATTAATTTCTGGTGTTAAAACGGAACTTTAACGTCACTCATTTCATTTTCTGTAGTTTTTAATGTGTTGCTATAACAGTTTGAGCAATTCTTCGGACAACAAAAGTTATGAAGGCAGTGACCACTTTGGAGATGCTTCGATGACTATGTGTGTCTTCTTTGCCGCAATCGGAGCCAACTGAAAAACAGCAGAACATCTCTCGGATGTTAGATGTCTTTTGTGAAACACACATGGAGCGGTGAAAGCAAGGGAAACGTGCTACACATTAAGATTACAACGTCCGTTTTAATATAAAGGCGAAACTGCATTCAGTTTGCTACGGGTTTTAAAACTGAGATAGTCACTAGATATGCACGCTTTAAGAAAGTAGTAGGATTAAATATTGAAACATGGCTTGCATATACATGTTAATTTTGCCTTTTTTGTTTTTTGCTTTTTGTTTTAATATAATTCTCCTTTAACACTTGGATGTGGTCAACTTTTATGTGCATAGTTTCTTTCAATGAAAGAATGAGATTTTGCAGCTTTTTCATTTTCCTACTTTTAGTCGAATTATGTCTTATAGAGGTAAGTTACTTTTATTATTATTATTAATTATTATTATTATTATTATTATTATTATTAGCGATATAGTGTCCTTTCTTTCACTTGATGAGAAAGTGTTGTCGCCAAAATATATGACATTCCGATTATGGAGGATTTTCCAATTTAAATAATGAGTGTTTATTGAGTATAAATTGAATTAGTAATTTTTTATTATTATTATTAATATAAACCAAGTCATGAGCAATAAATTACAACTTTTAATAAAAGTTACTGCCATGGCCATTGCTTTTGTTTAAAGTCATCAGGGGGATTCATTATAATGTTATTTGGGGAATGCAATGCAACTGTCATGATGATTTCACAGTGGAGTCTCCATCTGACAATCACATGAGAATCACCAGAAGACTTCATTATAACATCAAATGTGATTTGTCACAAAACAGTCACGGTGACTGTACAGTGGAATCACCAAATGAAGGTCACGTGAGAGAGAATAATATTGAGAAGAATAAAAGATATCACATGTTGGTTCAACGTAGTGATTATGATACTTAACCATTTGTGACGTCACATCGAATGGCTGTGCTATTAGGGCAGTACCCAAACTTATTTTCTACACCTTCCCTTTACATCAGTTTCTTTTGATAGCGCAAATAAATTGTGGGTTCGAAAATTTTGAATTACTGGACTGTCTTGCACCTGCTTGCAATATTCTTTATAGCCTTCAATTATAGTAAATCTGGCAAAGAGTTTCTTCTGTCCATGATTTCTAATTTGGCTAAATCTCGCATTGTTTGGAGAATTCACAGTTTGGGATTTGAAGAATATAAAAGTAAAAATGGTTTTTAAAAGAAGACACTTTTGTTAATGCATTTAAAAGTAAAAAAAAAAAAAAAGCCGAATTAAAAATTTATTTTGATGTTTTATAAAAGAAAATTCGCGTTCTTTATAGCATTGCGGAAAATTCGCATTTCTAGTTCTGCTGTTAACCTGTCCAACGAATTCAACCTTCGTTCTCATTAGGTAACTATAACTACAATATCCAGTAAGTTTGATAAGCTTTGCATTTTGAGGTACGACCGGTAGGACCGTGCAAAGAGAAAACTGCCCCCGAGGCAAAGTTTCAATTTGGCGCCCCCCCCCCCCCCCCCATCAACTACTTCCCTTTGTGACAGGCGTCACAAAATTGATAAAATGCATAAACAAAAATAAATTATTTTGAATAAATATTTCGCGTTTATTTTAGAACTTTAAAATATTTAATTTTAATTCAGAAATTCCAAACAACTATATAACACGAGAAATTTGCACTTATTTCTTGAAGAAATCATGATGATTCGCGACAGAAAAGAATAAAAGTACCAAGAGAGAAAAAGAAATTTCCCGGAAAATGATCGACGGCCAAAAAAATTAACGAATAAATAAATGTGGTTGATAGTATGAATTTGGTGTCCCCTCAATTTTTGCTCTCGGTGCGAAGAACCCCTTCGCCTCCCTCTTCGCACGGCCCTGACGGCCGGAATCGTGATAACAAAGTTGAAAGTTGATACGATTTGCATCTTTCCAGGGCCGAAACTAGCTTTATTTTCACCCGGTGCAAACATACCCCTCTTCCTTCGCAAAGTAAATTAACAAAGAAAGTTTTACTAAGTTGATAGTAGCCGACTTATTTTAAAATTTAAAATATGTAATCATAAAATACGTAATATTGAAATACATAATCAATTCTGTCAAATATTTATTCATTAAAACCTGTGAAAATAGAATCAAAAAGTACCGGAAAAATTCAGCTATACACAGGTTTCTTTCTCAGCAGGTATAAGTGTTGGTATTCTTTCTGTTGGGACCATGTATTTTTTTTTTTTTAATTTAAGACATGATCCATTATAGAAAATTTTCATTTTCTCAGATTTTACTGTAGTTGTAGTATTATAAATTATTACAAATGAGATATTTAAAGTCATAGTAATATGAGTCACGTTGTCTTACGAACTCGAAAACTAGGATTTACTGCAGGCATAACAATGAATTCCAATATCGCAAAATATCTTCGTAATATCTGCAGAGTTTCGTGAAAATATCTCTTATACTGCTCTTCTTATTTATAGACTGATATGTTTAATGGCTTACAAGATATATTTACTCAAATTCAATATATATATTTTTTTGTGCAAAACGACAAATCAAATCTTCATGTGGCGCCCGGGGCATATGCCCCCTCTGCTCCCCCCCCCCCTATTTTTGACACTGCATCTTTCCCCTTGGTATGGTGCACGTGGTGTCCTTTAATTTGCGGACATCGGTATATTGTGCTGTCCTCTTAAAAAAAAAAAAAATTAAATTATATAAAGTCTAATAAAGAATGCAAAAAAAATGAAACATTGCTAAATTTTTGCAGCTTGTTCTGACTAAGATTTTAATGTTGTGCATTTTTCATTTTGTCACTTTACTATAAAGCGAGAATTAATTAGACCAATTAAGCGAGAATTTGAAAAAAAAAAAAAAAAAAAAACACTTTTCCAAAAAATAACCCATATTACCTGAAAAAAAGAAAACCCACACCTGACATAATCAGCTGAAAATGAAGCATTTTATTACATATTAATGGTTTAATATAAAAACAGTTAAAAATTTATGTAGATCATTCTAAAATTCTATTACAACAAGAAAATCTGTAAAAATGAAACTCCTGTTTTGCCATAATTTTGCAACAGTTTGTTTAAATTATTTAAAATCTAAATTAACACTCCTTAGATATTTTTAAGTATTTTTATTACTCTAAATAGTGGATAAAGACAGAACAAAACAAAACAAAAATAAATAAATAAATAAATAAAAATGGTTTTAGCGATATATTTGATAAAGCACCAAGGTGAGTTTTTTTTTTTTTTTTTTAAGGAAACATTTCACTGTGTTTTTTTTTTTTTTTTTTTAGAGGACAGCACAGTATATGTTCCTGTAGAAAATTTCCAATACGAAATTTATCTGCCAAAATAAATTAGTCATCACTAACTAGA